>OX336390.1:514917104-515107104 GCA_946902985.2 Meconema thalassinum | reverse complement strand
AGCCAGGCTTAGGAAAGAAGCGGCAGTAGCCTTAAGCTTGGAACCACCTTTCTCAGGTGTACATCACGAGGCTCAGAGAAAGGAGAATGATATTCCTTGGCAGATCCAGGAATCGAATCCAACCTTCAGGAGTAACAGTCAAGAATTTTAACCACTACACTACAAGATATTCTTGAATTACAGTATTTTCTTTTGGGGGGGATTGCAATTCTTTTCAGGAAGAGCATTGTTTTCTAATCAACAGACCTTGAAGATATCCATGTGTAGGCCCCGAGACTCGTCCCACGTCAGAAGACGATGATAGTTGAACACCTGTGTGCACGTGGAACGGAAGTTCTCCGAGATAAAGGAGCACGTCTCGTGCGGTTTCCTGAAACACATCAGATAAGCAAATTAAATCCCTGACAAATTCAGCTATTACGTCACCTATTATACAGAAATCACAAGTTCCTAGATGTAAAGAAGCGTTTCGCATACGATGTATGTACTCTCGAGGTACGTATTGAGGCTCCAGAGGTCTGGGGATAGATTCCCGCCTCTGCCAAGAAATTAAATTCTGATCTGAGGACTGGAACGGGATCCACTCAGCCTCGTGAGAGAGAACACATGATTCCCAACTCAGCCATCCTATAAAGAGTTTTCTGTGGTTTTCCACTTCCACTCCAGGCAAATGTTGGGATAATTTCTGACTTAAGGCCACTGAAGCTTCCTACCAAAAAACCTAGCTTCGATTACAAATACATACACAAGTACAGCCCTCACAATAACACAGTTTGTCTGACTGATTCCCCACACACACAAAACCAAGCACACGGGGTTACATGATCTCGATGTCACAAAGCCCATAAATTAATCAACAACAAAACCAACAACAACAATACCGTCAAGCAAATCCATTATTTTGAAATTGAGTTCGTTCCGCGTCCTCTCCGCCTGAGAGAGCTGCAACTCATCGTGCAGGAAAGGTATGAAAGTTGCAGAGCTTTCTGGAGACGAATTAAGAGCCACTACCGCAGTGATTTAGTACTGCCTCATGCAATACTGTACTAACTACAAGTAAGTAGGTGGGAGCAGCTTATATTTGCGGTGAACTGCTTATCCTTCAGGTCCCTGCTCGCCCTACGTATGACGTTCTGGAACTAATTCGTTCTCTACCCAGTATAAAGCAGTATCACATATTGATCGCTGTAATTCAGGAAACAAGATTCACGGATGAATAGTGCTTCGAGTCACAAGGTTATAGAATCTTCAAAGGTAAGACCGGTAAACGTGTAGTAAAACCATCTCACACTTAGGCACAGGATTTATTGTCAACAGGAAGATTTTGGGTTCGATTGTGGACTCCACATCCCCTAACAGCCGAGTCTCTACTCTTTCTTTTCGGCGTACAAATAGAGTTCACACAATGGTGTACGTACATGTGCCAATCAATCAGGCGAATAAGAAGGACCCGGAAGGAACAGACGCATTCTGGGAGGAGCTAGAATATATCCTATCAAAGGTACCTGACAAACATACCATCATCTGCTAGGGGATTCCAATGCCCAGCTTGGCAAAGAACGAAAATAGCAGAAGATTATCGGAAACTACCCAGCTCACAGGAGAACTAATCGTAATGGAGAGAGGCTTGTGGAGTTATGCAGAGCGTTCAATCTGGTCCTAAAGTCAACGGCGTGCAAACACCTACCCAGAAAACAGAAGACCTGGATTTCTCCAAATTCCAACCTTGGTGAATTCCAAATTGATCATGTCGCCATTGCACGGAAAGTGCAACGAGAGATGCAGAACGTAAAGGTTCTGAGAAGTGGCAACATAGACTCGCAGATCAAAGTTAGACAAATTCCAAGAAATAACAAGAAGATTACTCCAAGAAAAACTAATAAGTTTGACAGAGACAAGCTAAGGAGCAACCAAGAATTCACCCACAAGTTGGAAACTTTAAATGCAGAGAATTGGGAACAATTACAAGAGGCTATAGTCAGAACAGC
Organism: Meconema thalassinum; assembly: GCA_946902985.2. NCBI lineage: Eukaryota > Metazoa > Arthropoda > Insecta > Orthoptera > Tettigoniidae > Meconema > Meconema thalassinum. The sequence goes on along the minus strand of OX336390.1, from coordinate 515,105,116 downwards.
AAAGGAGACTGTCCCACTCACAAAATCAAGAAAGCATCCTTGGTGGTATCATGAATGTGATGCAGCAGTTCAGCTAAGATAGTTGCGTGGCAGAAATGGAATTGCCACAAAAATGAAGAGAACAGGGTCAACTTCCTAAACGCGAGAAAATCTGCATCAAAAACCATCCGTGGCGTGAAACGTATGTTTACTAAGGAACAGTTGATACAGATTGAGCAAGACTTCCGGAAAAATAACACACGTAACTTCCATAAAAGCTTCAAGCACAGTCTGAACAAATACAACCCCCCAAGTCCACAGTTAAAAGATTCCAAGGGGAAATTTATCTCACAATTATAAAAAATAATTGTCAGATTCTAGCAAGTTATTTTGAAAACCTACTCAACTGTGAGGCTCCTGAGACCCCTTTCGTTTATGAAATAAAGCCAAACATCTACCCCGATTCGTCCCCCTCCCCTACGAAGGCTGAAATCACGAAGATCATCCAAGAGATGAAGGACAACAAGGCACACCGGGTGAAGATTTGATAATTGCTGAACTGTGAAACATGCAGGGGAAAAGTCAATCGACAAGCTTGTTGCAATTATTCAAGAGGTCTGGGAGAGCGAAAAACTCCAAAGTGGATGGACCTCTGCCGTAATTCATTCACTATATAAGAAAGGGGAGAAAACCGATGTGAACAATTACCGTGGCATCTCACTTCTATCAATAACTTACAAGATCCTCTCAAAAGCTCTACAGAATATGGTGGAACAACAGATCGATCCACAACTGGGGTAATACCAGGGGATTTTCAGAAAGGGACGATCATCATGTGCTGAGCAGATTATGAATCTGAAGTCCATCCTTTCATATCTGAAACTCAGGAACAGGGAATTCGTGATGACCTTTGTTGATTTTATGAAAGCATACGACTCAATTGATCGAACCACCCTATTGCAAATCCTTGAAGAGTTTGGGTTAGATAACAAGGCACAATCAATTATCCAGCAAGCCCTAACCAACATCACCTCCAAAGTGAAGTTCAGAGGAGAGATGTCTGATGCCTTTGAAATCAGGACAGGAGTGAGGCAAGGAGACGGGCTATCACCGCTTCTCTTCAACTGTGTTTTATAAAAGGTCATCCGAGAATGGCGGAAGGAAATGAAAAATTCAAGGGTATAAAATGGGGTAAGGCTAGGGTACAAGTATATGAATCTTACAATCGTCTGTCTAGCCTTTGCAGATGATCTAGTGATCTTTTCATATTCCATTGATATGGCAGAAGAACAACTTAACCAACTGAAAAATAAAGCACTGAAGGCTGGGTTTCAAATCTCCTTTGAGAAGCCACAATTCATGACAAACATAAAATCAGCACCCAGGGAACTGGAGGTCGGACTAGGAAAAGTTCAGAAGGCAGAAAAGTTTAAATACTTCGGTGAATGGATGGAGCCTAACCTATCAGAGAAGAAATCCTTCATGTCACGCATTAATAAAATGGAAATGGCTTACAACCTGACTAAAGACATCTACAATAAGAGATCAATATCCTTAAACGCCAAAATTAGACATTACTTCACTGTTATTCGACCAGAGGCTCTGTATGCGGCTGAAACTCTAATAATGAACAAGAAAGGTCAAATGGAAAAACTATAGGCTAAACAAAGGAAGATTTTGAGGAAAATCCTGGGTCCAATCAAAGAAAACAGCGAGTACAGAAGGCGCCACAACCACGAATTGTACAAGCACGTGGAGAAGATCAGTGACACGATTCGAAAAAGAAGAATTGCCTTTTATAGCCACGTGACACGAATGAGCCCAGGCAGGATATAAAAACGGATATTGACGTACTTTCAAGATAAGAAAACCAAAGGGGCATGGTTCACGGAAGTTGAGAAAGATATACGTGAAATGAAAATTTCCCCTAAAGACATCCAGGGGCGTGTTCCACTTCAGGAAAAACTACGTACGCACCAAGGTTTCCAGGAAAAGCCGAAGCTGAAGACAGGGAAGGCGTGTTCCCAAGAGAGAAAAGAACAACACCGAAGACGAATGCGGGAACACTGGGCGGTAGTTAGAGCTCGGAAGAAGAGACAGTTGAACTGACGTGGTCCCTAGTTGGCCGAAGAAAGAAAGAAAGAAAGAAAGAAAGAAAGAAAGAAAGAAAGAAGAAGAATAATGAACAGTGTTTCTATCTATTCGAGATGTGTTCATAAAAAAGGGTCAAAAATTGGAGTAGATTTGGAAATGCTTGCATATCGTACCAAAGAACCAAAAGTATGCATAATCTACATCGGAAATAGTCTAGTTATGCAGACTATTGTGACATATTCAAGTGAAGTGAGATATAATTTGCGTCCTTTTTTCCGAGGACTGAAATTTCCTGTATCTTCTGACACTTCTTATTGCTTTTGATCCATATTGTTACTTGTGATGATTTACTTACAAATTCTCAGGAAATCAAACAACTCCTAGCCTTGCAACGAACAGGCCATCCAATAATTTGCTTACGATTAAACATACATTGGTCAGTTACTCTTAAACCTGAAGTCGGAGGACGAAAGTACTTCGAAGGTCATTCAAAGAGGAATGTTTTCTTTGAAATAGCAACAATATATTATGAATTCAAAGTTTAAAATATACGCCAATCAGTACTTACACAAATGTATATATTATACACTGTACATGGTTCGACCTGACATTGAGGTCTTCTTCAGCTCAATTAAGAATAAAATAAAATAAAACCCTTGAGATGTACTTAAGTCTAATGTTTGTTTGATATGAAAAAATTATGTGATAAGTTGTAATTAAAAGAATAAAATAAAATAATAAAACTGTTCCGGCTTCCGAAGCCTGTCGCACTCCTTTGAGGCAATGATTAAATGAATGACAGATGGAATGAAATGATAGTGGAGAGTGTTGCTGGAATTAAATTTTGACAGGGAAACCCAGAGTGCCCGGAGAAAAACCTGTCTGCTTCCGTTTTGTCCAACACAGATCTCACATGGAGTGACCGGGATTTGAGCCACGAACCCAGCGGCGAGAGGCCGGCGTGCTGCCGCCTAAGCCACGGAGGCTTCGGATATCCTTACAATATAATATTAATTGTAAATAAAATAAAATAGAACATAAGGCTTCACTTTTTTTTTCTTCAAAATTTCCTGAGACAAGACAATCTTTTATCGCCTAAGAGTTTTTGGGTGACCTTATTCTGGTGTTAAGAGGATATCTTGAATCGAGTTGTTTGTAATGTCTAGGTGAGACAGTCCAAATAAGGACCGTTTATAAGCTTTGTAATGAGACGTGCAGTATAAACATCTTTCTTTTGGACATAAAATATTGTAACAGAAATACCTCTGTGTATTTAATAATTTACTACACCTTATGTCAATAAAATTGAATAAATAACATAAATTAACTATACTAGTTTCGGCCACATTATGGCCGACATTGTGTTTTAAAAGAAACCATTATTATTGCGAGCAAAGTTGTACTTGGATTTTTTACCTTTGCAAAATTAATTTAAAAATATATCAAAATAGTTTTAACAAGATGTTCAGTAAAGAACATATAGCCTACTTTCTACTAAATGTATGAGTATAGTTATAACTCGTTGTTATTATCAAAGAGTATAATAGAACTATTCTTTGTTGAAGACCTTAGAAACGATTTACCTCTACCAAACGCCACAACCTAGATAAAAACTGCTACCATCATTGAAGAAAGAAAGATAAGAAGTATCTAAAGAATGTTATGGATCTGGAGACATAATCGACCGGACTGGCGGCGTGGCTCAGCGGTAACGTTCTCGCTTGCTGGACCGTATGTTTCAGGTTCGTATCCTGGCGCAGTCAGCTGGCATTTGAGGGTGCACAAATGCGAGGGAGCCGTGTTAGTAGATTTACTGGCACGTTAAAGATCCCCTTCGGGAGAAAATTCTGGCACCCCGGCGTCTCTAAAAGCAACAGTAGTTAAAAGGGACGTAAAACCAATAACATTATTATTATTATTATTATTATTACATAATCGGCCTGACGCGGGCAACATCCAACTTTGAGTTGAGGCATGTCTTTACACGTCTGGCTGCGTATGACTTTCACAACCCTAATTGAATTAACAAATCTTTCCATGACCCTACAGAGACGTGTGAATACCAACTATGTGGATATTTTCGATTGCTATTTGGCTGAAATAAAAGTATTAATTAATATCCTGAACTAGCACCAACGGTAGAGTTCAGATACTATGTGAAATCGTTTTGTTCTTTACTTCAATTAACATTTTCAAATAACGCACAATAGGCTGTTACAAACCCTTTAAAACAAAAAGTAAAAATGTATCGTAGTATCATCTTGTCATTCTTCAAATTCGATGCGCATAGAATGCCAATGGTATAGTAATCAATGGAGCCCCACGTAGACTAGTCGTGACATCTAGTGGTGAAATATCGAACAATATAATCCTAACAGAGCGAGTGCATTCTAGCGGCCAGAAGAAGAAACTTTTCAATAAAATCTGGAAGTTAATAAGTTACCTTTTTGGCAGCTAGATGTCTCGAGTAAATCTGCTGGCGAATTATGTTTTAATTAAATATATATTTTACACCATAATATGCACAATATAACGCTTAATTTTAAAACATCTGAGTCACTACAAAACAATAAACATATAACATTTCAAGCAAAAAAGCTAGCTCTGATCGGGTTTGAACCATAGGCATTTGAGCGATAGGCTAACGCTCTACCACTGAGCTAATTGTGTCAACGAATATCGTTCTATATAAAATGACTTACATAGAACTTGTTAGCAAATAATGATTTATACTAAACGATTTCATCACTGGAGTATATTATTTATATATAAAGCATTTCATACAAAGTTTATTTATTTTGTATCAGTACGCTATATTGCATGCAATACTCAAATTAGTGAAATATAAGTCAGGCACAAGATATCCGCTGCCATCTTGTCTTATTACTGAATCGGCTCAGCTTTTTAAAATCACGTCTGCACTATAGTATTACAAAATAAACTTTTAATTTCGAACGTGCCTCTTCCTTTAGAACAGTTAAAACGATTCTTGGCTCGATAATCGGAACTGGTGGGTCCCATGATATGGATTATAAAGTTTGCATAATTCGCACGGCCGCCATCCTGAAATGGTATGGCGGACGACCTTGTAGTTTGGTCACAAGACGCATCCTATACGAAGGTATGTTGTTACCAAATTTGGTAGAGATCGGATGATTTGGTTAGTCGTTATTTGATTTTACGTTTTGAACGTTTGAGTGGCCGCCATTCAATTTTAGTAAAGATGGCGGCGATATAAAACATGACACTGAGGTGTCCTTTGCTAGTGCTACCTTTGTACCAAATTTCGTTCAATTCGCATTCACCGTGTTCGAATTGATGGGGGGGACAGACATTCAGAGTACACACACTCACACACACACACACACACACAGACACACACACACACACTCACACACACACATACACACACAGACACAGACTCACACACACACATACACACACACATACACACACACAGACAGACACACTTTTTTTCGCCCTGTGTTGATCTCATAAGTCTACTTTCATTTTTTGCAAAAATCGAAAGTAGGCTAAAAATCAGATCTGTAACAATTGGGCCTTAAATTGATGATAACATAAAATAAATTAGGGAGAATGACATATCTAAACAGTTGGTGATTATATATTACTATGAAACGGACATTTTCTTTCCTTTTAAAAATATCCTGTGAACAAGGTGTGAACTCCATAAGTCGAATATATGCTCTTTGCGTAGTATTCCAGGATTGACATCGCAATAGGCAAGTCTGATTTGTTTGATCGATTGATCATATGATAGGAAATTTAAACCAGATTCCATTAACGCCAAACAGAAAGAGGTTTGTGTTTAAATTGGACGTTGCCAGATGTTGTCAATGAACCGTGCTTATTTTTGATGTCTTCCTACACATTAAAAATCTCAATTGAAAATATTTTCAGAAACACCGGACAAAAATAGCCTAATGACTCTTAGGCAATACACCCGGTATATATGGTACGAATGCATATACGGTATATGATTCCATCGATGTGCACATCTCCCAGCAGAAGTAGGAGTTAATTGCGTAGAAATTGCATGAAACGTGCGCATGTTAAATGGCCCTCAAAGAAATACGGTCCAATAAGGTGATCACCCAAAATTCCATACCATACATTCACTCACTACTACACTTGATAGGCTTCTTTTTGCACTCATTGGGGATTGTCGGCACACCAATAGTGCACATTGTAGCACTTAGTGTGCCATTGATGTGCAATTCTGAATCGTCCTGGAATAGGTTCTCCGATGGGAATGCTCCACCATTTTCCATATTTCCCAACAGCCCCTGACAGAAATTCATTGATGCTTCGAATTCTCGCACGTGGAGTCCCTAGTTAAGGAGTAGATGGCAGAGATGATATTTATGTACATGAAGTATTCATAGTATGGAAACCTGGCTGGTATTCACCTCTTGTGCAGTTGCTCGTGTACCCCGTGTGGTTTATTGTGAACTGTGTCCAGAACAGCCTGCTCATTTTCACCAGAACCTCCTGTGTTCTCTGTGACATAAGGTATAGACCGATATACGATTGTTTCTTTATGCCTCTTTCAGTACTGCAGAAAGTTTTTGCACTCTCATTTTGCCTGTCCGGATACTTTTTCTGACACAGACGTAGTCTTTTGGCCAAAGCCTAGCAAGCTAACCAATTAGCCACGGAGTCATGCAACTTAGAGTACGTTACTGGCACTCCTCCAATTCTCTGTTTAGTTCACTCTCCACGTCACTTTATCGTAGCTTTAAGCGTAAAGTAGGCTATGCGTTTTGTTATACCTGTTCACATAGCACATCTTAGCACAATTACCTTTTATACTGACGTGCGATAAATTAATTAAAGAATTTTATATTTTTCGAAAGGTCACATGCGGCAACGATAACAGATTTCTGAATCGTTTGCTGGATGTGCTTACATTGCATTATAGCAAAGAAATATCAACCTCACGACAGTCATACACGTTTGTTTGGCTGCAGAACACAATTTATGCAGGGGTAACTTATTCACCCGGTAGGTATGTGTTTGTGTGATATACTGTAAGGAATTGTCGGAAGTAGAGTACTCACGTGCACATCTCAAGTCGTAGGGTCTGTGTATAATCACCAACATTCACTACATACTTCCAATGACCACTGGTAGCTCGAGCCCTCTTAGGCCGAGCATATTTCACCATGGACTGGCAGAGGGCACCTGAGTCAGTTCCTACAACATCTTCTCGCCTGTAACAGAGAGAGTACCTTCAGATTTGTTTTTGTAAATGTAAATCAGAGTTGATGCATTACACTCTTGTGAGTCACGAGCCTGTTTATAATTTTTGATAACCAAACCAGTAGGGTAACTTGTAAGTCAACTATACCATTCAAACCATAATTAAAGACTTGGCAGAAATGGTATCCAAACCTGAACCTCCAAGGGGGCAGCCAATTCATTTTAACACAACACCATCAGAATTGAACAATAATTGCACCTAGTACACTCTGACACATTATCTATGGACAAATAAGCTAAATATTAGGCCCATTAATACTACAATATCCAGTCATGAAAACTGATGCAATAGATATTGATAATACACTTCAGCCTGTCACCTACAACAACTACTGAAGAATCTTGTGAGGATACTCAAAGGAAAATCTGGCTTCACAATAAGAACTTTCCATGAGATACTATGTAACGATCACCCTAAAAATACAGGAATAATTAAGTGGGTAGTTATACAATGAGTATGGCTTATGTTGCTCTGGTGTCGGAACGAAATGTATAAAGATTCAGAGGAAAACGATAATACGGTAACAGCTTCCGTATAATCACAGCCACGAATAAGACTGAGATATCAGTGAAAAACCCGAGCTACCAGACAAATGAAAAATGAACACCTCATAGTGTAGCAACTAGCATTATTGGATGTCTTCCTGAAGGTCTGGATTCAATTCTTGGATCTGACAAAAAAAAAAAAAACAATAATTGATATGAATTTTGAAATCACTAATTAGCTGACAAGGTTGTAATAGGCAGGCTCCACTGAAATGTACCATCAGGGAAATTAGGTATAAGCTGATGTTCAAGAAATCGACCATTTCACTAAAAAGCTGAAAACAACAACCAAAACAAAAATATAGCCTTGGAAGTTGTCAGGAACAAATAATCCGATTCCTAACGTGAATTACATGTGGAGGAACCCATGAAAGTATTCTTCCCACTGTTGGGTTGGTAGCAGAGTATTCCTACCTTTGGGGTTGATGGTAGTGTACTCCTACCTGTTAGGTTGGTAACGGTGCTCCAACTCACTCTCAGGGTTAGGTGTGTACTCTGCCAACAGAGCTTGTATTGCCCCCTTGCTGCGATGGATGCTGGCCATGATAGCGTCACTGAAAAGGAGACAGAGATATCTTTAATTCTCTAGATCAATAATAATAGTAATAATAACAAAATAATGAAGTGTGGCCTCCGAGAAGACCTGGTGCAAGTCTTTCGAATTGATGCCCAAGCAGTTAGCGAAAATGTATTAAATAACAAACAAGAAGGAATGAAATGATGATGAATACATCACAAACACTCAGTCCGTGAACCAGAAGACTTAAATTCCCAAGACCTGACCAGGAGTAGAGCCCTAGAATTCCAACCACTTAAACAAGGGGGCGAGCATTAAAAGTACAAAAAGTAAGAGTTACGAGACAGAATGTTCCTATACTGGTCCCTTCTCGTGTGCAAATCAAGCCACAAAAATATTTTAAGGTATCGTGGATGATGCTGATATATAAGGCGTGATCAAAAAGTTTTTTTTTTTGATGAACGTACAGTCCAGAATAGGTATGCTAATGAGGCAAAATCACCGTGAGCATTGAGGCGTTCATCCCATCCACGCACCAGCTTCAAGATCTCCATGTGGTGAAACACCGTGTCCTCCTGCGTGAAGTCGATCCTTCAAGGCCTTTCTTAAGGGACCGAAGGCGTGATAATCGCATGGGGAGAGATCAGTACTATAGGGTGGATGCTCAAGTGTCTCCCACTAGAGTTGGAGTACCTTCTGCGTTACGTCCTTTTCGGTACGGGGACGTGCGTTATCATGAATCAGCAGCACCCCTTGTTGCAGTTTTCCCGGATGTTTCATCTTAATTGCACGCCGTAATTTCCCCAGTGTTGCGCAGTACCGTTCCCCAGTAATAGAGACAACATGTTCCTTGAAATTAATACGCAATGGGCCTCGGTAATCAAAGAACAGGTTGAGCATTACCTTTCCAGCGAATGAGGTATGAGGGGACGATGGATAACACCACTACATCGTCGACGCTTTCGATTCTGATTCCCAGTTGTGGCACGAGCTTTCGTCGCCTGCAACAATGAGCTCCAGGAACGTGTTGCCTTCAATATTGAAACGCATCAGGTGCTGCAGTTAAACAACCATTCGGTGTGCATTTTGTTCGGCTTTCAACTCCTGGGGTATCCACTGGTTGCAGACCTTCCGGTAGCCCTCAAACGGAAACTTCTTGACCATGCCTTACATAATATGTTTACATGCGAAACTCTAATACTCCGTAGCTTTGGATAGAGACAACGCGTTGAAAACAGTCATGAGTTTTGAACTCATTTCCAATTGAGTATAAAGATTTATTTGCAAAAAATGTAGTATTTAATCGCATGCTGTCCGGATTCAGTAGCATTTAAACAAGCATCGTAAAGAAGGCTTCCATATCCCAAAGAGAATGTTCATATTTAATTATCAGCTGTGGCCCAGAGTAAAGTGTAAGAGCTGAACACACTGGAGGAGTTCCTGTCAACATTTGTTCAGAATCTGGAACTAAATAAATATTAATTTAACGCTGTGTACTACGGAATGTTCTATCAACCAGTTACCTTTAATCACATAAAATACATGCACTAAGAAAATTTCGCAAAAACAAACTGTCTTTACTCACTTTCTTGTTTTCTGTTCAATAACATTTCGCTAATTTAACTGAAGATTAACTATCAGACTCAGATTACATCAGTGTGAAACCGATTACAATACAAACTGAAGTTATGTAAACAGTATTGTATTGAGTGCAAAACTGAAGTCAGTCTTAAGCTCGACGCGTGAAAGTACTAATTATACTGTATACTGATCATTGGCATTCGTAATTGATTGCTTGGTTAGAACAGAAACACACATTTATTTCACTTTATTGTAAGATTACACAAAGATAGTTTACACATCTGATCTCAACGTTTCTGGGAAGGCAATGCATACTGTTTTAGCTTATGCTGTACGAAAAACAAGTGCTGAAACTCTGATCCCAGGCGTGACAAGCAACCAAGATCTCACCACTATATTTGGTGCGTTCTGTTCAGATTAGCATAATTACGATTCTTCGAAGGGTCCATCATATTACCTTTCCAATTATGAGCCTCGTGAACTTTAATGCATGCCCCAAACTGATATTTCTGGCAGTATTCGTGCGTACACTGTTACGTTCATCGCCACAACAACAACAACAACAACAACAACAACAACAAGGCGCTGCGGTCTACTCAGATTTTTATATAGGCTCATGTCACCCATCTATTGAATAAGAGGGAACTTCTCAATTTAAAACTCAACAGTACATTATTTTTATATAGGCTCATGTCACCCATCTATTGAATAAGAGGGAACTTCTCAATTTAAAACTCAACAGTACATTATTTTTATATAGGCTCATGTCACCCATCTATTGAATAAGAGGGAACTTCTCAATTTAAAACTCAACAGTACATTATTTTTATATAGGCTCATGTCACCCATCTATTGAATAAGAGGGAACTTCTCAATTTAAAACTCAACGGTACATTATTTTTATATAGGCTCATGTCACCCATCTATTGAATAAGAGGGAACTTCTCAATTTAAAACTCAACAGTACATTATTTTTATATAGGCTCATGTCACCCATCTATTGAATAAGAGGGAACTTCTCAATTTAAAACTCAACAGTACATTATTTTTATATAGGCTCATGTCACCCATCTATTGAATAAGAGGGAACTTCTCAATTTAAAACTCAACAGTACATTATTTTATATAGGCTCATGTCACCCATCTATTGAATAAGAGGGAACTTCTCAATTTAAAACTCAACAGTACATTATTTTTATATAGGCTCATGTCACCCATCTATTGAATAAGAGGGAACTTCTCAATTTAAAACTCAACAGTACATTATTTTTATATAGGCTCATGTCACCCATCTATTGAATAAGAGGGAACTTCTCAATTTAAAACTCAACAGTACATTATTTTTATATAGGCTCATGTCACCCATCTATTGAATAAGAGGGAACTTCTCAATTTAAAACTCAACAGTACATTATTTTTATATAGGCTCATGTCACCCATCTATTGAATAAGAGGGAACTTCTCAATTTAAAACTCAACAGTACATTATTTTTATATAGGCTCATGTCACCCATCTATTGAATAAGAGGGAACTTCTCAATTTAAAACTCAACAGTACATTATTTTATATAGGCTCATGTCACCCATCTATTGAATAAGAGGGAACTTCTCAATTTAAAACTCAACAGTACATTATTTTTATATAGGCTCATGTCACCCATCTATTGAATAAGAGGGAACTTCTCAATTTAAAACTCAACAGTACATTATTTTTACTAGCTCAGTCCGGACGGACGTCATTTTTCAAGGAACGTAAGAGAATGCCAATGATCGGTATACAGTATAATTAGTACACAATGGCTCTCTCACTTCCATAGAGTGCCATGCTCCAGACAAAGGCTTTCAAAAATTACTTCCTAAAACCTAAATCTAAATTTGATGTCAACAGATTCATTTTATATCCCCTTTGCTTCGTCCATCACTGGTTATTTTGCTTCCTAAGCAACCGAACTCTCCTACTCTCCTATCTTTCTCCTGCTAATTCACGTCCATAGGAGTTTCAGATCTCTTTCGGCTGCATTACAATATTCATTGAGATTAAATCGGCAATCAGGATAGCTATCAGATATGATTAAGTTCATATCACTATGTCACCAACATTGCAGCAATTGAGCGTCACGAGGTTTTTAAACCACTAAGTACAGTATGTGTAAAATAATTCGTTAGAGACGCAATCATATGTTATTCTCGTCAATAATTTCCATTTCTTGAAGCAATTCGGTTGGTTTGCGTGCAATTGACGAGTAATACATATCGCATGGTTTTCATTTCCTTACGTTGGTAGTAGTACGAGCACGCAGCATAGCTTCAGACGGTGTCTCTCTGTAGTGTAGTTGTAATTTCCAGATAAGAATTCTGACAAATAATGGCGAGCTGGTGTTACTAAACAGTGCCGCTACGCAACATTATTCTACGTCACTCAGCATTGATGCGAAACATACAAGAAAGAATAAACTAATAGTTATAACATTCTCGCTTATACAGTGTAACTTAACTGAAAGCTGCATTGTTGATATTGACTAATTTTCAAACTCGATTAGCGCTTTAAAACGCATTATCGTAACAACTTACAGTATTAAACTATAAATAAAGTAATGCAACAACAATAATATCTTATATATTAAAATAGTTTTCAAAAAATTTCACCCTTTACTAAAACTGAAATATCTCGGGAAGTATTTGTGCTACGACGACGTTGGTTGTCTTAAAATGTAATGCCCGTCAAGCACCGTCGATTGATACCCACCTTACTTGATTATATCATTCGAGTATTACAATAATTTCAAATATTACTTCCTTCAAGGTCTCACGAAAATGGAATATCGAATGACTTTACGGACATATTGTCGCTAGGCGACAACGACTAACACTGTATCATGATATTCAACGCCGCCGCAATAATAAATCTAACTTGATATTAACAGAGAGTTCCCTAATTACGTCATGATATCGTTAACTTCTACCTGCTTCACTCGGGCGCTAATGTCGCATGTATCCATACATGATATCGTTAACTTCTACCTGTTCCACTCGGGCGCTAATGTCGCATGTATCCATACAATAAGTAGAAGGGGATTCTGTGCACATAATTTTATTAAAACTTCTCAAAGAATGGATTACTTTGAGACTGAAATGCTCATGCACAATCAGCAGTCATTTTGCTAATGACACTGTCATGTCACCATCTGTTTGAACGACAACAAATACTGTATACGAAAGACAACTAATTTCACGAAGATGCCGCTACAGTGGAATGTTTGAACCGCCGTTTTGTATTGTGTATCCGATCTTTCTGTTATATAGTCTTTGGTCTCACCAGCTACAAACTGTCTTCTTTTCGTTTCATCATTCGTCCTTATAGGTTGTGTGCTCAATCAATACAATGAATCATATTATGATGAATGAGAGGCGACACTCAATTACAAATGTTATAAAGATTAAAGGTGACGGTAATTGTCTGTTCAGGTCATTGGCATATTGTGAGTACAACAATCAGAGTTTATTTACACAGGATAGAAAGCGAATTGTAAAACATGTTACAGACAAGTGGAATAATTATTCTTCCTTTATTGTTGGCAACAGCGATAGTACGAAACTGCTATCAATACGAGCGATGATTACAAAATGTGTATGTCTATGAATGGTAAAAGCCCCGTGGCTTGGGCGGCAGCACGACGGCCTCTAACCGCTGGATCCGTGGTTCAAATCCCGGTCACTCCATGTGAGATCTGTGCTGGACAAAACGGAGGCAGACAGGTTTTTCTCCGGGTACTCCGATTTTCCCTGTCACAATTTCATTCCAGCAACACTCTCCACTATCATTTCATTTCATTTCATCTGTCATTCATTTAACTATTGCCCCAGAGGGGTCGACACGCTTCGGCAGCCCGCACACTTCATATCCTCGCCGCTAGATGAGGGCTTCATTCATTCCATTCCTGACCTGGTTGGAGACTGGAAGCAGGCTGTGGATTTTCATTTTTCATATGTCTATGAATGGTGTTCATGGAGGTCATGTTGAGTTAGTTGTCGCTGCTCAAGTTTGCAAAATGGATATTTATTCGTGGATTACTACTGTCGTATGGAAGGTGACCGGTTAAAATATATACGTCATCAACAAAGGAAGTTACGAGTTGATACATATGCCAGTTTATCAGACGCCTTGCATGTACGAGCAGAAAATGAAAATCTCAGAGTCGGTCGTATTTTAGTTTTGCCATCTTCTTTTACAGGTAGCCCAAGGAAAATATTGCAAAATTATCAGGATACGATGGCGATAGTGAGGAAGTTTGGAAAGCCATATTTATTCATTACGTTCACCTATAATGCGGGCTGTCCAGAAATACCCTTAACAGCATTCATCTCTGGGAAACGGCTAATAATAGGCCTGATATTAAAGTGAGAGTTTTCCATTGCAAAGTAAAGGAATTGCTACGATTGATTAATGTTAAGGAAATTTTCGGGAAAAGCATATCTATATACAGTGGAATTTCGAAAACGAGGTCTCCCGCACATCCATTTACTCTTAACTTTAACTGAAGATTGTAAGTTTCGAGAAATTTCTGACATTGACAGTGTGGTGTCAGCCGAAATACCATATCTCGAGGATGAAGCGCTATACGAGTTGGTAAGGCGTCATATAACAAGATGTATAACACAATTTACACTCGCCAAATCAATACTTTACTTTACTAAAAAATACTATAGGTACTGTACCCATGTGAGTAATCTCGGTGGATAATATGCATCTGCCTCCAACTAGCATCAGCTCTCAGGCGTGTACGGTAACCCCAATTGAGCAGTGCATATTCTGGATTTGAGGCAAAAAGGTATCAACTCTACAATGATAAGGCACAACTCTATTCTAAAACTTTAATTCAGTAAAATAAATCACGGCTTCAAACACAAACCAATACCCAAAAAAGCATAAAATAAAGCAAACAAAATTTTTACTTCCACCATCCACAAGTAAACAAATATAAAATCACAACAAAGTCATACCTAGCCATAAGGCTTTACCCTTCTGTGAACTTCACAAGGATATACTAGTGCGCTGATGCACCTACGACTTCAAAACAAACTGTACATTAACATAACAGTCATACAAGGTGACTTCTTTAATATTACAACAAGGATTATTCCTTAAACCTCTTTATGTTAAACAATTATGTGTGCCGTGCGTGTTTTAATATTTTTCTTCTCACCAATGAAATGCTTTGCATGCATTTACCTATTTGGACGTTGCACCAAAATCAACGTGCAACTCCATAATTATGTAAGCTACCCCCTACACATCCTCCAATTATATGGTTTCACCGCATGCTGTCTGTGATTCCTAGATAAAACGTTACGTTATAGCTTATGTCGGATTGTACGATAGACTACCTCGCGCTCATGGCGATTGGCATCTAGTCACCAACTACATGACTTGGCTCCAGTGACAGTACAAATATATCATGTAACTATTCGTCAGATAGCTAAAATAATGAACCATCAGGATGAACTATAATTATCCATGTGTTCTCAAACCACATGGCTATAATACTCAACATAACAATCTTGCATTATATGTCATTTTAACAAGGTCTAGAATCTCTTCCCTTTATAACTTGCCTGAGCGGTCCGGGTGGCTAGCACTGACCCTCGGCTAAGGAAGTCGCTACACAATAGAAAGTGGAATGGGTCGTTTCACCAATTATCTCGACCTTTCTAAAAGTTTGAAAGCCTCCCTTTCTCTAAGCAGTGAAGATTTACAAGACAAAATACTGTGTCCTGACCGACACACATGTTCCCAAAGGATCTTAATTGACTATTATGCCAACAGGTATTGAATGAGCTTTTGTAATTATTCCTACGTCGAGGATAACGATTAATTAATGGCCTCACATGGGTCCATTCAACATGAAGGTTCGGGGTTCGCAATGCATGAGCCTGGCGGTTTGACCGATGTCTCAAGTATAATATAGGCGCACAAAACCACTGTCGCCATGAGTTTTCGCTGCCAACGAGCGTAAATAACTCATCAATAAGTTCTCGGGAAATCATAGAGCTGCGAGGTGTCCATGTTTCCTCGACTCTGTCAAGATTTCAGTCCGGAACACATTTCAATCCTTTCTTCAGAGTTAGGGTCCAACACTAAAACTCTGGAATTAATAATATCTCCAACAATGTCCACGACATAGGAGAATTCATACGTAGAATAGACTATCTGGCCCCTAATGCTCCATGCTACGACACTCCGACCTATAATATTAAGAGAAATCTAACATTTACTCTATAAGCTTCTCAATTAAGCTGCAAATTCAATTCATTAAAAGCTCTTTCATTACTGGTATCATTACTGAATATATGCAATATTCTGATATAAAACTTCTTTCCATAATTACTGAAATGTAATCTCACTGTAACATCTTCCTGCTTAGATTGATAAGTCTTGCACTTAGCGTTAATAATTCTCGCTTACAACATTTATTTGTTTCCTGATGTGTTCATTCATACTCTTAATAACCATTATTATTACTATCATTTCTCACTGACATAAATGACCAAAATCATTATTTATTATTATTATTGTAAATCTCACATAAATTACCAAAATTTCCGACATAGCTAGACGTTTTAAACTCGAACAATCGCGTTCGTTGCATTTACATAACTGATTGCCATTCTTAATTCATAGTGGGAATAATTACTCCACTTAATGATGCAAATTAACATCTCAACTCTATAAAAATCAACTCAATACTGATTAAACATGGAGGATCAGCCTCCTAACTGATTTTTACTGGCATCTATAAGGAATTCACAATATCTTGACGGAATCACAGACATGCAGCGGTCCCTACTTCTACATAATCATAACCATAATTTGTGGGGTACTTACATCTCTATAGGCATCTAAGGTGGCTCCGACCAATCATATTCTTCCATGTCGCCCGCCATAATGGGTTTAACGCGACATATTTCTCTTGTTTACACACATTTGATTACACATAATTTCTATCACCAACACGACACGTTGCATACCTTTCAGGAAGTTATCACTCCCCAAACATGTGAAACACTTCATCAAACACTACTTTAAATGATATTTTTACATATGCATTACACTGAACACTCGTCACTTTATACACACTTCAATGCTGAAATTCCCTAGCAGAGATCGAAATTGCAGGTGTCGACGGCATCTTACGTTACCAACTCCTGATTGAAAGTCTGGTTATCTGCTCTCGGAACTCTCCAACAGTTTTTATGAATATCATTCCTACAGTAAGCGTCCTGCGTTACATCAATACGCTGGCTCCCAAACATGAGCGTTAACATCTGGTACTCTCATGGCAATACCAAACACTTAGTAGAGTTTCTTTAGCGCATTCTATCGTAGTTACACATATACGATTAGTTAATACTATACACACTGCGCTTAATAAAGTTCAACACTTTCACAAATAATTATATACAATAGTTCTACCGTTAGTCTATACGGTGCTTCATAACTGAACACGTCATAGTTCGTGCTGCTGATTATGCCTGTATCACGACTATTATTCATACAAGCATGTTTACTGTTTCTTTTACACCTACCAGTCTTTGTTCGGCGTCTTGCTGAATAGAATCGTCATGCGTTTTGCCTTGACGAACTTGCTTCAACCTGGCTGTAGCTGACTGAAGTTTCACTCGAAGACTGCACGTAACTTATTTGAAGACTTCTGTATGCGGCTTACACGCTGTCTCGTACTGCTGCATATTTGCTGCATACTGATTGCAACTTATTGCCATTGTGCTACAACTGAAAACTGCGTAAGACAATAACTGGCTGTAACTGCGCTTGGCGGCATGTAGACTGAACTTGGCTGCGTTACCATTTCGACTGACTTAGGCTGACTTACAACTGAGCATAGCTGAGTTAGACTGAGTTAGACTGAGAGCTCCTCCTGGGGTCTACTCCCTTATATCGGATTTCCACAGAAAGTAGAGCAACATCTTCCCGCGTAATCTTGGCTCTTCTCACAGCATGATTCAGGTCTTCAAACCATGATCATTGCGTTCCTCTCTCTTCACAGGTCCCAAAACTATCTGTGTGCAAAGGAATCGCTCGTTCAATTAATTAATATTAATTCCTTTCTCCATGGCGTGGGACGCTACCTAACGGGAAACCCCCGGCAACATCTTCACATCCATCCGCGAACAATGGTCGTTTCACAGTCCTTACGCACATCATTAAATATGCACCAATTTCGCAGGTAAAAGACTCTAAAATTATCTTCTTGCCAAGATATTCACCTGTGTGCAACTCTCATCTCGATTCGTTACTCCAATCACGAGTAATCAATGATTTTTCTGGGCATTTCTCCGCCCCTACTCCAAATCCATTCTCCGTCGGGGAATAACTATGTCATTATTCAGGCCTCACCCCTGGTCCAGACGACATAATGGGGTCACAGAGATGGACGTGGCTCCACTGGGACCAACCCACAATTCTGGGCCAATTAGTAAATGTCAGCTCTGCCCTCCTCTGTGCTTCAAGCCTCCAATAGCTTACACCAAATCGTCTAATAATGATATAATCTGCTCATTATTTCCTACATTATTTTAATAAATAATGCCATTTCATCAAAAATCACACCAGTGATTAAATATACATTTCTTTCGAGGGGTTTTTACCAAGAAACTCCCTGTACAGATCTCTGGTTCGCTTCCTGGTGGAACCTTTATACTGAGATCACAGTCTCTGAGAACCATGTTCGATTCCAGTCAGCATAACCCCATCGGGTTCAGTACATGTTTCGGAAACTTGATATGTTTCCTTCTTCAGCCCATATGTTGGTGTGAAACATCATATGACATCGAAATCCTAACCAAAAATAAAAATACAGTTCGTACTTTTCCTCTTGTTCTTCATTTGTTGAGCCTGTGTCATTAGACATATTAATGTCAACCATGGAATAAGCACTTATTATTTGAAGTGATGAATGAGTTACGTGAAACGTTAAATATTTATTCCTTGTAAGGATGATTGGGTGTGGTGTCAAGAAATTTTGATCAAGTCAGGATATATGTAGGAATTAATCTATTACGGCGGGGGTTGAGGAGGCAGTTTTCTTTTTTTGTTATTTAAATGATCTGCTAATGTAACAAATAATACGTTAGTCTCAAAGTTAATCTCGTTCAGATTATTGCATTCATTAGATCTCTGATAAGTGTTGATATGAATATTTTCCAAAACATTCATATAGCTGCCTTTCGATGCGTGCGGTTTATAAGGCGTCATATGGTACATGGTCCTCGCGGATCTTTGAATCCTGCTTCAGTCTGTATGAAAGATGGCGTATGTAAGCAAGATTTCCCTAAACAGTTTCAGGAAGAGACCAAAGATAATGCCAATGGTTATCCCTCGTATAGGAGAAGAAATAATGGACGGATTATTATAAAAACAATTCGAGGCGTTGACATTGAAGTCGATAGTCGATTCATTGTTCCCTACAATCCATTTCTTTTATTTTACTTGCAAGCTCATATCAATGTTGAAATATGCTCAAGTGTTCGGAGTGTTAAATGCATCCACAAAGATCTTATATATTAAAATCCACAAGTATGTGTATACAGATCATGACAGCTGCATTGATAAAATATGTCCTGAAGGCGAAACGGTGAACTACGATGGCATTACTTCTTTCCTAAATGCTAGATAGGTTGGTCCAACAGAAGCCGCATTCAGGATATTTTCATTTCACATGCGTGAACAGTCACTTTCTATCGTGCGATTACTAGTTCACTTGCCAAACTTGCAAAATATCTATTATAAAAATGATAACGCTCCTGATATTTTACTTCAAGCACAGTTGCGCAACAGGGAATTACAAGCGTGGTTCAAGTTAAATCAAGATTCGCAGGCCAGAAGTCCGTATATATATATCCTGAAACACCAGTACATTACGTCTGGAATAAGAGCAACTGCCAGTGGCAAAAAAGGAAAAATGTTTCAAAAACTATCGGCAGAATGTATAATGTTTCGCCTACAGAAACAGAAAGGTATTATTTACGCCAGTTATTGATACACGTCATAGGTGCTACCAGTTTTCAGGATCTACGAACATACAAAGCAGTTGTCTATTCTACTTTTAAAGAAACAGCTAAGGAGCGAGGTTTGCTGATTGACGATTCTGAATGGCAGCGTTGTTTGGCAGAAGCGTCACAATTTCAGATGCCTTCTCAGTTACGACAACTGTTTTCTTACATATGTATCTTTCAGACCCCTTCAAATGTAAGGTAGTTATGGGACATTTTCAAGAATTCATTATTAGGAGATTATCTGCAGTTTCACGAACCTAACATTGCATATGAGTTCACTCTTATACATATTTCTAATACATTAAAGCTTCATGGTCTCCCATTAATTCTCTCGAATTGCCAGCTATTATTGATAATTTCCCTCAGACAAATTTACCAATGAATTATCCAAAACTTAATGAGGATCAATTAAGTCGGATGATAAACCAAGCAAATGGAAAACAAACGGCTATAATTACAGAAATTTTGGGGTTAGTACAAAACAGCAATGAAAGGATGAGTAGTGCAGATTTCATTGACGGTCCAGGGGGCAGCGGGAAAACATTTCTTTACCAATGCTTGATTCACAGTTGCACAAATTTGGGGTTAAATGTAGTTTCTGTTGCATGGACTGGTATTGCAGCAATGTTTCTACTCTACACAGCCAGTTCAAGTTACCTCTACATTTACATGAAAGTTCTGTATCAGGAATAAAAGTTAACAGCAAGGAAGCTTTTTATATTCGGTCAGCAAAACTTATCATCTGGAATGAAGCCTCTATGGCTAATAAGCACGCGTTGATGTGTGTAAATCGGTTGCTCAAGGACATCATGAATAACGACGTGCCTTTCGGAGGAAAAATTATCATATTAGGTGGAGATTTTAGGCAGGAATTGCCTGTTGTGCTTCACGCATCTAAAGCAGCATCAGTCCGAATGTCAGTAAGGTTCTCTCCTTTGTGGCCATTATTCAACATTTTTAAACTCAACAAAAATATGCGAGCGGATACAGATCAACGTGACTTTGCAAACTTCTTCATACAAATTGGTAACGGTGAATACCCTCACGTCGATGGAGAAAATTCAGAATTAGTCCCACGCTAAAAAATATTTCACGCTTTTCAAAAATAGCAATTTTAGCACCGAAAAATGAACATTATAAAGAAATCAATGACAAAGTTTTAGACCTAATCCCAGGATCATCGAGAACTTACATCAGTGTGAATAATTTGATTACTGAATGTGAGAGTGAACTTCTACAATTCCCAATAGAATATTTAGACAGCATAGGCATAAGTGGATAGCCACCTCATATCCTTCGACTAAAAGAAGGCTCAATTGTGATTTTTTTGAGAAATATTAATGTTACCCAAGGTCTGTTGAACGATACTAGACTGTTGGTTTGGAAGATGCATGACAATTCCTTACACCCGGGAATTATTACTGGCGTAAATGTTGGAAATAATGTCCTACTCCCTCGCCTTGACCTTACGCCATCATATACTTCTATGCAATTTTCCTTCAAAAGGAGTCAGTTTCCAGTACGTTTGGCTTTTTGTATAACTATCAATAAAGCTCAAGGTCAAACACAAGATCAAGTAGGCATTTATTTACCTCAACTGGTGTTTAGCCTCAGACAACTTTACTGTATGCCGCACTATCGCGAGCAAAATCCTTTCATTACGTCAAAATTCAAATAGAACCAAAAGGCAAGCGAACAGCAAATATCGAATGGAAGAAAGTACTATTAGAATTTTGAAACGAATGTTGCGGAGGAGCACAGACCTCAGCAAACGGGGCACAGATTAAATAACATTTATACAAGGACGTCCGCATCCCTAATGCGATAACTGTCCTGTGGTAATGGTAAAAAAGAGTTACTATTGTCCTACATCGGTGATTACTAACCTACATCCTGTTATTTCATTCCCTCAGTTCTATAACAAAGATATACTCAATCAAATTTACAGCTTAATAAATAGTAATTCCTTCTGTGTGAGTTATCTTTTCATTTCCCATCAATCGCCTTTACTTACTATTCTATCTGTAGGGGTGGAGGCGATAGCTGTCTTTACAGAGATGTGCAAATTATTAGATTCGATGTCAGTTTTCCAAAATTGCATTTTTACTTTTCACGGTTTAATGCACTAAGTATGTTTACAAGGCGATGAAATTACTTCAAATGTTTAACCAAGACTCCTAATTATATTTTCATTTAAAAACTCAAATTAAAATGATTTTTTAGAATTTCCACTAACAGAGGAGCCTTGCAAATGCAAAATGCCACATGTTTCGTTTTTATTACTTCACTCTACTTTACGTGTGAGTTTAGAGCGGAGGGATTTGGGGTCTTTTAACTGATGAATGCTATTGAACTATTCAAAGATTCATGAACTATGCATTGAAATCATCTGACTTGAGTTCTAAAGTCAATGAAAAATTGAAAATGGACCCAGCTCAGATATCCCTCGGAATCCAATAATCTGAAAGTTTCCAGACGCAATTCCTTGTGGGAAAAGGTGTAATTCCACGGGAGAGGAAACACTACTAAGTAGGACATCAAAAGAAGTAGGTCAATAAAATGATTTTGAATAAAAGTAATTTCGACTAATTAAAATTATTTATTTAATTCTATTAATTTGCACACCTCTATATGTTAACAAAGAGTTACATCTCTAAATTCAAATACAAGAGACCCATCTTTTATTTTAAATTTATACCATTGTTCATAAGTGGACAAAACACCAAATTGTACCGCTGTAGCCTTAAATTGTGTGGATATCTCTATCTAATTAGTATAAAACAAAGTTCCCAATTCTTGGATGTAACGGGTAATCTCGAGAGCAACTTGATGGATTTTGATGCGGTTTTCACCATTCTGTAAAGGATTTATCGATGAAGGATTAGGTAGAAAAACATTTATTTGTGACCAGAAGAAGCCGAGCATTTACGATATCAGCGAATTGAGTTGAAGAAAAACCTAACGTCCATGTGTCTTTTAAAAAATTCGATATTCTCTGAGAATTGTTCAGCATGAAAAGTTCTGCAAGAAAGTCCGCGACAGCTCCCACATCGACCACTGTAAGTGTTTTTACGTTTTCATTTCTTCCAGCAATCTCCATTCAGGGGAAATTTAAATTACTATCTTCAGAGTGAGTTTACGAGCTTGCGAGCGACCTATCACCCTAGCTTCAGCCAGCTTCAAACTGCCGAGTCGTGTCGAGTTAATTCTTCAGAGAAGAGTATGGCTTATGTGTTTGGAGTTAGCTGTTCACCTCGGCCTGACGTCCGTGCGCCTTTTAAGCTTACGCAGGGTAAATAGAGGGACACACACACAGAGGAGAGGCAGACACCCACCCATTTGATCTCATAAGTCTACTTCATCATTTACCCAAAAGGCGACGGTACCGTAAATGTCTGTTCAGGTCACTAGCATGAAGACATGCAAATGTCATATGGACAGAAGTGCTGTAGGATTGTTGAAGTGAATGCTGCGGAGCAGCACGGGTCTTCTAGTTAATAATAATTATAAAATATACAGAATACGGTGGCTGAGAAAAGGCGCAAATACCAGCCACTTGCAGCTGAGATCAATCACAAATACGGCCTGAAGGAAGTTTTCGTCATCCCAGTTGTTGTCTCTGTCAATAGTTCAGTAACAAAGGACTGGTAAAATGCAAGGAGAACCTTGGCTTGAAGAGGAACAATATGCAGTTTTGTCTCTTCAGTAACTTTGAACATCTTGAGATCTAGGGCTATCGTCAGTGTATTTGGCTCGTATGGAGTCCGACGGTGATCGTTTTGTATTTTTATGGAAATTCAATATAATAATAATAATAATAATAATAATAATAAAGGAGCATTCACAGAGTAAATGCGGCACAGAATGGCTTAAAGAGGTACAGAGAGACTAACAAGTAATCAGCATAGAAAATTTCGAAGACCGAACCGAGTGCCAGACGAAAATCACGAATGCTAAGTTTGAACCAAGATTATTACGACAACCTGGGAAAAATTGGACGAATGAGAGGAAGAGGGAGCAATCCGCGGGAATGAAGAGATTTTGGGAGGAGCGGAGGAGACACACCTCCAAATGATGATATGTCATGAAGTTTAATCGCTCTCCTGTTGGGGAATTTTCGCTTAAATAAATAAATAATAATAATAATAATAAAGGGGCATTACTACGGTAATCTCAATCACAACAGTTGGAACATGTTTGTTGAATTGATGATCTGGCATGTCCAGCCAGATATGAACTAAGAATATTTGCAGCAAGCAGACTATGCACGATTGTTTTCGTGATATAAAGCTTGTGTACTCGTACAATATCAGGACAAGGCCTCATCAACCTATAAGATACCGTAAACTTATCTTCAAACAATGAATGACAAGTCCATACTCACTCGGGGTAGTCGGTGACCTCGAGACACAAGTTGTTGGTAAAGTAGTCACATTCGTTCTCGGCAGGGGACTTGCCGCCTTCTGGCCCCAGGTGGTGTGGAGGTGGTCTCACAGGTCCTGCAGGCGCTCCTGGAGGGCCAGGGGGCTTGCTGGAGGAAGGTGGTCGTCGCCGTTTAGACACGTGAGGAGGCGGTGAATGTTTCTGCGATCCTGGAGGAGGTGGAGGAGGTGGTACCATGTCTGTTAATAACAAACCACCTATCATTTTATATTTACTCAATACGTACTCTCACCTGGGAAATATATTGATAACTGGAAGCTTTCATGTCAGACTTACTGGAAATTTTTCGTAGCATCAAAAAAATTAACAATAGTAAACTTTACTGTTGAACAAGTTTAACTTTACTTTTAACTAATGTGGCTATATAAACACGAGAGTTTTCCCTGAAGGGGATCTTTACCGTTTCTGTAAATCTACAGACACGGATCTCTCAATCACCAACTTACTACGGAAGGATTCCATACCCAACCTCGGGCACGATGCATTAGATACTTGCCGATTACGCCACTCAATCAGCCTTCGTACAACGGAGAATATTTGGATGAAGAATTTTGGGGGAGGAACGAAATATTATCCTCGTTGGTGACAAATCTACACTCCATCTAACCCCAAAGTGCACTTTTGGGAATGGTAAATATTTACTTGCAATAGAACCCTTCTTGAAGATCGCGTGTAGAATTATATTAGCGCATCCTCCGAATTGTAAATCCTTTTTCAATAGGCTGGTTGGAATTCAGTCATCACTCGTTATATAATTCCTTGAAGCTATTCCAAAATTACCATTATCACTGTTGTCCTAGATCTACTTTATTTTACATACTGGTACAGTATAAAAGCTAAACTAACACCCCAGGGATTCACAACTAATTAGCAGAGGTTGGCGTTCACGGGGCTATAAACAGTTTCTGTTCAGTTCACATGTATATGGCTCCTTTCTTCCTTAGTTTGTGCTCAACCACTCATTGTCAAGTCTTACTCTCTCCTTACTCTTGACATTATGTTACCCTGACACCTTCAATCCTCGAGAGACTAGGAATAATCATGTATTATCTACTAATAGGTCGTGAGATATACAGCATCATAGAAAAATAATGCCTACATTTCAAAAAATTATAGCACCGAAACCCTTTATGTTAAACGTGTGACTGCACCGCCCGACAAACTGCACCTGATTACAAAGCTGTAATTCTATGGTTTAATAAGTTTAAGGAAACCGGGGCTGTAGAGAAATAATCTATGCCAGGCCGACCACCAACACGAGCATTGAACGCACGCTTTCCCAATGGCTGGATTGGTACGTGCAATCATTTCAGGAGTACCTGCCAAGATGACGGCAGAAATTCGCTCCCGCAGGTGCTCCAAATCCCGAATTTTTTTCTTCATACACAATGTTTTTAATGTATCCCCAGAAAAAGAAACCAAAGGGGTGAGGTCGGGACTTCATTGGCGCGCGCGCCCCCGGCCGACCTTGGCTACTGCGCATCTAGTGTGCGCATATCAAGGTCACGTCCCTTCCAAAACAAAACGTACTTTAACCAGCTGTCGTTCAGTGAAAGAATTACACGTTTAACATACAGGGTTTCGGTGCTATAATTTTTTGAAATGTTGGCATTATTTTTCTTGACCCTGGACATGTAAAAACACTTAATCCAATATGTTAGGTTATCATCCCGGAGGTAGCTTGCCACGGTGGGTGAGAGCTCAACGTGTCGGTCTACTAACCCCAAGCTTGCAGATTCTCTCCTGGCCGTGGTAAGTGATTTTTGAAAGGCGGCACAAATTACGACACCGTGTAATACGATGTTGGCATGTCAAACAACCCATTTGAATTCAGTAGGCCGTGTTCATAATGGAAAAATTAATCTTGGGAGTTTCTGCCAACACAACGTTCCTCATTTATCTACTAGAAAGCGCTATAGTGTTCAAGGAGCTTAGATATCTAACCTCCTTGACTTTCATAGTGCTTCAAGGAACAACGAAATTCGACATGCAAGATACCCTTTGGGTGTCAAATAACAAAGCTTGCACCCGGCACCCGAGGCCATACGATATTATTATTATTATTATTATTATTATTATTATTATTATTATTATTATTATCCTGGAGGTAGCTTGCATCCTCAAACAAGACCACGCTGACGTGGCGATCCATCTGAGGAGTTATGCATTATGTTTAAACCCGTGATAGTTTCATGATTCCTTGTCTCTACGTGATTTGACCGTGAAAAAGATGCAGGGTAACGTGTATTTTGATATAGCAACAACATCGTTATGTAAAACAACCATAGTTGAGACTTGCAGGTGAATTAACAACCTGGGGAATCTCCCAAAGATGTGTTATAGTGTTCAATGTAATTAACGTTTTGAAAAGCATTGCAACGCTGTCGTAAGTATACTCCCATATTTTATTTTAAATGCACCTCAAGATGCCATTCGTTGTGTTTTGCTTTCCTGTCAAAATTTTAATATGTAATGCTATCGAAATTATTTAAGGCAAGTCCCTGTTCATTCTGATCAGTTGCTTGTTACAAGATTGCTGATTGTAAATAAATTACCTTTGCCTGCTTTTACTGTTTTGGTTCTGGCGTTCTTGGTTGTCCCTGTGTAGAGTAACTTATGGGGTTTTCCGGCTTCGTGCAAAGTGGGTAGGCCACTAGCCTTTGCCCGAAGGGTTAATTCCCAAGGCTAGAGGACTGGGCGTTTGTGACGTCACATCACTCATATCAATGTTCTTGATGTAATTGCTATATTTTTGGAAACTGACACAACGAATTATATAGTCTCACGTTGCCAAGAAAAACAATAGAATAGTGTAGATTTAATCAATCGGTAAAGAATATTTTCCAGCGCTACATTCAGGTAAAAGATGAAAAAGTACAGATTCTAGTTTTACCTTTGTTGCAGTAAATGAGCGACAAGTGTTTCATTGAGACATCGATCTGTTACAGCCTACTTGCAGGTTAGGAGCCGCTTGGAGCTCATTCACTCACAAAGTTCCGAGGTCGTTAACTATAGTGGATTGTTTCTTCCTAAAGATGGCATTCAATTAATGTATTACACGGTATTTTGTTAGATTGGGTAAATATAAACGATATCTGTTAAGTACGTATTACTTGCTCACTATGGCGTCTGTGTATTCATTTTGGTCCTAATAAGGAAATATGAGCCCTTCACTTGCTTATGACACAGTTTAAAATCTTATTTGAATTCATGATTAACATACTTACTTGGTTTCGCGATAGAACTTCACCAAACAAGTGACAGACTAGAATTGTAAATAGTAATTTAGGCAATCATCTCGTTCTCCAACCGAGAAACTCTATGGACATTTACTGTACTTCAATTATGTGGGCACAGGGTAGGTAATGAGGTGAAAAGGTGACTTCAATCCTATTATTATTATTGTCATTATTTTCATGTTCCCCATGACGGTGCAGGGTCCACTTGTTTGGACGTAGACCTCCACTTCTTCCTGCCAGGGGCATCTTCGGGCTTGACAGCTGTCACTTTCATGTCCTCTCTGATTCTGTCCAGGACCTTTTCTTCGGCCATGGGGTTGATTTCCTTTGGGATGATAGCGAAGAATTATTTCTTGCATAGAATTTTCTTCTCTTCTACTAATACATCCATACCATCTGATCCTTCTCGCATTTTGGTCTTAATTGCTACCACTCTCATCTGCCTCCTTGCATGATCATGATCAATCTCAGATATCTTGGAACTGGTTTTGTGTGGTTTCCCAACTTTACTCCATACGAATGCCGGGATGGTTCCTAACTTAAGTCCACGGCCGTCTCCTTCCCAATCCTCATCATTACAAATATACACACTAATACACCCATCACAATAACACAGGTTATCAGACAAATTCCACATACACCCAAGTACACGGCGTTACACGACCACGATGTCGCAAATGTTTTATTCCGAGGCGATAATTTTGTTTAGAAACACCAGTAATAATGACATCGACTGTAAAATTCTTAATTTGCCCAAATGCCTAATGCCACAATGCAGAATGACCAGGCCATGGCGGAAATAGAACAAATATTCTGATTGTTTCGAGGCCCATCAGGGCAATTCAAGAATTGTCCTAATGCACCATTGCGGCATTTAATTGTAACATATTCATGTGATTGTACTCACCTGTGGGGACCTGCGCATTGCGCCGGTTGTGACCTGGGGGCGGCGGGGGTCGAGGTCGTGAAGACAGGTGCATCTCTCGTAACCTAGAAACAGGCGCTGGTCCCCTCTGATGCCGCAGTTCCATCGCCTGTAACATGATGTAACAGTGGTACCAACCATGTGGAGAGGCGGAAATACAATATTTTAAAAGAAGTAAGTATTCCCCGCACGTGGGTTAAATGTAATTTCAACACTCCTGGAGGATACATGTTTCACCCTCTACCTATGTATATGAGGGCGATGTGGTTATTAGTATTATTATTACTATTATTAATAATAATCTGTGGATTATTGGTAGGGTGTCCGCCTCATGAGCCTGAGATCTCGGGCTCGATTCAAGATGGTGGATGCGCATACATTTCAAACTGATGTCTCTACAATTATCTCAATATTCCACCCCTTTGAACAACAACCAGCTCCAGTAATCCGTGTTTGTCTCCCGATTGAGATCAACTCTATCAAATCTTATATCATATCAAGGTTAAAGGTTCATATGTTCGTGGGAATTGTTTATTACTAAGAAAACAATTAAGTTAATTATACGCCAAATCAATACTAATAAAAACACACTTCAATGTCTACAATTTATAGATCATTTGAAGTGCGCATGTTTCGAAACAACAATGGTTTCTTCTTCAGCACAATTGAGAGAAAAAAAACTATTTCAATGCGGAACAGAAGGCATAAAATAAGAACTGAATGAACATCGAAAGTTAGACGTGATGCTATTAGCAGGGTCCAAGATTGTATCAGTTCCAGAGATATGACTACATGTGTTATTTCAACTTCATGGTACAGTACTTTAAAGCTTTACTAGTTTCTTTTTAAGATACTGTTTATGTTCAGAGAACCATATTAACTAATACATTTTTCAGAAGAGGAATTTTTACAATATTTTTCATATATATTTTTCACATGATTAACCATATAATTACCTAAATTTTCATAGATAATTTTGAGGATTTATATTTTTTTTTTCAAAATTATTCTAAGACGTATTGTAAGGATATCCATTTTTAATTTAAGTTTTTCCTTAGAATAAGTTTTTTTTTCTCTCTCAATTGTGCTGAAGAGGAAACCATTGTTGTTTTGAAACATGTGCACTTCAAATCTACTATATAAAGCTCAAATACCACTGACTGACTGATTCATTCATCACGAAATCTCAGAAACCACCGAACGGATTGGAATGAAATTTGGTATGCAGCTTCCTCAAGGGCCGCAAACGCCCACTAAGAAAGGATTTTTGGATATTCAGGTTCTAAAGGGGTGTTAAGGGGGTAGACCTGCATTTCATTGAATAGCAATATCTCCCGATTGGTTTCATTGGGGGATGTGATACTCGGCATATAAACTCATCATTAAAAATAAGAAGACACGTGTCTGAGGGTTTTTCGATGTGGTGTATATTATGAGGTGAAAGGGGTGAAAAGTGGGGGTTGAAGCATTCCTAACGGAGCGTGTATCACTTAAACGACATAGGCGAGGAGTTTGGAACTCAGGCGAGAAACATCAGCATAAAAATAACTAAACAGGTGTTTGACCGTTTTTTCATAAATCCAATTTAAGGGGCCCATGGGGAGGGGTGAAATTATGGGGGAGGGGGGAAACGTAATATGTCCGAGTGTAAAATTATACATGGCCTATGTTGTAGACAATAACACATTAAATCATTTTTGTCTCTTACTATTTCATCATACGACGAATACTTACGGAGTTATTAATGATTTTGTACTTTTTGGTCGGAATTTTCCAAGTCCCAAGAATGACATAAAAATTGATTCGAATGAAATTTCAAAAAATAGGTTTTCTTAATACTTTTATTATATTTTTCACGTCTTTTAGGGTCCGAAACCAACATGATATTTTGATGTTTTTTTTCGTCCCATGCATTTTTGGTTTCAGGTGATAGAATTATTTTCCACTAGGACCCATGCTTATCTATCTATATAACTAATGTTATAACGGGATTCCAAATGTTATTGCGGGCGAAGCCGCGGGTAACAGCTAGTAATATATAAATTGTAGACATTTAAGTGTGTTTTATTAGTATTGATTTGGCGTATAATTAACTTAATTGTTTTCTTAGTTATTCTGTCAATACGGATCAAAACAATTTGCTATTATGGCAAATATTTTTGCTTATTGTTTATTACTCCAAACTGTCTAAGGTGTTTTTCAATTTTCTACTTTCCTTTTCTTTTTAACGCAAACTGTGATGTTTTGTTTTATTTTAATAACATGAGTGTTCAGTTACACAAATATCCGAATTTCCTCTGTTTCCATGCCGATGAATTTATCGGATTCAAATAAGCCTCGATTATTCACCTGAAATACTACTTAGGATTGAAGCTACCACAAATGATGAACAGTGGGTTCCTCGCCTATATGGCTTACGCACCCAGCACAAAAGCCTGAGGCCCGGGTTCAATTCCCGGCTCTTCCAAGAAATTGAATTCTGGTCTAAAAACTGGAACATGGTCCATTCAGCCTCGTGAGGCAAAACTGAGAAGAGGTGGGTTCGATTCCTACCTCAGCCATCCTGGACGTGATTTTCAGTGGTTTCCTAATTCTACTCCAGGCAAATGCCGGTATGGTTATTAACTTAAGACCACGGCCATCTCCTTTCCAATCCTCATCTGCATTACAAATACATACACTGAGACAGCTATCACAGAAACACAGGATATCAGACAAAATTCAACACTCACCCGGGTACACGGGGCAGAATGACCACGATTTCCAAGCCCCTCAAATGAAGCAACAACAACAACAAAATCCTGAATTGAATGATCACTCAAGATACTCACGAAGGTGCTTCCATAATTTGGTTTATGCAGATTCTTTGGTGCAGTAGTCTTTTCTTGCATTATTATTTACGTATAAGAAAACAACTATGTACGTGCCATTTAAGCCCAAGGAGTAGAGAAAGGTAGAGGTATCTACTTTCTAGACGGGATGGAGTTGTCAGCTCTGTGCCCGTGGCCAGTATTACCCTGGTACTCATTTCTATTCTAGTCTAAGAGAATCCCAGTGGCACTTCCATTTCTGTAAGTTGTAGTTTTGTTTCTGAAATCTACTTATAGTGAGGGGGTAATAAAACCCTCTTCGTTCCATTAATAGAACAGTGCCCCTACCAACTCAGTTACACAGCCCCCTTCTTATCTACGTATCCCGTGGCGTAGCCGTGCTCGTTAAATCATACACCATGGCCGCGAGGGCAGCTGTAGCAAGTCCAGCGATCGCAGGTTTGAATCCCGGTGCTGACAGCGACTATCCTAAGTATGGTTTTCCCTGTGTTTTTCCACACTCCTTTCAAGCAAATGCCGGGATAGTAACTTACTTTAAATCCCGGGGCACCTATCCCATCCCTGTTACAGTTACTCACACTACTACAGTCATCACGGTAATACATAGTATCAGACCAGTTCAACATACACGAAAGTACACAGGGCTGATGACCAAGATGTCCCAAGCCCTTATAATGAACAACCTCATCTACGTCCCAGAGAAATATAATAATAATATTAACAATTGTCTTCGTCTACGGCCAGACATTCTTATATTTTATTATTACATCTCTCTTGTCAAAATCAGAGGACTACTCATGTTGGTGATTGTTGTAAGAAGCTAAACATCAAAGTCATCTGCCTCCAATTACATGGTTGGCAGTGAAAATGAACATAAAACGAAACAAGATGTTCAGGAAAGAACATATAGCCTACTTTAGTTAGTTAGTTATTGTTGTTTCCTAAGGGGCGGAACTACGAGGTCATCTGCCCCTCTTAACACAGATTTAAGAATACAAATTTGGAATTGAATTTAAAATTTTGAGGTGGACGCGTAAATTTAAAAAGACCAAAAATTAATAAAACAAAAACATTAAATAAAAAATTATAAAATTAACAAAAATTACGGGAAAAAATTCCAGCAACACTCTCCACTATCATTTCATTTCATCTGTCATTCATTTAATCATTGCCCCAGAGGAGTGCGTCAGGCCTCGGCAGCCAAAAATACAGTTCATATCCTCGCCGCTAGATGGGGGCTTCATTCATTCCATTCCTGACCCGGTCGGAGACTGGAAGCAGGCTGTGGATTTTCATTTCACGGAAAAACAAAACATTATCATTCAAAAACGAACAAGTCGTTGAGTCAATTTATACTGGAAAATTTAGATTGATAGCCTACTTTCTCCTAAATGTTTGTGTATAGTTATAACTCTTTGTCCTTATCACCTCCTAATTTCTTCCTATTCGAAGTGCAAAATGGCACACAACAGTATGGCATACTGGATTTGAGCAGTGGCGTTCAGACCATATATAATTTATCCCAGCATTTTACAATTTCATTAGCAAACACTCTAAACAACGTAAGAATTCAGTATCCCAACAACTTACAATAATTCAAACTGAAACAAAAACTTCGTTGGTCTAAACGCATCACCGGGAGAAACACATTTAATAAGCAGGTAATTTTTAATCGCGTCAATGCTTGGAAGCGAATGCGCTCTATCGGCAACAAGAGGAAATTTTTCAATTACTCCGTATGTATGGGTTCACTAACTGGGAATGTCAAGGCCGGTATAGGGCGCAGCTCGCATCAGTAGCCCGTGGTTAGCAAACGCATAGTTCAACTGGTTGCTAGAAGATGTAACTCATGCAGATCCAGTGGAGAACTTTGTTTTAATTAAATATTTATTTTCCATTGCAAAATGCACAACATAACGCTCAATTTTATAATGAATCAGTACTCAAAAACAATAACTATAAAAAGTCAAGCAAAAGAATATAACTCTGATGGGTTTTGAGCCCCGACCGGCCACGTGAAATACCAAAGCTCTAACCACAGAGCCAAACATGTCCACCCAGGTCAAACGTTATCAATCGAATTACATACAACGTCTTAGCAAATAATGACTTGAACTAAACGATTTCTTCCCTATAATTCATTTCATACAACGTTTATATTATTTCTATCAATAGGCTATATTGCATGCAACATACACAAATTAGTGAAATATAGGTCAGTACAAGACAGCAGCTGCCATCTTGTCTTGTAACAGAGACGTCTCAGCTTTTTAAAGTCACTTCTGTAGTATAATATCATAATATAAACTTTTACTTTTGAACGGGCCACGTCCTTAACAGTTTTAACTGGTGGTTCCCAAGTCATGAATTTTAAAGCTTGCATAATTCACACGGTCGCCATCCTGAAATGGTACGACTGATTACCTTGGGTGCATGACGTGTCCCATACCAAGGTATGTTTTTACCAAATCTGGTAAAGATCCGACGAATAGTATGGTCGTAATTTAATTTAAGTTCTGACCATTTGAGTTTTGGTAAAGATGGTGGCAATATAAAACATGCGACTGTTGTGCTCTTTGCTAGTGCTACCTCTGTACCAAATCTCGTTCAATTCGTTTTCGTCGTGTTTGAATTGATAGGGGGTGACAGAATACACATACTCACACACACACACAGACTGACAACTTTTCGCCCGTATAGATCTCATAAGTCTACTACTACAATTGCAACTACTACTGACTACTGGACCCCCTAGTGGTGTAGTGGCTATCATTCTTGGCTGACAATCCAGCTCTGCCAAGAAATGTAATATTGGCCTAATGCGTGGTGATGCATAAATGAAAAGGGGTGGGTTCGATTCCTTCAGTCATCCTAGAAGTAGTTTTCCTCAATTCAAGGCCACGCCACCTACCGCCCGAATCGTAGCCTCAAAAACAAATACAAAAGCTGTTGGCCTCTCACCAAGTTTCGATTCCCGGTCAATGCACGTGATGTAGTTCGGATGCCACGTAAAAAGGAAGTCCCGTGGCTCATGATCGCATGAGCAACCTAACCATGTGTCATAAATGGAGTAGTGGCCAGCATTCTCGGCTGTCACAGCAGGGGTTCGATTACCGGCTCTGCCAAGAAATGTAATTTTGGTCTGAGGGCTGGAACGGGTTACACTTAGCCTCGTGAGGCAAAACTGACAAGAGGTGGGTTCGATTCTAACCTCAGCCATCCTGAAAGTGGCATTTCCATGGTTTTCCACTTCTACTCCAAGCAAATACCAGAATGGTACCTAACTTGAGGCCACGGCCGCTTCCTACCCAAAATCCTACCTCAATTTACAAATACACCTGTGGGTAGATTTCCCAACATTCACCCCCAGGAGAATATTTGTATAGCACCGTATATCAAGGCTGGGGCGCATAAGACTCAAAGTTAAACTGAAATAATTACTGTACAGTTGCACAAAAGGGGCAGATAACCTCGATATTACGCCCCTTAAAACTCTAATAACTAACTAACTAACTAACTAACTAACTAACTAACTAACAAGCTGGCATAAAATACCCACATACACGCACATACTAATACAGACATCACAGTGATACATGTTATCCGAAAAATTCTACACACAACCAAGTACACGGGGATACATGACCAGGATGTCACAAAGCCCCTAAGAGAATTAATAACAACTCAATAATGGAGACTCAGACATTGCAGAAGGAAAAGATGTTAAGGGGAGGAACTACGAGGTTATCTGCCCCGAAAGGTAAAGGTGTACTATACAGGTATTTTTAGAGCGTCATCATCCATAATGCTACCAACGACACCTGTAATTGTGCCACTTGTCTTTTAACTTTCGGAGGCACTGGACGGAACAATAGCACTTTACCCTGTCGCTCTGAGCAGCTACTTATATCTGGCTAGAAGTTAAGTGCGCGTGTCCTCGAATGCTAGCGCCAGGAAGCGTGACGTGGTGGGACTCAAAATGTAGGTAACTCAACTCCTGTACCGTGTGAAGGGGTCAGGGTTCAGCGCCTACTGCGTCATGGCAATTCCAATGTGGCACAAACTTTATCCCAGGAGTAAGTCATACGTCTCCAGGATTGGCAGTGATGGAGGGCGCACGAAGATCACGTCTACTGTATCATTCATCTCGACCAGAACCTGATGATTAATTTGCTTTATGGTTCGTACGAGTTACATTCAACAGTATGTTATTAACCTGAAGGATGATCTGAACTTCCAAGAAGGCTATCCTGCGCCAGAGGTTATTTGTTGTTGTTGATTCATTTAGGGACTTTGCGTCATCGTATACCAGGGTGTGTGTACAATTTGTCTGATAACGTGTGCCATTATGATGACTGTAATAGTAAGCGTAGACTGCTTGTAATCTAATTATTTGGAAGGAGGCGGTCATGGCTCTAAGTTAGGAACCATCCCGGTATTTGCCTGGAGTAGAAGTGGGAAACCACGAAAAGCCACTTCTAGGACAGCTGAGGTGTGAATCGAACCCACCTCTTCTCAGTTTTTCCTCACGAGGCTGAGTGTATATCTTTCCTACCTTGAGAACAGAATTAAATTGTCTCTATAAGTGAGTAAGTGTAGTTGTAGCCTATGTGTGAGATGAATGTCAGTAGACTAACTGGTAGGTCTACACTAAAGATTCCCTTCAAGGCTAAAATTCCGGCACCCCGAAGTCACTAAAGCTTAATTAACATTATCATTATACTTCAGTAAATATTCTACGTTGTTTTTCTTGGCAAAGCGACCACCTCTTGGTATAGTGAGTAGCATTCTCTGCTGTAACCCTGTGAGGTGTGGGTTCGATTCTCAACTCTACTAAGAAATTAATTCAGGTCTGAGTGCTGTAACGAGGCACACTCAGCTTCATAAAGCAGAAATGAGAAGAGATGGGTTCGATTCCCACCTCAGCAATCTTAAAAGTAGTTTTCCGTGATTTTCAACTTGTAGGCCTACTCCAGGCAAATGTCCAAATGGTATCTAACTTAAGAACACGACACCCTCCTTCTCAATCCTCGTCTCAATAGCTAATACATGCTCTTTAACAGACATCACAATAACACAGGTTATCAGACAAATCACTATACCTCTATATACATACGTCCACCCAGTGGTGTTGGAGTACCGTGCTTGCCTCCCACGTGGAGGTCCAGGGTTCGATTCCCGGCTCAGTCAGGGATTTTAGAAACTGATGTGAGGGCTGGAACGAGGAGCACTCAGCCTCGTGAGAGCAATTGAGTAGCTGTCTGACAGTGAGGCAACACCCCGGTCACGGAGACCAATATTAACGACCGAGGGAACCCGACGCGCTGACCACGCTTCACACCATAATCTGCAGGCCAAATGTGGTCGCTTGGTAGGCCTAGGTCCTTCATGGGTTGTAGTGCCGCAAGGTTTGGTGTGGATATTATATATATAGGCCTACACGACAAACTACACGGAGTTAAATGTCATGAAAAATCTACAGCCTGCTTCCAGTCGACCGACCGGGTCAGGGAATGGATATCAACTGTGCCGGCTGCCGAAGCCTGTCGCACTCCCCTGGGGCAATGAGTAAATGAATGACAGATGAAATTAAATGAGAGTGGAGAGTGTTGCTGGAATGAAATTGCGACAGAGAAAACCGGAGTTCCCGGAGAAAAACCTGTCTGCCTCCGCTTTGTCCAGCACAAATCTCACATGGAGTGACCAGGATTTGAACCACGGACCCAGCGGTGAGAGGCCGGCGTGCTGCCACCTAAGCCACGGAGGCTTAGTTAAATGGCATAAGCCCCTAAATGAATAACCAATAACAACAATTCTTGGCAAACCTGGGAATCGAAACCGGGACCAAGAAAAGGCAGTCAACAAAACGGACCTGGAGTAAGTGGATAATAAAGTGTATTATAAGTATACATTCCATGTACGTGTCCCGCCCTTCAAACCATGAATCTCCACCATTATCAGCAACCAGTGAATGAAATGAAATGTGATGAATAGACGGTGCACTCCTACCTCCGGCCGCTGTCCTGCCGGTTGGAACATGTTGGCGATATCCATGCTAATAGGCAGCAGTAGCTCCTTCTGTTGTGCCGATCCCAGCATGTTGACTAGTTGCTGGGGACCAATACCCCCACCTCCACCTCCCACCCCGAGTTTGGATGTTAGGAGGGCTGCTAGCGCCAGGCGCTGAGCTGGAGACATGCTGCGCAGGATAGGCAGTACTTGGCCTAACTGACGGCGCATATCGGGCCGCCTCATGGCTGACGCTATGGCCTTGAGGAGCTGTTTCTCTCCAGGCTGGTGGTGGGATGACGCCACCCCCGGGTCCGCTGCGGCGCTGTCTTCTCCGTCCAGGAACTCGATGTCCGACAGGCTCCCAGCATTGTCCTCGGGCTCTCCGCCATGCGCTGACGTATGTTCGTCGTCCAGAGGAAAGTCGTCCAGATCTAAGTCGTCCAGCTGCGACGCCGTAAACGCCCGTGTCGCCAACGATAAGATCACCACCTGTACATAAAGTGGCCAGTGTAAGCAACAACTTCAAGGTACATACAACAGAATACTAATACCAGGCACTCCCCGCTAAAATGGGTGATCTCCATGTTGTGGTACTGAATTCCTAGTGGCAGGGGCTCATAAAACAGCTCAACGACTACGTATTTTCTAGGAGAAATAATTCCTTGTCAATTGGGTGCTAGACAATATAATGTCTAGCAACCAATTGACAAGGAATGATTTCAGCTGTCACTTTTAGGCCTACAACAAATCTTATATATAAAAGTGAAAGTCTGTATGTATGTGGGTATGTGGGTATGTGGATCTGTTCCGTATACAAATCTACACCGTTCCACCCATCTCAACCAAATTTTGCATACACATAGTTTAGGACCCAGAAGGAACCGCTGGCTACATGAATTTTCGATAGTCTTTCTCATTCTTCTGATTTCGACCCTTTTGCACTCCAGCACATGCTAATCAAATCATAAAATATACTCATGAAGGAATGGCAAGGCGGATAGTTTCCATGGCAACATAGCTCAAGTCGAGACACGGCCGACTGGATGCCATTTGCGCTCTGCACTACCGGTATAGAAAATGAGGATCTTTACTTGAAATCACGTTAGTTACTCAACTTCTCACACAGCACTGTCAACCGAGTTTAGCAAAACAAAGACTTGACACTATCTTCTACTATATATTTGTCAAATACCACTCACTCACTCATTCATTCATCACGAAATCTCAGAAACCATCAAACGGATTGGAATGAAATATGGTATGCAGCTTCCCCAAGGGCCGCAAATGCCCACTAAGAGAGGTTTTTTGGATAGTCTGGTTCTAAAGGGGTGTTAAGGGGGTAGACCTGCATTTCATTGAACAGCAATATCTCCCGATTGGTTTAATTGGGGGATGTGATACTCGGCACATAAACTCATCATTAAAAATAAGAAGACACGAGTCGGAGGGTTTTTCGATGTGGTGTATATTATGAGGTGAAAGGGGTGAAAAGTGGGGATTGAAAGATTCCTAACGGAGCGTGTATGTCTTAAACGACATAGGCGAGGAGTTTGAAACTCCGGGGGGATAAAATCAGCATAAAAATAAGTAAATATGTGTTTGACCGTTTTTTTCATAAATCCAATTTAAGAGGCCCATGGGGAGGGGTGAAATTCTGTGGGGGGGGGGGGGGACAGGAAAGAAAATGTCCTAACTGATTGACTGACTGACTCACTCATCAAACTCAGGGGGAAAAACTGCTTTAAAGTAAGTAAATAGCTGTTCGACAGTTTTTTTTTTTCATAAATCAAATTTAAGGGGTTCTTGGGGAGGGGTGAAATTCTGAAAAAAGAAAATTGAAAGAAAATGTCCTGACTCACTCACTCATCATCGCCCAGCCAAAATTATTGAAGTTAGAAACATGACAGTTTGGGGATATGTTCATTGTATTTCAAAACAGTCTACTAAGGGAGGATTTTCGGATATTCAGGTTCTAAAGGGGTCTTAATGTGGTTAAAACTGCATATCATTGAATAACAATATCTCCCGATTGGTTTCATTGGGGGATGTGATACACGGCATATAAACTCATCATTAAAAAGTAAGACACATGTCTGAGGGTTTTTCGATGTGGTGTATATTATGAGGTGAAAGGGGTGAAAAGTAGGGATTGAAAGATTCCTAACGGAGCGTGTATGTCTTAAACGACATAGGCGAGGAGTTTGAAACTCCGGGGAAAAAAATCAGCATAAAAATAAGTAAATATGTGTTTGACCGTTTTTTCATAAATCCAATTTAAGAGGCCCATGGGGAGGGGTGAAATTCTGTGGGGGGGGGGGGGGGGCAGGAAAGAAAATGTCCTAACTGATTGACTGACTGACTCACTCATCAAACTCAGGGGGAAAAACTGCTTTAAAGTAAGTAAATAGCTGTTCGACAGTTTTTTATCAATCAAATTGAAGGGGTTCATCGGGAGGGGTGAAATTCTGAAGGGAAAAAATGAAAGAAAATGTCCTGACTCATTCACTCACTCCTCATCGCCCAGCCAAATATATTGAAGTTGGAAACATGGCATTTTGGGGATATGTTCGTTGTATGTCAAAACCGTACACTAAGGGAGGATTTATGGATATTCAGGCTCTAAAGGGGTTTTAAGGGGGTTAAACCTGAATTTCATTGAATAACAA
Source organism: Meconema thalassinum (assembly GCA_946902985.2). NCBI lineage: Eukaryota > Metazoa > Arthropoda > Insecta > Orthoptera > Tettigoniidae > Meconema > Meconema thalassinum. The sequence goes on along the minus strand of OX336390.1, from coordinate 515,064,929 downwards.
TATCTCACGAGTGGTTTCATTTGTGGATGTGATACTCGGCATATAAACTAATCATTAAAAATAAGCAGACATGTTTCTAAGGGTTTTTCGATGTGATGTATTATTATGAGGTGAAAGGGGTGAAAAGTAGGGATTGAAGGATTCCTAACGGAGCGTGTAGGCCTATCTCTTAAACGACATAGGCGAGAAATTTGAAACGCAGCGAAATAACATCAGCTAAAAAGATAAGTAAATCGGTGTTCGACCGTTTTTTCATAAATTACTTTAAGGGGCCAATGGAGTGGGGTGAAATTCTGGGGGAAAAAGGAGAGAAAGTGTCCTAACTGACTAACTCGCTCACTCACCAAACTCAGGGGAAAAAGACAGATTTAAAAATAAGTTAATAGGTGTACAAGCGTTTTTTCATCAATCCAATTTAAGGGGCCTATGGGGAGGGGTGAAATTCTGGTAAAAATAATTGAAAGAAAATGTCCTGTCTGACTCACTCACTCATCACGCCCGGCGAAAACTATTAAAGTTGGAAAAATGAAATTTTGGGAAAATGTTCGCTGTATGTCGAAAACGTCAACTAAGGAATGATTTTTGTTTATTCGGTTTTTAAAGAGATGTTAAGGGGGCAAACGTGCATTTCAATGAATAACGATATGTCATGAGTTGTTTCTTAGGGGATGTGATATTCGGTATATAAACTAATCATTAAAAATAATCAGACATATGTCTAAGGGTTTATCGATGTGGTGTATATTATGAGGTGATAGGGGTGAAAATTGGGGGTTGAGGGATTCTTGACGGAGCGTGTATCTCTTAAAGGACATAGGCGAGAAGTTTGAAATTCGGCGGAAAAAGAACAGCTTAAAATACAAGTAAATAGGTGTTCGACTGTTTTTTTCATAAATCCTATTTAAGGGGCCCTTGGAGAGAGGTGAAATTCTGGGGGGAAAATAACAGGAAAGAAAGTGTCCTAACTGATTGACTCACTTACTCACTCATCAAACTCAGGGGGAAAACAGCTTTAAATAAGTAAATAGGTGTTCGACCGTTTGTTTCATAAATCCAATTTAAGGGGTTCATGGGGAGGGGTGAAATTATCAAAAATAAATGAAATAAAATGTCCTGACTGACTCACTCACTCATCATAGCCCAGCCAAAATTATTAAAGTTAGAAACATGAAATTTTGGGGATATGTTCGTTGTATGTCGAAAACGTCCACTAAGGAAAGAGTTTTGAATATTCAGGTTCTAAATAGGTGTTAAGGGGGGTTAACGTGCATTTCATTGAATAACAATATCTCACGAGTGTTTTCATTTGGGGATGTGATACTTGGCATACATACTAATCATTAAAAATAAGCTGACACATGTCTAATGGTTTTTCGATGTAGTGTATATTATGAGGTGAAAGGGATGAAAAGTGGGGGTTAAAAGATTCCTAACGGACCCTGTATCTCTTAAACGACATAGGCGAGGAGTTTGAAACTCGGAGGAAATCAATCAGCTTAAAAATAAATAAATAAATAAATAATTAAATAAATCTTATATATAAAAGTGAAAGTCTGTATGTATGTGGGTATGTGGGTATGTGGATCTGTTCCGTATACAAATCTACACCGTTCCACCCATCTCAACCAAATTTTGCATACACATAGTTTAGGACCCAGAAGGAACCGCTGGCTACATTAATTTTCGATAGTCTTTCTCATTCTTCTGATTTCGACCCTTTTGCACTCCAGCACATGCTAATCAAATCATAAAATATACTCATGAAGGAATGGCAAGGCGGATAGTTTCCATGGCAACATAGCTCAAGTCGAGACACGGCCGACTGGATGCCATTTGCGCTCTGCACTACCGGTATAGAAAATGAGGATCTTTACTTGAAATCACGTTAGTTACTCAACTTCTCACACAGCACTGTCAACCGAGTTTAGCAAAACAAAGACTTGACACTATCTTCTACTATATATTTGTCAAATACCACTCACTCACTCATTCATTCATCACGAAATCTCAGAAACCATCAAACGGATTGGAATGAAATTTGGTATGCAGCTTCCCCAAGGGCCGCAAATGCCCACTATGAGAGGATTTTTGGATAGTCTGGTTCTAAAGGGGTGTTAAGGGGGTAGACCTGCATTTCATTGAACAGCAATATCTCCCGATTGGTTTAATTGGGGGATGTGATACTCGGCACATAAACTCATCATTAAAAATAAGAAGACACGAGTCGGAGGGTTTTTCGATGTTGTGTATATTATGAGGTGAAAGGGGTGAAAAGTGGGGATTGAAAGATTCCTAACGGAGCGTGTATCTCTTAGACGACATAGGCGAGGAGTTTGAAACTCAGCGGGAAAAAATCAGCATAAAAATAAGTAAATATTTGTTTGACAGTTTTATCATAAATCCAATTTAAGGGGCCCATGGGGAGGGGTGAAATTCTGGAGGGGGGGGAGAAACAGGAAAGAAAGTGTCCTAACTGATTGACTGACTGACTCACTCATGAAACTCAGGGGGAAAAACTGCTTTAAAGTAAGTAAATAGCTGTTCGACAGTTTTTTTTTCATAAATCAAATTTAAGGGGTTCTTGGGGAGGGGTGAAATTCTGAAAAAAGAAAATTGAAAGAAAATGTCCTGACTCACTCACTCATCATCGCCCAGCCAAAATTATTGAAGTTAGAAACATGACAGTTTGGGGATATGTTCATTGTATTTCAAAACAGTCTACTAAGGGAGGATTTTCGGATATTCAGGTTCTAAAGGGGTCTTAATGTGGTTAAACCTGCATATCATTGAATAACAATATCTCCCGATTGGTTTCATTGGGGGATGTGATACACGGCATATAAACTCATCATTAAAAAGTAAGACACATGTCTGAGGGTTTTTCGATGTGGTGTATATTATGAGGTGAAAGGGGTGAAAAGTAGGGATTGAAAGATTCCTAACGGAGCGTGTATGTCTTAAACGACATAGGCGAGGAGTTTGAAACTCCGGGGAAAAAAATCAGCATAAAAATAAGTAAATATGTGTTTGACCGTTTTTTCATAAATCCAATTTAAGAGGCCCATGGGGAGGGGTGAAATTCTGTGGGGGGGGGGGGACAGGAAAGAAAATGTCCTAACTGATTGACTGACTGACTCACTCATCAAACTCAGGGGGAAAAACTGTTTTAAAGTAAGTAAATAGCTGTTCGACAGTTTTTTATCAATCAAATTGAAGGGGTTCATCGGGAGGGGTGAAATTCTGAAGGGAAAAAATGAAAGAAAATGTCCTGACTCATTCACTCACTCCTCATCGCCCAGCCAAAAATATTGAAGTTGGAAACATGGCATTTTGGGGATATGTTCGTTGTATGTCAAAACCGTACACTAAGGGAGGATTTATGGATATTCAGGCTCTAAAGGGGTTTTAAGGGGGTTAAACCTGAATTTCATTGAATAACAATATCTCACGAGTGGTTTCATTTGTGGATGTGATACTCGGCATATAAACTAATCATTAAAAATAAGCAGACATGTTTCTAAGGGTTTTTCGATGTGATGTATTATTATGAGGTGAAAGGGGTGAAAAGTAGGGATTGAAGGATTCCTAACGGAGCGTGTAGGCCTATCTCTTAAACGACATAGGCGAGAAATTTGAAACGCAGCGAAATAACATCAGCTAAAAAGATAAGTAAATCGGTGTTCGACCGTTTTTTCATAAATTACTTTAAGGGGCCAATGGAGTGGGGTGAAATTCTGGGGGAAAAAGGAGAGAAAGTGTCCTAACTGACTAACTCGCTCACTCACCAAACTCAGGGGAAAAAGACAGCTTTAAAAATAAGTTAATAGGTGTACAAGCGTTTTTTCATCAATCCAATTTAAGGGGCCTATGGGGAGGGGTGAAATTCTGGTAAAAATAATTGAAAGAAAATGTCCTGTCTGACTCACTCACTCATCACGCCCGGCGAAAACTATTAAAGTTGGAAAAATGAAATTTTGAGAATATGTTCGCTGTATGTCGAAAACGTCAACTAAGGAATGATTTTTGTTTATTCGGTTTTTAAAGAGATGTTAAGGGGGCAAACGTGCATTTCAATGAATAACGATATGTCATGAGTTGTTTCTTAGGGGATGTGATATTCGGTATATAAACTAATCATTAAAAATAATCAGACATATGTCTAAGGGTTTATCGATGTGGTGTATATTATGAGGTGATAGGGGTGAAAATTGGGGGTTGAGGGATTCTTGACGGAGCGTGTATCTCTTAAAGGACATAGGCGAGAAGTTTGAAATTCGGCGGAAAAAGAACAGCTTAAAATACAAGTAAATAGGTGTTCGACTGTTTTTTTTCATAAATCCTATTTAAGGGGCCCTTGGAGAGAGGTGAAATTCTGGGGGGAAAATAACAGGAAAGAAAGTGTCCTAACTGATTGACTCACTTACTCACTCATCAAACTCAGGGGGAAAACAGCTTTAAATAAGTAAATAGGTGTTCGACCGTTTGTTTCATAAATCCAATTTAAGGGGTTCATGGGGAGGGGTGAAATTATCAAAAATAAATGAAATAAAATGTCCTGACTGACTCACTCACTCATCATAGCCCGGCCAAAATTATTAAAGTTAGAAACATGAAATTTTGGGGATATGTTCGTTGTATGTCGAAAACGTCCACTAAGGAAAGAGTTTTGAATATTCAGGTTCTAAATAGGTGTTAAGGGGGGTTAACGTGAATTTCATTGAATAACAATATCTCACGAGTGTTTTCATTTGGGGATGTGATACTTGGCATACATACTAATCATTAAAAATAAGCTGACACTTGTCTAATGGTTTTTCGATGTAGTGTATATTATGAAGTGAAAGGGATGAAAAGTGGGGGTTAAGAGATTCCTAACGGACCCTGTATCTCTTAAACGACATAGGCGAGGAGTTTGAAACTCGGAGGAAATCAATCAGCTTAAAAATAAATAAATAAATAAATAATTAAATAAATAAATAAATAAATATGTGTTCGACCGTTTTTTCATAAATCCAATTTAAGGGGCCTATGGGGAGGGGTGAAATTCTGGAAGATAAACGTCCCCTAAGGAAGGATTTTTGGATGTTCACTCTCATCGGCCAACCCAAACGATTAAAGTTAGAAGAATGATATTTTGGGGATATGTTTGTTGTGTGTCGAAAACGCCTACCAAGGAGGGATTTTTGGATATTCAGGTTCTAAAGGGATATTAATGGGGTTAAACCTGCATTTCATTGAATAACAATATGACACGACTATGACGCGAGCGAAGCGAGGCTAAAAATGAGATGATGTGCGTCTATGTATTACTCAATCACGCAAGTACCACTGATCCGATTTACATGAATTTTACATGGAAGTAGCTGATTTACCTGGTTAACATATAGGTTACTTTTGATTTCAATACTTTGTACTATTTAAAGATGGCGACCATTTTAGTGACTTCACTACACCCTTTGGTTTAAAACTTTCATATTTCCATTTCAAATACAAAGAGAACGCTAAGAAATAGCAAACCTTTGATGGTATGTACGAGGTTAAAAATTACATTTTCTATCCGAAAGGTATCTCCAACCGTTAGCGAGTAAGACCTAAATTTGTGCTATAAAACACGGCCAACGCCGAGCGGTGTAGTTGGACAAAATGTTCCTTCCTTAATCTCCCTCTGCGCAGCACCTCGCCTATCCCCTGTTTTAACTGTCACCTTCATATTTTAATTTATTTATGACGCGTAGCGAAGCACGGGTACTTCAGCTAGTTATATATAAGAGTTATAGGTGTATTGTCGTAATTAATGTATTTTCATTTATAATGATCTACGGTACTAAATTTCACTAAATATATACGTACATTTGGAGATAACTAGAACATTTTTTATAATAACGTGATGATGATGCTGATGATGATGATGATGATGATGATGATAATTGTTGTTTTAAGGGGCATAACATCTAGGTTATCGGCCCCTAATGGTGTGGGTGATCGTGAAGATGAAAATGAAAATGAAATGCAAACTATAACTAAAAACTAACTACTAACTTAAAGACTAGAAGAAGAAATGGAAAACAAAAGGAGAATAAGGCAAATAAAGGACAGGAGGAAAAGAAATGCCCTCAACCCTCGAAGAATACGGATTGAGGGACTTGGAAGGAAGGAGAGCCGTGAAAGGCAGATAGGAAAGTGAAAGATGAGAGGGTACACCCCACAGGTAAGGGACTAAAGGGGTAAACCGGACCCAGCTCAGGAATCCCTCGGGGTCGCCAACTCCCAAACTCACCAGCCGTGAGCCCCTGAGTGTGTAGCAATATCCAGGGTGCACCAGAAGTGGTGGGGCTACATACACCCTGCCTCCCTGAGGGCCTTGAGCAGAAGGCAGGAGGTAAAAGGAAAAGAAAAAGAAGGCTGACCCCTCGCAGAAGGAGGGTATCAGAAAAGATGAGACAAGGGCAAATTAAGGCGGGAAAGGAAGAGACTCCCTAGGCCTCGGATACCCTAATACCGTCGGGGTCGGAAGAGAACAAGAGTTGATCAAGTGAGGTCGACAGGAAAGAAGACAGGGAGGAGCTCGGCACTAGTAAGTGGAAGCAATGCCGGACTCGGCTGGGGCCCCGTGTTCGCCAACGCACGTCCCACTACATGTGATCCCCTGGGGGGGTAATAACGTGATGGGTTGCCTTCCTATTAACTATGTCGCCCCGGAGATCTGGGCTCAATTCCCGACACTACCAAGAAATGTAATTTTGGATTGAGGGCTGAACGAGATACAATCAGCCCTGTGACACAAAACTGAGAAGACATGGGTTTGATTACCAGGTTAACCATCCTGGAAGTAGTTTTCTGTGGTGTCCAACTTCTACTCCAGGCAAATGCTGGAATGGTTCTTAACTTAAGACCATGGCCGCATCCTCCCCAGTCCTATCCCCCCAATGTATGAATTGACACACTAGTACAGCCATAACAAGAACACCGGTTATCACACAAATTCCACACACACCCAAAATACACGGAGCTATATGGCTGCGATGTCGGAACCCCTAAAATAAGCAACAACATTTTAACTAATCCCACTTTAGCGACGTAGGAGTGCCGGAATTCAGCCCACCGGGATGTCTTACACGTTAATTAGAGCTAATATAATATGCAATTTAATGTAATTGAAATGAAAATCCACAGCCTGCTTCCAGTCTCCGACCGGGTCAGGAATGGAATGAATGAAGCCCCCATCTAGCGGCGAGGATATGAACTGTGCCGGCTGCCGAGGCCTGACGCACTCCTCTGGGGCAATGATTAAATGAATGACAGATGAAATGAAATGATAGTGGAGAGTGTTGCTGGAATGAAATTTTGACAGGGAAAACCGGAGTACCCGGAGAAAAACCTGTCTGCCTCCGTTTTGTCCAGCACAGATCTCACATGGAGTGACCGGGATTTGAACCACGGACCCAGCGGTGAGAGGCCGGCGTGCTGCCGCCTAAGCCACGGAGGCTTACAATTTAATGTAATTATTTATGAAAAATATTATATTACAAATGAAAGGTTAATGGTTTCCTAATATACTCACACGGACTTCTGAAGTGCTAACCGATTGCACCGAAATCGACCCTCAATTATACGCACAGCAGATGAGAACCTTAACGCTGCGCCACTTAGCCAATCAGGAGAACTATTTCCGATAGTGGCACTCATCAGGCTTATCCAACACGTTGCGCCCTACAGCTTGTGACCATACGACTACGTGCCCGCAGTCTAGTATTCTATTGATAATATTATTACCGTGAGTGACAAGTCTAACTGAGTGGTACAGTCAGTTATGAGCGTCCGACTCGTTGCGTAGAGGCTAGCATTCTTGGCTGTCACCGTGGATACCCGGGTTCCAGACTCTGCCAATACTGGTCTAAAATGAGTAGAGGGGGGTTCGATTCCTACCTCAGCTATCCTGAAAGTGGTTTTCCGTGGTTTCTCATATCTACTCCAGGCAAATGCCGCGGCCCTTTCCTACCCAAATCGTACCTCAATTACAAATACTCACTTTAGCACAGATATCACAGTGGCACAGGTTATCAGACAAGTTATACACACACACACACACCCAAGTACACGGACCTACATGATGACGATGTCGCAAAGCCCCTAAAACAGCCAACAAAATTGTGGGTATAACAGTGTTTAGTCCAATTGCACTTATGGGTGTTTTAATTCATTATCCGCATGCGAGAACTGGATTTAGTGGTAAGTTAAAGGTGACTCTAAAGAATTAGTAGTTAACAGAGACGCGTATGCTATGTATTTTTAGCCTACTTTCGATTTTTGCAAAAAATGAAAGTAGACTTATGAGATCAACACAGGGCGAAAAAAGTGTGTCTGTCTGTGTGTGTGTATGTGTGTGTGTGAGTCTGTGTGTGTGTCTGTGTGTGTGTGTGTGTCTGTGTGTGTGTGAGTGTGTGTACTCTGAATGTCTGTCCCCCCCTATCAATTCGAACACGGTGAATGCGAATTGAACGAAATTTGGTACAAAGGTAGCACTAGCAAAGGACACCTCAGTGTCATATTTATTATCGCCGCCATCTTGACGGAAACGTAATGGCGGCCACACAAATGTTCAAAGCTTAAATCAAATTACGACTAACCTAATCATCCGATCTCTACCAAATTTTGCAACAACATACCTTTATGGGGGGAGCATCCTTTGACCAAACCAATAGGCCATAAGCGTAATAGTTTGCGGATGGCGGCCATCTTTGTGTGAAAATCGATTCCCCCTATTAATTCGAACACGGTGCAACTGAATGGAACGAAATTTGGTACAGAGGTAGTACTAACAAAAGGCACCTCAGTGTCATGTTTTATATCGCCGCCATCTTGACGGAAACGTAATGGCGGCCACACAAATGTTCAAAGCTTAAATCAAATTACGACTAACCTAATCATCCGATCTCTACCAAATTTTGCAACAACATACCTTTATAGGGGGAGCATCCTTTGACCAAACTAATAGGTCATCAGCGTAATAGTTTGCGGATGGCGGCCATCTTTGTGTGAAAATCGATTCCCCCTATTAATTCAAACACGGTGCAACCCAATGGAACGAAATTGGGTACAGAGGTAGTACTAACAAAAGGCACCTCAGTGTCATGTTTTATATCGCCGCCATCTTGACGGAAACGTAATGGCGGCCACATAAATGTTCAAAGCTTAAATCAAATTACGATTAACCTAATCATCCGATCTCTACCAAATTTTGCAACAACATACCTTTATAGAGGAAGCATCCTTTGACCAAATGACTAGGTCATTAGCCTAATAGTTTGCAGATGGCGGCCATCTTTGTGTGAAAATCAATTCCCCCTATTAATTCAAACACGGTGAAACTGAATGGAACGCAATTTGGTACAGAGGTAGCACTAGCAAAGGGCATCCCAGTGTCATGTTTCATATCACCGCCATATTGACAGAAACGTAATGGCCGCCACACAAATGTTCAAAGCTTAAGTTAAATTACGACTAACATAACCATCCGATCTCTACCAAACTTTGCAACAACATTCCTTTATGGAGGGAGCATGCTTTGACCAATCTAATAGGTTATTAGCCTAATAGTTTGCGGCAGGCGGCCATCTTTATGTCAAAATTGATTCCCCCTATTAATTCGAACACGGTGGAACAGAATGGAACGAAATTTGGTACAGAGATAGCACTAGCAAAGGGCATCTCAGTGTCATGATTTATATCGCCGCCATAATGACAGAAACGTAATGGCGGCCACACAAATGTTTAAAGCTTAAATCAAATTACGACTAACATAACCATCCGATCTCTACCAAACTTTGCAACAATATACCTTTATGGAGGGAGCATCCTGTGACCAATCTAATACGCCATTAGCCTAATAGTTTGCGGATGGCGGCCATCTTTATGTCAAAATTGATTCCCCCTATTAATTCGAACACGGTGGAACCGAATGAACGAAATTTGGTACAGAGGTAGCACTAGCAAAGGGCACCTCAGTGTCATGTTTTATATCGCCGCCATCTTGACGGAAACGTAATGGCGGCCACACAAATGTTCAAAGCTTAAATCAAATTACGATTCGCCTAATCATCCGATCTCTAGCAAATTTAACAACAACATACCTTTATGGAGGGAGCATCCTTTGACCAAACTAATAGGTCATCAGCCTGATATTTTGCGGAAGGCGGCCATCTTTGTGTGAAAATCGATTCCCCTTATCAATTCGAACACGGTGAAACCGAATGGAACGACATTTGGTACAGAGGTAGCACTAGCAAAGGGCACCTCAGTGTCATGTTTTATATCACCGCTATCTTGACGGAAACGTAATCGTGGCCACCCAAATGTTAAAAGCTAAAATGTAATTACGACCAACCTAATAATCTAGTCTCTACCAAATTTTGCAACACCATATCTTTATGTGGGAAACATATTCAGACCAAACTGCAAGAACATCAGCCCAATAGTTTGCAGATGGTGGCCAAGTATGTGTGCAAATCGATTCCCCCTATCAATTCAAACACGGTGAAACCGAATTGAACGAAATTTGGTACAGAGGTAGCACTAGCAAGGGGCACCTCATATTCATGTTTAATATCCCTATAGCACGTTGTATTTCAACAAGCTACTACATCCAACATTCGATCATACTCCTTGAAAAGGACAAAGAGTTATAACAATACCCATGCATTTAGGAGAAAGTAGACTATATGTTCTTTACTGAACATCTTGTTTAGCCTATTTTCAATTTTGAAAAAATAGGCTTATGAGATCACCTTTTGTCCGTGTGTGTGTGCGTGTGTGTGTGTGTGTGTGATTCGTGTGTGTGTGTCCCCCTAATAAAATCTAAACGGCAGGAGCGATTTCAATGAAACTCGGAAAGTTCATAGCACTATACCCGGCGACCTCGACCGTGTCCTTCAAATTTTGTTACGACTCACCAATCCAACATGGCGGCTGCGCGAAATATTTCACCAGCATTCAATATCTCCGAAACTATTAGCAATATTACCCTGACATTTTCTATGGTGATAGAAGGAACTACTATAAGTTCACTTATGTGACTTTTGAAAACCTGGTAACTACAAAACCAACATGGAGGGCAAGCGAATTTGCGACATTTAAATAGACGTTTCTCGTGATTTGACCAACCAAACGCAATGAAACATGGTACAGTATATGTTTATATACATTGTAATGCACCGACATCTAACTTCGTTCAATTGTTTACATAATCACAAGATGGCGGATGTGCGAAATATTTCACCGGCATTCTATATCTCTGTAACTATTAGCGGTAAAACTCTGAAATTTTGTACGGAGATAAAGGGCACTACTGGAAGTCCATCTATAAGACTTTCAAAAACCGGTTAACTACAAAACAAACATGGCGGCCAAGCGAATTTGAAAATTTTAAATAGACCTTTCTCGCGATTTAATGTTCCAAGCGCACTGAAACCTGGTACAGGAAATATTTATACACATTGTAATCCACTGGTATCTAATTTAGTTCAATTGTTTACATAACCTCAAGATGGCGGCAGTGCGAATTTTAAAATTAAGTTTTTATTTCTTGTGATGTAGTCATGCGATCGAAGTGAAAGTTTGAATAATGAACCTACGCAATAATTTTCCTTTAATGGTACATGACTCTATGGCCTATACATTTAACAATCCAACATGGCGACCATCCGAAATATTTAGACGATACTGAATATCTACGAATCTATTTTAGCAATCAAACTGCATTTTTTAATGTTCATAGGGGCTATGAACTTAAGTTCACCTATAGGACTTTAAATAACCTGGTGATCACAAATCCAACATGGCGGTGATGCGAATTATAAATATTCACATGGTCTTTTCTCGCAATTTAACCATCCGAGTGCAGTGAAACTTGGTACAGTAAATCCTTATACGAATGTTAATCCACTGGCATCTAATTTATTTCAATTGTTTCCATAACCTCAAGATGGCAGCTGTGAAAAATTTTAAAATCTCCTTGTATTTTCTTGTGTCCTAATTATGCAATTGAAGTTTGAATACTACACATTCACAATAATCTGCATGTAACAGTACATAACTCTAGGACCTACATATATAAAATCCAACATGGCGACCATCCGAAATATTTAGTCGGTTCTTAATATCTACGAATCTATTACAGCAATCAAACAGAAATTGTGTATGTTGATAGTGGCAATTAACATAAGTAGGATATATGAAAATAGGCTGTATAGTTCTTCACGGAACTACTTGTATTATAATCGAATCCCACCTCGGTCGCCCTGAAAATGGTTTTCGTTGTTTCCCATTTTCACAAATGTCGGGAGGGTTCCTTTCAACAGGTCCACATCCGACTTCCTTCCAAATATCTTTTCCAGACCCTTCGTTCATTAGACCCTAGTTATCGGTCAACTAGGCGATCGGCCTGTCACCATCCCCAGATGTATCTACTGACCAGGTATGTTCATATCCTACACACTGCCCTTTTGATGGTTGAGTCCGTGGGTGAAACCGGGCTGGGAGGATAAGGGATTAAGATTTATTGATGTGTAACATCTTTCCGCTCGTTTGCTGGATAGTTTTGTGGGAGTGATTTTGAAAATTGGGGACGGAAGTGAATCGGGCGGAAGTGGATCGAACGGAAGTGGATCGGACGGAAGTGAAGACGCACTGCCAGAAAAATGGGACGGAAGTCAATCGGGCGGAAGTGGATCGAACGGAAGTGGATCGGACGGAAGTGAAGACGCACTGCCAGCTGGATGTACAATTGAAAATGTGTGTATTGGAAACAATGCAGTGTGTGCTCTGTAGCGCGAGAATGTTATGGCAATACAGTAGGCAGTGCATTTAGCAGGCACTGGTTTGACGAACACAGTGGCAAATGTTTCACCGACTTTCATTTGTCATTGAGCAGTTTATGAAGCTTCACGTTCAAGGTTGAATATCACATGGGGTAGGACGAAGACGACAAATGACATTTAAGTTAGCGGCATTATTGCCAAGCTGTGGGTGAGTAGTCAAATATTAAATGCATAACAGAATGTTGTTATATGAGTGGAATAAAAGCTGTATTTTTATCATATGAGAGACTAGGTCATTTCATGATTGTAGGAAGCCATGTTTTTGTTTACTACGAACTGTATGAGAGCCTTGAGAATAATGAATGTTATAGTTACTGAGGAATGTACTCTCAGTATTTAAGAGTACTGTCGACGTTGTGTGTCACTTTGTTATTATGAATTATTAATGTAAAAGGAAGGAAGGAATCTTGTAGTTTTGCGTGTCCGTTAATCTCACGATCATGATCCACGGTACCTCCCTTTTACGTGGAATGCGAACCACAGGACATGGCACTTCAATTCGAAAATCTCACATGTATTGACCGGGAATCAAACCCGGTCTACCTTGGTGAGAGACTAACAGCTTGACCACTGAGCCACAAATAGGACAGTAGCATATCTCAATTTCAATCTATACATTCATCATAGCACCAGTATGAAAATGGAGTGTAAATTAACATTTTAAGAATGTCCAAGCTGTGTAGTGTACGAGTAGGATAACATGTCAGATGTTACACATCATATGCGACTACTGTAAGGCTCGTATCTTTTTTATTGTTATTCTTCTTCCTTCGTTACGGCCAACTAAGGACCACGTCATGTCAACTGTTTTTTCTGCATTTTAATGTTGGCCCAGTGCTTCTTCATTCGCAATCGATGTTGCACCTTTCTCTCTGTCGTCCACGTTTTCCCGGTTTTTAGCTTCGGCTTAAGTTGAAAACTCCGATGTTTCTGAAGTTTTTCCCTGAGTGGGCCACGCTCCTGGATATCTTCACGTGTAATCCCAGTCTCCAACAGATCTTTCTGTACTTCACTGAACCAGGCCCCCTTTGTCTTTTTCTCACGGAGAAAAGCAAAAATTCTGTTGGATAGCCGTGTTGATTTCATTCGGGTTATATATCCATAAAAAGAAATCCTCCTTTTCCTCATCGCGTCAGTTATTTTCTTAACGTGAGACATGTATGCTCACAAGACAGCAGTAGTGTGACGTGTGAACGCCACCTTAAGCTGATATGAAAATAGACCCCTAACCTAAAATATTCAATTCCTACCAAAGTTTGCCAATCCCTGCGTTTCCAGTTGAAGCTGAGCTTCGTAATTTCCTTTACTTATCTAATCTCTAGAAGAAACCTTGTGGCACAAGCCACCAGTTGAATATCAGGACTATGAACACCTTGTAAACGAGATCTTCCAGAATATCATATCCCTCTCGCAGTCAAAAGACGCGAGGTATAACTTCGGACCTTATGTGCACTGTTTCTGCAATTTAGTGTTCCCTAACCTCAAAAGAAGGACATGTGATTACTACGCATTTAAAATTCATCATTGCCTGTATCGATTGTTTCGACCCAGCCTTCGCGATATGTATCTTCCGCAGCGAGATGACAGGAGAAGAACACCTAGCGGCCGACCAGTGTGACCAATCTGCACGAACATGAATACGGAAGTGTCTTATGGACTATGTCCAAGAAGCCAGGGGATTTTAGTGTGCGTGTGTGCGACGACTGATCTATTCAATATTATTGTGCCGTTTCATCCATGAAGGGCTACGGCGTGGGATTCGCTCTCTTCTACACTGACTGTTCACCGATAAGGACTTGGCCGGGGTTGAAATACAGGTATCAGCCACCTAATGGGATGGCTTTAGTAGTAGTTTAAATTGTTTTAATATGTAGTTGTATTTTGAGTATATTCTAGGAAGCGTGATATTTATTTTCTTCTTGCCCGTCTACACATTTTGGGATGTGTTTTCGTTTTTTCCTCGCGTGTGATTTTCAAGTCGTAATTTACCTCGTGGTAATGGCACAGCACTTTTGGCTTCGCTCGGATAATGGGTTGTGGTGTTCCCCCACTGTTAAATATCTAAATTGTTTATCAATTTTCTTCTTCGGAGGCTTGATTTTATAGTGGGAAACTTGTCCTGTTTTTGGCGAGGGTTTTCCTTGTTGCGCAACCCACGAGGCGTCTGTTCGGTTTGATCCAAATTATTTATTATTTCCAGTGCATCACGCTTCCTTGAATTTTCTCGAGTGCAGCCATGTAGTTGGTTTTGTTTAAGTTTTAAGGGGTCCCTGTGTTCGTTTCCGTCATCTTACGTCCACGTGGTGTTTGTAGTTTACGTGACATTTTCCCCTTGGATTTCCTCCTTTTACGCCCCATGTGCGTTTCATTTTTGTATTTCCCATACCTCGTATTTCTGTTTCACATATGGGATTGGTTCAAATCCCAAATTTTTGGGAGTAGCGCCCTATGGTGCTACCGTACCTTGGAGTACCGTTAGCCACCACCATTTTAAGAGTCGAGTCTTGTTCGCGTCGGGGCCCATGGCAGTCGAGTGATACCATCCGCTCCGTTTTTCTGGAGCCTGTCATTAGTAATGTTGTCATTTCAGTTTTTTTTCTGTTCAATTTCGTTTACGTTTATCCTGGGTAGATTCGTGCGTGTTAGTTGCTCCTAATTTTCATTCCGTGTGTAACTTGTAATTTGTCCTTTCATTGTGCAACCTCGCGGTGGCATTTTTAAGTTGTTATTATGTGTGTTCTGGGTTTGTGCGTGCACGTGTTCCCAAGTCCAAACCTTGTGTAAATTTATTTTACTATGGATAACCTTCTGTTTTGTAACTCGTTTGCTATTTGTGAGATAATTTTCATCCTGTGTACCTGCTGTTTCCATTATCTGGATGGTCCGAAAGCATGTTAAGTGGTGTGCCGTGCCACATGATGTTAACGACATTTCCTACCATCCTCTCAAGTACAATTAATTCTCATGTAATAACTCTGTGCTCAAAAGTGTAGTTCCTACTTTTTATTTGATACTTTTATAGTACAGACCGCTTTTATATATTGATTACTACTTTATTTGGCCTTAAACGTCCCATCCCCGACTTCAAGACAGCTGCGGTGAAATGACCCTCATCAGGTAAGCCTTCCACATTCCAAGCCTGTGGACAAACCGACGTGCCTGCTCTCTGGTACATCTGGGAGCTCTGCCCGGGTATGTTGTCGACACCGACCGCCGAGCGAAAGCCACCAAGCCCCGTAAAGGCTTTTCTTGGGGTCACAGTTAGTAAGTTTTCCTTCGGGTTGGCTGGCCCTCTAGGGAGCTTTGCCGAGCTGGAGGTAAGGAAGAGGGAGAAGGGTAACATTTGGTACATTACACCATTACAAGTAGAATGAAGTAGATTCAAGATGTTCTCAGCTGTGATCTACTATTATCTGCAAAAAGGATGTTAGTACCCAAACGAAATTATTTTTACATCACTTAGTAATCAGACGGACTTTTTCTGTATGGAAGTGATGTCTGAGTTGATTCAGGGCACCCAATTCATACGATGGAAGTAACGGATATAAAAGCAGCGTATTTAAGCGGTCACCATAGCAGTCAGTTTACATGGGATTGAGAAACTGATGGGTTCGAATAACACCGTCAGTTATATCTGAAATGGCTGCCATGCTTTCTGGTAGCAGCTCCAGATGAATGCTAGGATGCCTCTTACTTCTTCCCTCGTAACTCTAATTCCACTTACTTGTTAGTTACAAATTCACAGAGCGGGAGGCTACATAGTCATACCACATATCACATGGCTGCTTACGAACATTTCCGTAAGTGAAGTGACCGATCGCCTCGCTGGCGAGAAATTAGCAAGTAGACAAACACACCGGGGATTACAGCAGGTGTTACCGTAATGTAGTGACTATGGCACGATCCTATCAGCCTGGAGGTCCGAGTTCAAACCCATCCACTAGCAAAGTATTTTTGATGTGTAACATCTTTCCATTCGGTTGCTGGATATGTTTGAGGGAGTGATTTTGAAAAAATGGGACGGAAGTAGATCGGACGAAAGTGTGTAAGACGCACTGCCGGCCATGTGGAATGTATATCACATAAAGGATTACTTCAAGCTTTGAAGGCGCCATTAAGAATATTCCTACAGTAAATCATCTTCAAGTTGTCGTTCTTTGGTGTAAAAATATTCATTATATCATATTTGCTGAAAACAATTATGATTTATTAAGAGTCTCCTTTCCAATCTCTGGATGAAAGTGATGGTTACTCCCCGAGTAACTTTGGATCAACACTTTCATACTGATCGGTAGACGCTCATGCGAACTCTGGTGTCAACTGATTGAAACGCAAACCTCATGTTCAACATCTTCGTATCAGTATTTAAATATGATATGCTTTAATAATGTAACATTGTAACTAGTCAGCAAAGCCGGTATTATGTTTCTGCACAATGGCTATTCAGATATTAACTCACATCGCGGTAATGCAGTGATCAATATAATATATATCTTTTTTGTTGTTTTTTTATACGGGAACTGGGCTAGCCTTTCAGAGGAATTCCCTTTGCTGTCAAGTAGGCGTATTCATGAAAATGAAAATCCACAGCCTGCTTCCAGTCTCCGACCGGGTCAGGAATGGAATGAATGAAGCCCCCATTTAGCGGCGAGGATATGAACTGTGCCGGCTGCCGAGGCCTGACGCACTCCTCTGGGGCAATGATTAAATGAATGACAGTTGAAATGAAATGATGGTGGAGAGTGTTGCTGGAATGAAATTGTGACAGGGAAAACCGGAGTACCCGGAGAAAAACCTGTCTGCCTCCGTTTTGTCCAGCACAGATCTCACATGGAGTGACCGGGATTTGAACAACGGACCCAGCGGTGAGAGGCCGGCGTGCTGCCGCCTAAGCCACGGAGGCTTAGGCGTATTCATAACTAATTTAAAACTCAATTCCACGCAGGAACATTATCGAAAGAAAAAAAAAAGGAAAATATTATGGAACATAAAAAAATACTTTCATATTATTACCGGCACGTGAAAATAAGTAACTGTCTTGTACTGTAAAATATCTGTGGTTGTAATAGCTGTGTGGCTAGGCCCTTGGTATGCGAATCATGAGGTCTCGGGTGCGAAGCCCAGTCCCGGCAATTATTTTTGCTGCCGGATTATCGATTTAAACGATATATATCATAACATTATGCGTCATTTTAACAGAATCTACATGAAATTAGGATTTATCTAATTTTAATTACAATAGTTTGCACCAAGCAGGAGTTGGGAAATTTGATTGTATTGAACATTATTTCTAGTAGCCCATAGGTTAGAGACTATGGTTTCATTCCTCCTCTTAATTTACAATATAATAATGTGCTGTTTGGTCAAACAAGTGTGACAGTAGCATATCTCTATTTCAATCTATCATTCATTATAGTACCAGTATGAAAACGGAGCGTAAATTAACATTTTAAGAATGTCCAAGCTGTGTAGTATACGAGTAGGATAACATGTCAGATGACTTCACATACATTAAATGTATTTTCATCTCAATTTCATAGTAGGATACCATGTTACACATCATATGCGACTACTGTAAGGCTCGTATCTTTTTTTAATTCAATTGACGCTCTCAAACCGGTCTTGAACCACGAGTAGAGTTGGCAACATCGCTCCACAAAGCACATTTGAATTCGCCCGAGGAGCGATCTGATTGGCTAACTTCAGCAGCTGATAAAATGACACCGGTGGGAGATATCTACAGATTTTTTCAAATTATTTACCAGTTTTACCAATCCTTTAACGCTCATGTAGCCGGTCACGTTGTTTCCGACCAATCTGTATAACTCCAACTATACTATAATTCGTAAGCTCAAGAACAAATGAGCACACATGGAATGGCATGTTATTTTACACACATTTAACAAAAAAGGTTTGCATATTTCCATTGACCACAGTGAGGACGGACTTATTGAAGTGTAACATATTTCCTCTCGGTTATTGGATATTTTTGTGGGAGTGATTTTGAAAAATGGGACGGAAGTGAATCGGACGGAAGTGTGTAAGACGCACTACCATGTGGAATGTATATAACATACGGATTACTTCAAGGTTTGGAGACGCCATTACAGATATCTCAACAATAAATCATCTTCAAGTTGTCGTCCTTTGGTGTAAAAATATTCATTATTTATCATATTTGCTGAAAACAATTATGATTTATTAAGAGACTGTTTTCCAATCTCTGGATAAAAGTAATGGGCATCCACTCCCCGAGTAACTTTGCTCCACACTTTCATACTGAACGGTAAACGCTCATACGAACTCTGGTATCAACTCATTGAAACACAAACCACTTGTTAAAAGTCTTCGTGTCAGTATTTAAATAATTATATGTTTTAATATGAAACATTGTAACTAGTCGGTATTATGTTTCTGCACAATGGCTATTCAGATATTAACCCACATTGCGGTAATGAAGTGATCAATGTAATATATATCGATATTTTTATACGGGAACTGGGCTAGCCTTTCATAGACCACTATAGGAATTCCCTTTACTGTCAAGTAGGCGTATTCATAACTAATTTAAAACTCAATTCCACGCAGGAACATTATCGCTAAAAAGCAAAATATTAATGGAGCATAAAAAAATACTTCCATATTATTACCGGTATGTCAAAATGAGTACCTGTCTTGTACTCTAAGTGTCTGTGGTTGTAAAGGCTGCGTGGATATCATCTTGGTCTGCGAATCATAAGGTCGCAGGTTCGGACCCCAGTCCCAGCAATTATTTTTGCTACTGGGTTATCGATTTAAACGATATCTATCATAACATTATGTGTCATTTTAACATAATCTACATGAAATTACGATTTATCTAATGTTAATTACAATAGTTTGCACCAAGCAGGAGTTGGGTAATTTTATTATATTGAACATTATTTCTAGTAGTCTATAGATATGCTAGAGACTATGGTTTCATTCCTCCTCTTAATTTACAATATAATATGTGATGTTTGTTCAAACAAGTGTGACAGTAGCATATGTCCAATTCAATCTATACATTCATCATAGTAGCAGTATGAAAACGGAGCGTAAATTAACATTTTAAGAATGTCCACGCTGTGTAGTATTCGACTAGGATAACATGTCAGATGACTTCACATACATTTCATCTCAATTTCATAGTAGGAATAACAAGTCAGATGTTACACATCATATGCGACTACTGTAAGGCTCGTATCTTTTTTTATTAAGCAGTGTCCACGCCTGCTCTACAAAATTGATATTGGGAGCATAGGCAGGCCATTCCATTCTGTGAATACCATTCTCCTGAAGAAAGTCATTGACAATGAAGCTCTGTGCGGGCGACAGCGTTACTATATACGGTAGAGATCTTCGCTGCTTTGGACGATCTCTTCCCTTGAGTTAACGCTTTGACTTCTCGTATTTTCCTGCTGTGTCCAAGATTGCAGGATCGAACTCTGACACAGTTAGTTGGTATTTGTGGGTGAAAAATGCGAGGGAGCCGTGTCAGTAGATTTACTGGCACGTTAAAAATCCCTTCGGGGCAAAATAATGGCACGCCGGCGCGGCGTCTCTAAAAGCCTCACTAGTAAAAAGGGACGTAAAAGCATTAACATTAATTAAGACACCTAGACACAGTCGTCAAACCTGAATGTCTGTATGCAGCAGAAACGTTGGACATGATTGGGAAAGGTGGGTTTGAGAATGTCAGAAAAAAATGAGAGAAAAATGCTTAGGAAAATCCTGGGTCCAAAGATAAAAGATGGAGAGAGAAGACTAAGACCAAACAAAGAATTTTACCAGAAAACGAAAGGTGTGGTTTAACTGATGAAGAAGAGGAGATAGTTCTATGGACACCTCCTGAGAATGGATGGCAACAGACTGACAAAAATAATTTTCTGATTTTTCAGAAAGAGAACTGAGAACGGACCTAGCCAATGTAGGGCTACAAGAATACGACACAGCAGATAAGGAGAAATTTAAACGACTAATTAAGGGGCACAGAGGTCCAGGAGACGGGAAAGGAGCCAGTAAAAAGAAAATAACATACACTGAAGAACAGAAGAGGGAAGTAGGAGAATGGATGAGAAGATACTGGTAGAGAGTCAAGGCAGTGAAGGCAAAGCATAATGTGAAGACTGTCAAGCGTCGTTCATAGAAGGACAAGACCAAAAAATCAATAATTATTATTAGTGTAAATTAACTTTCATCACAGTTGGGTTTTTGTGAGAGGAAGTTCTTTGTAAGATTGTAAAGAAATAATTGTTAAAGAAGGCCTATGATTTCGCGTCAGGTGTGATTCACCCCCACGATATTGGTTTATACCATGCGACATTCACCTCTCTACTTGCCGAGCAAAGAGTTCACAATTGTGAAGACGGAGATGGAATTCTCAATGCCCCATAACTTGCGAAATGCAGGCTTGCTACTATTGTCTGCAGTATGATTGCTTGGTGATATAAAATAAGAGACTGGAGTTATGATTACGATCGTTGCTGTGGAAACACACGTCATACTAGAGGGAAAATGAATACCTAACTGTTGTATAAGGCTTGAAAATGTTACCTCAGTCGGGATTCGAATCCAAATCTTCTGCTGTCCGGGCAGGTGCGTTAAACCCTTTTTACCTGTCCACTTCGTTGCACAGTGGCTAGCGCTCTTGCCTGTCACCACGGAGGCCCGGGTTCGATTCCTGGTTCTGCCAAGAATTTTCACTCTGGTCTGAGGGCTGAAAAGGGGTACACTTACCTTCGTGAGGCAAAGCTGAGAAGAGGCTGGTTCGATTCCTACCTCAGCCATCCTGGAAGTGGGTTTCCGTGGTTTCCCACTTCTACTCCAGGCAAATGTCGGGATGACTCCTAACTAAAGGCCACAGCCGCTTCCTATTCAAATCCTACCTCAGTTACAAATACACACACTAGTACAGACATCACAGTCACACAGGTTATCACACAAATCTTACACACACCCAAGTACACAGGGTTATATGACAACGATGTAGCAAAGCCCCTAAAAGAATCAACAAACTTTATACCACTGCGGGCCACGCTCCAAACACGATACATTTCGAATTCTTAGATGAAGAGTCGCTGTTGCGGCGGCTTCTGAAATGATCTGGTGATATCCTTGATCGTGAGATGACATACTCGGCGTTATCTGTGTGCCAAAGTATGAACCTGACGAGGCATTTTTGAAACATTTCAAAAATGCGGTCGCATTTTCAATTCTTACTCAACAGATATGATTGCTCCCAGGGGAGCTATGCCATAAGGAGATTTTTCTGTTAGGCATCCAGATGGTCAAGGAAACTGAGGCTATTTAGGCAAAACAGTGACCTAGTTCCATCTGTTTCAGAGGTACTGTACAGGTCAGCATTGCCCAACATAGAAGGAAGAATATGTGAGTTAAGGACACTCAATTAAATTATGGCCTGACGTGAAGCCGTATTCAAGGCTAATTGAAAATCTTCCATTAGTGGACCGAATAGGTCACGGGCTATGTTATTATGCCAGGTCTAAAGGCGGTAGGTGGCACCATGACACATTGAGATGGAGGGTAGCCCTTAGGCAGTGCTATATGCCACCCCGATAATGAACACGTGCCTACTTCGCCATCAAGACACCATCCTCGTGAACTATATGATAGAATAAAACTAACAAGGGGAAGATACGATGCATGGATCACCGATTCGAACCATCTTTAGTACAAGTGTAGGGCATGATCAGGCGTATACCACGTGCAAGTAGTAAGATGCGCTTCTCAGCCGTTTCCGAGTAATTAATTAATTGCAATTACAGTGCGGCGTCTATGTGCTTTGCACGCTAGCAAGAAGCCAACCAGCGCGTGGTGCAGCGGTAAGAGCCCTGCTTCGTAAGCACGGGATCGCTGGTTCGAATCCCACAGGTGAGCCTTTGCAGTGTGTCGTCTTTCTTTTTCTTTTTTTTTTCTTTAACCATTGTCAATTTCCAACCAATACCCATAGCAAGAGTCACTGCTTACGGGGTGGTCTGATGGTTTACAGACGCGCAATGAACGGAACAGACTGGGCCTTCAACGTATAAATGTATACGTATGATAGAATACAAAAAAGGAAGGAAGCTTGTAGTTTAACGTGACCGTTAATCTTGAGATCATGAGCCACGGGACCTCCTTTTTACGTGGAATCCAAACCACAGGACATGGCATTTCACTTCGAAAATCTCACATGCATTGACCGGGAATCGTATGATAGAATACACCTGACCGTGTATAATACCAATGTATTTGCAATGAGTCGCCTCCGTAGCGTAGCGGTCAGCATGGTTAGCTGCCGCCCCGGAGGTCCTGGGTTCGATTCCCGGCTCTGCCACGAAATTTGAAAAGTGGTATGAGGACTGGACCGGGGTCTACTCAGCCTCGGGTGTTCCAAATGAGTAGAGGGGGTTCGATTCCCACCTCAGCCATCCTCGAAGTGGTTTTCCGTGGTTTCCCACTTTGTCTTCGGGCAAATGCCGGGATGGTACTGTCCCCGTTTACCCGGATAGTAGGCTGTCAGATATCCGCCCCCTCAATCGGATTGCCAATAATCCACCGCGCCGGCTCAGCTACACCAATGAAAATGGCACTGACAGATACTACCGAGATTTGAGCACAGAAGTTAACAAGGAATTATTGTGGAACACACCAAAATAGACGGGGGTCCATACTTACCTCTACTTACCTCTTATAAATATCTCGGGGATTGGGTTGACAACAGGATCTCTAAAGTATGCTCCCACAATAATCTTGACCATGACATTTAAAAATGAACCAGAACGAAGGCAAGAACTTTGAACTGTACAAAAGTTTTTTTTCAAATAAAGGGTATGACTTTAACAAACTCAACAAAATAAATGTGGCTATCAGTAGCCCATGTCAATCTGACCATGTCCTCCTATAGGACTTGCAAAGTTATTATACAACATGTTAGCTCCCACGAGCTCAAAATAACGTAATATTTAGAACACATTTGGTCTGGATAAGGAAATCAGGATGAGACACATTTATAGAGCATTTGTTTTCTTTTTAATAAACATGACACTTGTATTTATAGGCGCAAGGCCACACTGCAGACGACCTCGTCCGCTGATAACCAGATGTCTGGCCAGCTGCCATCTACCCTTCAACCTGACGTACACCTGTCAAATGGGCTCCCTTGTCAAGCCACGTTGCGTAAGAATCCAGCACTCTCAAAAGCTTTAAATGTCCGCAAGACATCACAAAATATTGTTACGCAAATCTTTCAAATGCTTTACTCACATACCACTGGATTATTCTGACAATCCTTAAACTTGTTTAATTAGCATCCAAATGTTTAATAAGCATTGTTTAGAGTATAAAACAAACTCTTAAATGTTTATAACAAAACTCATAAATTAATTTATAACAATTAGAAATTGTTAATAATATTGTCGAAGACAATTACAAAAATTTTAAACACGCCTCTAACATTACTTCCGTTCCACATTATTGTCAAAGATATTTACATTATTTATTTACAATATTAACATTTAAATTATTCAAATTATTAATTTGAGAAATACATTAACCACATGTTCATCCGGTTGGTAATTTCATAATCGTGTTAATATAATCGACCAATGAAGGTTAGTTATACATGTTAATGTCACAATCTGGTTTAATAAAGGTTTAATAATTATTATAATTATTTGTGACGGTAATCTTCATTCAAAATCTTATCTCAAATTCTTTCAATACTCTTGTTAATTATAACAGTAAATTCACTTGATTAATTTTCAAAGGACAAATACAATACACTCCTGCGGTAAATACGTCGCTTACAAAAAAAATGCACAAAACTGCATTAAAGATAGGCCCAAAATTCATCATATATTAATATATACGGCATCAAAATCTTCCACAGAATTTACAAAAACCTCCACTAACAAATTCTTCAATATCATTAATTACTGTGGGAATCTCCTTCATTTACTTCAAGGGCATTATACATCAGCGACTTTCAACACGTTCGCTGCTCTAGCGATTATACATTCATAGGTCCACTTCAAAAATTCTTATAATCATTAATAGTTTCAAAACTGTTGTCATTTAACCTTCGTGGATTTCATTCATGAATCGAAATGAAGTAAAAATTTGCCAATCACAAACAAATTTAATAGTGAATACGCTTATATACGCCTCTCTGGTCTATCAAAATTTAAGATTATCATCTTCAAAGTATTGTAGTATAAAAATACTATCATCAAACAAAGTGCGACTAAACTGCAAAATAGTCGAATAGAATCCAATTAGACTGTGGAATGCAAACATTATTATTCAAATCTCTAATTGAGAAAAAACTTCTAACAAAAGTTCACGACTTTAATGCATTCAATAATACATAATTAAAGTTCATCTTTCACAAAATTGTCTATGATGCAATGGTCGTTCATAACTGACGATAAATGTATGTGTTGCAATCAAATCCAAATAACGACTAGTATTTCCAAGATCGTCGACAACGCAAGAGATTTTAACGCTCTAAAATCATTTAAATGTTCTTCCTTCTTGATGATGACAGAAAATTGGTCAATGTAATTAAACTGGGGTAGAAATTACTTTAATAAAGAGACACGCTGTCTGAATTTAAATCTGCCATGAAAATCATTAACTTATAGTCAAATCGTGACTACAAAATAATAAGCAAATTACTGAAAAATCTAAATATCAGTCTCAACTGATCCAAAATCATTTAACTATGCCCATGACATAACAATGTCTTAATAAATCGTCGAAAAAGGCATAACTCATCAAGGTGTACTGAGAATAGGAATCTCAAACAAGAATATAGGGCAAAATATATGAGGACAGAAAATATGGGAAAATGGCTGCTCAGATATTGCTACAAAACTCAAATACAATAAACGTTCACGACTACCTTATCTGCCGATTGAAGTTCCAGAGGAAAATTCCCCAAAGAAGACTGCTGATGGATCCATTTCACCAAGTTAAAGCTGAGCTCCATCCTCGAAACAGGAAACAGCACCCTCGGAGAATCGAACTGCTTCCTTCTCCGGAAATTGCACTGCTCCATGAAGACGAAAGACATCCTTCCGGCAAAATTCTTCTTTGTGAGTCGGGACAACCCTGACCTCTCTTGAAAAATCCCTGAAGATCTTGTAGAAAATCGCCATGAAGTTTTTGTAGTAATTTCCATTGAAATATTCATATTCAGTGAGTATGAAATCGTTTTCATTGCTATTTGATAGTATTCAGCGTTGAGCCACGAAACATGGGTGTAGATGGTTGTTCACCACATGTCCGCTTGTATGGAATGGCAATTAGCGAAGTTCCATGTTGCTATCTTACTCCAACGATGTATGTCCCAATTGCATTAAAGTCCTTTAGCCTTCCATCTTCTCTTCGGTTATAGTAATAGAAGAACAAACTGCCTTATTAAACTGCTCCATAATACTGTAGCGTTGTGTCACAAAAGCAATCAGAAGTCTCCCTGTTATACTAGCAGTGTCAGCCGTAGCGTAGGATCTGGCGATACAAAGTGCTTCTCAGGAGGCGAGAAAATCACTTTTGTCAGTTGTCTAAAATTGCTAATATCTTCTAAAATAACTCCTTGAAATTGTTCAAATTTACTACACTGCTTAATGTAGCACTGCACAATAGAATTAGCTTATAGGCAACCGCTAACTGTTCATAGCTAGTCTTGTAGACGCGTTATAATGTGCGTTTTAACTTCACCTAGTTTTACTCACAGTAAACTTGCAATGCTTGTCTGCTTGAATCACGTTTAATGCGGTGGCTTCACCACGCGTTATAAAGACGACTCTTTCTACTAATGTCACTCGACGTTTCACCAAAACGACTATATAATCACTCAAGATCTGATGATTTGAGATATGCGATATGAGACGATTGAGACTCCTCTCTTCTGCGCAAGGCCTTTTATAAACTTCATAAGGGGCGTATCCATCCCTTCCATAGCGTGTTACTGCGTCATCGCTCGAAGTTCCAACTTCGTCAATACGTGACGGATTTTCAAAATTCAAAAACTGGAAATAAACTTCACCAAAATTCCAAATCAATGCCTCAACTGCAAATGGATTTCCACAATTCTGCATTCCAAAAAGTATTAAAAATACCATAGTTTCAGCAATCTCCGTCTTCCTTCAAACAATCGTTCATTGGTTCGGGCCTCCCCTCCAATAGCATAATTTCTTCCTCAGCACAATTCCACGTTTCCTGCGACTGCGTCGTAAATCTCGGATCTTTCTCGAATAAATGCTGACGTCATTGAGAATCTCAGCTCAAGCAGCCTGCTGGTATAACGTCTGCGTCATCCGTGCTTACGTCATGACTACCCACGTCATAACTATGACAGCCATAACTTTCTTTATATTTTCCAATATAGCCACCGTGGTCTCAACATAATTCAATTACGGGGGCAGTACCTTCTTCAAGGCCACGGCCGCCTCCTTGCCTATCCATCCTGCCCATTCATTACCTTCCCTCATGAGGCCCCTGTTCGCTTTGCAGGTGAGGCCGCCTGGGCGAGGTGCCAATCACACCTCACCAGTTGTATCCACTCCGATTAGATGTTCCCAGCTCTAGGACACTGCCCGTAGAGGCGGTAGTGGTGAGTTCCCTCGCTGAGTCCGTGGGTTCCACCAACCTGGAGGGTAAACGACTAAGAAAAGAAGAATGAAGAAAGAGTATTTGCAATGCCGATACTGTGCAGTATGTAATGTCACAAACATTTACATATGATGATTTCAGAATCCCTTTTCACGCTCACAAAACACTTTATTACAATTGACTGAAAAATGAATATTATTCACGACACCTACAGTTGTACGAAATGCCTATGTAAAAAAAAGGCTCACATGTGGGATTCGATCCAGTGATCCCACGCTTACGAAGCAGGCCTCTTACCACTGCACCACGCGCTTCTTGGTTTAATGTTAACGTACAGCGCACATGTACGCCGTACAGCAATTACGAATAATTTATAATTAATTTCCCGGAATCGGCTGAGAAGCGCACCTTACTACTTGCACCTGGTATACGCCTAGTCATGGCCTACAAGTGTACTAAAGATGTTTCGAATCGGTGACCCATGCATCGTACCCTCCCCTTGTAAGCATAACAGCTGGGACACGAAATAGTGATGACCAAGGAGGCTTCCAACTATTAGGTCATGTTGTGCACACTGAGTAAAAACAAACTAGCTATAAGATAGAAGCAAACATGTTATAAAGCGTACAGAAATCAAACCCCAAACTCTACCGATTGATCTAACGTGGAATAACAATGAACATTCTAGGCAAGGGGACAACACACTGTATTGTAATCCGCAGTTTGGCTAATTCCACGACCAAGGAGGTTATTCTTATCTCCCCAAAACGTCCTCATCGTTTCCCTATGTTCCTGTATTTCTTATGCACGTTCATGTAGCCGTCTTTACCATTACATTGCGTAAGTTCTCCCTTCACCAGCACAGTATCGAATGCCGTTAGACGAATTGCGTGGGACTAGGTAGGTGCGTCATCTCTCCCACCGGTTGGGGATAGTTCATGCGTGGTCACCTCGGCCAGATATCATCGTTTCCGTGACCGGGCCGCTGCCTCACCGTCAGACAGGGTGGTTTCGATGGCGTAGTTGGTAGCATGCTGAGCTTCCATGCCCAAGATCGCGGGTTCAAACCCAGCCGAAGTCGTCGGAATTTTTAAGAGCGTTAAAAATCCCTCAGTATGCCTTCTTTCGGAGGGGAAGTAAAGCCGGCGGGGCCCATGTCAAAGATTTATGGCATGTAAAATAACCTTCCACTAACTACACTTGTGGAAGCTAAATTTGTAGGTTAGATTTTATTAACGCTCTATGAAGTCCCAACGTTCGTCGCCAGGTGCCGGTTTCAGTGGCATCTAGTGGCCAAGTTCACAGCTAGGAGTCGTTGACGGTAGCATTTGGTAGCAAAAGTAGGAACTACTTGAAATTGATCGTCTGCAGTCCTTACCTGAATTACAGATAGCACACACTAATACAGCCATCACAATTAACACCGATTATCAGGCAGATTCTACACACACCCAAAGTACACGGGACCTACATGACCGCGTTGTCTCAGCCCCTTAACTGAGGAACCAACCAACTGTCAGACTGCTACTCAATAATTGTCCTCTCGAGGCTGGGTCAATCCCGTTCCAGCCCTCTCGTCAGTTTCGAAAATCCTTGACGGAGCCGGGAATCGAACCCAGACCTCCGGAGTGACAACCAGGAATGCTAGCCACTACACCACGTGTTGGTTGAAATGTGTTTGTCATGTAGGCAAATTCAGAAGAAGAAGAAGAAACACGCTAGGTGTTTTCACATTAATAATCACTCCCTCACAATTGCGTCATCTAACGCACCCCAGAGGGAGAGATGAAGAAAAAACCATCTTTCCTTAAACATTCCTTTCTATAGGTATTAGGTAATGTACAAAGGTGTATACATCTGTATGTTTTTATTCATAAATAGTATGTCCACAAAGTTTCCATGAATGTTATCTTATTCTTAAGATAAGGTGTAGTCTCTTAAGATTGTTTTAAAAACTGTGCGCCATCTCTACCGACTTGACCCTAATTCTTCTTTTGATCAAATCACGAGGTACATGAATCATACTTTTGTGTTGATGGAACAGTGAGAGAGAAGTTATTTTAATTTTGGCCCTGAACATTTCAAAAAAGATAATGTGTGGACCCTTGACCATGACTGTTTTGAAAGAGTGCATTAAATCAAGGAATTGGTGGAGCGCGGAAGACATACTTGGCCCACTTGCATACATTCCTGAGATCTCGAGGCTAGGTCCACACAGCACGCCGCGCCGCATCACAACCGGTCCAGCGACCTACTGACCTGGGCAAGGCGACCGAAAGTGAAACATAACCTTCCTCTGTCCATTGAGAGACTCATCGGTTCCTCTCTCACTTAAGTAACAGCTTGTGATACAACTAAGTTGCGGCGACTTAAGCATCGTAATCAGCCTCAAAAGTCTACCCCTTATTATTCCAGTTTCAAGCCGGATGTTCATCTTGACGTCAACCTCATGAGACGAGTTACTGGGAAATGAACTGAATAACGATGAATGAACCTGGCCAAAGACGTAGGAAGAAAGTGGGCGTGGCCTATTAGAAGGTACCGACATTAGCCTGGAGTTGAAGATCGGCAACTACTGAAAATCATTTCTAAAACATCTGACGGTATGCAGATAGTTTGGCCCCATGCCCTTGATGAGCATAGCTACTGCTGTCGATTAACATTTAAAAGGACTTCTAAATAGAAATGAAGTATTTGAATTGTAATAATAATGAAAAATCCACAGCCTGCTTCCAGTCGACCGACCGGGTCAGGGAATGGATTGAATGAAGCCCTCATCTAGCGGCGAGGATATGAACTCTGCCGGCTGCCGAAGTCTGTCGCACTCCCCTGGGGCATTGATTAAATGAATGACATTGAAATGAAATGACAGGGGAGAGTGTAGCTGGAATGAAATTGTGACAGGGAAAACCAGAGTACCCGGAGAAAAACCTATCTGCCTCCGCTTGGTCCAGCACAAATCTCCATGGAGTGACCGGGCTTTGAACCGTGGACCCAGCGGTGAGAGGCCGGCGTGTGGCCGCCTAAGCCACGGAGGCTCTATAATAATAATAATAATTATTATTATTATTATTAATAATAATAATATGTTGTGGATTGTACGTTCCTATTGACTACGATGGCATTAGAGATGTCCAGGCGCTGGAATTTGGCCTGAATGGGATCATTTAGCGTGCCAGTACATTTACTGGCATGGGTCTCTCACATGAATACCAACTGGCTGCGCCAAGATTCGATCCCACAACTTTGGTCACAGCAGGAGAGAACCTTCCTTATAGCTGAGCGTCACAGCCACTCAAAATCTAAAATAAGGGTTGTTGTTGTTATTGTTGCTTATTTTAGAGGCTGCACCATCGCGGTCATATAGCAAAAGAGACTGTAAACTACATACCGGATCATCAATTTGGCTTCAGAAAAGGCAGATCTACCCTTCAAGCAATCAGAAATTTGATGAATAACATTGACGAAGCATTTAAACATCAAGGGAGAAAATTCCACACCATACTTATAGACTTCAGGAAGGCCTTTGGCCTTCTAGACCGCCAAATTATCACAAACAAATTCCAGCACTTATTTGGAAACGAAAGCTACCTGGTAGATATATTTTCTGGAATTGTTCAGCATACTGTGATTATCAGAGACAAACTGAAGGAGTCTTACAGGGTGACCCATCTAGTCCGTTACTATTTAACCTGACTACTGCTGACGTGGTGAGAATTCTTGGAGGCTATGAGGAACGAGTTTCCTTCTACGCTTAAGCAGATGACATGGTGTTAGGGTCTTCAAATTTGGAATTTCTACATGAGTGTTGGCATAAACTGGTAGTATGGGCAGAAAAGAACAATCTATAGTTAAATAGGGACAAATCAGACCACATGATCTTTAGAAAGGGTGGTAGAGTAGCAGCCTGTGACAAAATATATCATGACGATGTCGGGTTGAAAATAATTGATCATTTTAACTATTTAGGAATTACATTATAGACGTCTGGGAACACATTTACGAAACACATTGTAAATCGAACTTCGGCAGCAATAATAGCAATGAATGATGTCAAGTTTCTCAGAAGGCTGTCCATAGAAACGGCCATGAAGATAAGATAAGATAATTCCCATCGTGACCAACGGAATTGAGTTATTTTGGGATCTCATGAATAACAAGATGTTCAGTAAAGAACATATAGCCTACTTTCTCCTAAATGCATGGGTATTGTTATAACTCTTTGTCATTTTCAAGGAGTATAATTGAATGTTGGTTGTAGTAGCTTGTTGAAATACAACGTGCTATAGGGATATTGCTAGTGCTACCTCTGTAAAAAAAAATCATTCAATTCGGTTTCACAGTGTTTGAATTGATCTGGGGAATGGATTTGCACACATACATGGCCGCTATTTGCAAACTATTGGGCTGATGACCTTGTAGTCAGTCATAAGATGCTTTCCACAAAAAGGCATGTTGTTGCAAAATCCGGTAGAGATCAAATTATTAGGATGGTCGAAATTGGATTAAAGCTTTTAATATTTGGGTGGCCGTCATTCCGTTTCCATCAAGATGGCGGCGATATAAAACATGACACTGAGGTGCCTTTTGCTAGTGCTACCTCTGTACCAAATTTCGTTCAATTCGGTTTCATCGTGTTTGAATTGATAGGGGGAATCGATTTGCACACATACTTGGCCACCATCTGTAAACTATTGGGCTGATGATCTAGCAGTTTGGTCAGAATATGCTTCCCACATAAAGATTTGTTGTTGCAAAATTTGGTAGAGACTAGATTATTAGGTTAGTCGTAATTACATTTTAGCCTTTAACATTTGGGTGGCCGCGATTACGTTTCCGTCAAGATGGCGGTGATATAAAACATGACACTGAGGTGGCCTTTTCTAGTGCTACCTCTGTACCAAATTTCGTTCCATTCGGTTTCACCTGTTCGAATTAATAGGGGGAATCGATTTTCACACAAAGATGGCCGCCATCCGCAAAATATTAGGCTAATGACCTATTAGTTTGGTCAAAGGATGCTCCCTCCATAATGGTATGTTGATGCAAAATTTGGTAGAGATCGGATGATCAGGTTAATCGTAATTTGATTTAAGCTTTGAACATTTGTGTGGCCGCCATTACGTTTCCGTCAAGATGGCGGTGATATAAAACATGACACTGAGGTGCCCTTTGCACCTCTGTACCAAATTTCATTCCATTCGGTTTCACCGTGTTCGAATTAATAGGGGTAATCGATTTTGAAACAAAGATGGCCGCCATCCGCCAACTATTAGGCTAATGACCTATTAGATTTGTCAAAGGATGCTCCCTCCATAAAGGTATGTTGTTGCAAAATTTGGTAGAGATCGGATGATTAGGTTAGTCGTAATTTGATTTAAGCTTTGAACATGATGGCGGCGATGTAAAACATGACACTGGGGTGCCCTTTGCTAGTACTACCTCTGTACCAAATTTCGTTCCATTCGGTTTCACCGTGTTCGAATTAATAGGGGCAATCGATTATCACACAAAGATGGCCGCCATCCGCAAACTATTAGGCTGATGACCTATTAGTTTGGTCAAAGGATGCTGCCCCCATAAAGGTATGTTGTTGCAAAATTTGGTAGAGATCGGATGATTAGGTTAGTCGTAATTTGATTTAAGCTTTGAACATTTGTGTGGCCGCCATTACGTTTCCGTCAAGATGGCGGCGATATAAAACATGACACTGAGGTGTCCTTTGCTAGTGCTACCTTTGTACCAAATTTCGTTCAATTTGCGCTCACCGTGTTCGAATTGATAGGGGGGGGGGGACAGACATTCAGAGTACACACACACACACACACACACTCAGACTCACACACACACACACACACACACAGACAGACACACTTTTTTTCGCCCTGTAGTGATCTCATAAGTCTACTTTCATTTTTTGCAAAAATCGAAAGTAGGCTAAAAACAACCTCAAGAAAATTGAGAAAGTTAAATCGACTTTTCTCAAGAAAATCATTTGTGTATCTAGATATACACCATCCAGGCTGACTTATGAGCTTACTAGCAAACCTTTTCCAATAGAACAGCTCCGGTTGAAGATGTTACTACCGTACACAGGATCCTATCAGGAATCAATGGCCAAACTTAAATAATAGCGTGAGGCAATTTGGATGTAGCGATGCTGAACCCAGAATGCAAAGGACCAGATTATGAACTCCGTCACACCTGGACACGCTACGCAGTGCACGGATTCCACTTCATACTGTGAGTGAGCCAAACTTACCACACTTTAGATAGGAGTGTATTTGTAAGATGTGTGGGAAGCATTGTGCAGGTTATCATGTTGTGAACGACGGTTATCACTAAATATTCTGAGCAGTGACCAAGAACTGTAGATCTGGGTTGTGGATAGCCAATTTTACGTTTTATTCCTTGCATATTGTGCACAATAAAATTATTATTATAGCCCCGAGTATTTTTGGTGTTCCTGTGTAATTTGTGTGTTAACCTGTGTTATTGAGATCGCTGTACTAGTGTGTGTATTTGTAATTCAGGTGAAGATTGGGAAGGAGGCGGTCGTGGCCTGAAGTTGGGAATAATCCCAGCATTTGCCAGGAGTAGAAGTTGGGAACCCACAGAAAATCACTTCCACAATGGCTGAGGTGAGAATCAAAGTCTCCTAAATATTAATACATGTAATTTTTCCCTAGAGTGTGTTTACATATTTATATATTGTACCCCGCCCATTCATTGGGCACAATCGTGTTGACCGACTGAAAAGCTACAAATGACATTCAAAATTTCCTCTACACAGTTTTGCCTCACGAGGCTGAGTGTACCCTGTTTCAGCCCTCAGACCACAATTAAAATTGCAAGGCAGAACCGAGTTTCGAACCCGTACCTCCGGGGCGACAGGCAAGTACGCTAGCCTCTACACCACGAAGAGAAGTTTCAGAAAATTTAGACAAAATTCTATATCAAACAGAAATTCAACCTGTTCAGCCAAATATAGGCCTACAAGTTCCCAAGTATGACCAAGAGGCACGGAACTGATCAACCTCAAGTGAAAGATGAAACAGGTATTCAAGAAGACTACAACTGACCATCCAAACAAAGATCAGTTCCAAAAACGTGGCCAAAACAACAAATGACTTTTACAATACCTCTATTGACATAAACGGTACGTTTATGAAGTGGTTCCCTACAGATAAGCCCATAGAAGAATTTAGTTATGGTAGTCGTCATTCAGCCCCGTGTCTGTGTATGTGGAATTTATCTGATAACCTGTATCATTGTAATGACTGCAATAGTGTGTATATATAACAGGGGCTAGGATTGAGTCTGAGGTGGCCGTGGCCTTAAGTAAGGTCTCATCCTGCCATTTGCCTGGAGTGGAAGTGGGAAACCAGGGAAATCAATTTGATGGCAACTATCTATTGCTATTACTTTAAGTTTTATATTTTTAACTTAAAACTTCTTTGTCAGTGTCCTTGGCAACCGGGGAACAAACAAAGGTTTCCATACAGTCCATTACGCTATCACGTCTACACTAATGTGTAGTGCTGATTTTCATTCCTTCAAATTGGTGCACCGGCCTGGTCAGGGAAAACTACTTCTAGGATAGTTTAAGAGAGAAACGAATCCACCTCTTCTCAGTTTTGCCACACGAGGTTGAGTGTACTCCATTCTTGCGTTCAGACAAGAATTAAATAGCTTGGCAAAGCCGGAAATAGAATCCGGACTCCTTCGGTAACAGCCAAGAATGCTAGCCACTACGTCACGAGGTTATAAGCAGATATCCACTTGTATCGCGTGTATTACGGAGTTTTCAAAATCATTACCACCATCGTTAAGAATGGCTGTCAGCACAACGATACTCCACTCATAAAGCCAACCAATCTAACCACACTACGCCACTGCAAACACTGCATATTGTACAGCCTCCTAGGGGTATGCACCCCTTGGAGACCATCCCCCCATCATCTGCCTAAATCTCTTAACGGGCAACCCTTGGAAAGCCGGGCCAACATCCATAAACGTAGCAAGGACAGCTTGCCACTCTAGAAGGCAGCTCAGGCCTTGCACAATGGTTACACATAGCGACATACTATTAACTGGGACAGCAATGCCAAGACATTGCTGACAGCATAGCGCCGAAGAGTATAAGAAGGCGTCTTACTCAGGTCAAGGGATCTCTCCATTATCAGTGCTTCAACGATACGGCCGAAGGCTACACCGGTGTCATCAGAGGTGAGTCAGTCAGTCGTGTTCAGACATCCTACTTTTGTAACCTTTAACCCACAACTTGTACTTTACATTGTGAACATAATTACATTCCCTACAAGGGACTCATACTTCAGAATTACAGACCAATAAACACTTGGTCAACACATCACACTAGTCTTACTGTCCATACGCCTCTTTACATCCCAACGCCCTTCCTTATTCCCGTCACGGTTAGACGTGACAGACGGTAGTCTAATAGCGCTAGCTCAGATACCATTGTATTTCTCGAGCCGGCCCGGCTGCTAGCAAGCAGCACGTGCCACTCGGCTGATACGAGCAGATTCAGTTACATAATAAGCCAGTCAGCTGAGCGACCAGCACAGTGACCCTTGCATTGGGTCCCATCCCTTCAAACACTACTACATTATTTATAGGAACGCCCCCTAGTTCCTAGCACACCACAACACTCTACACTGGTCAGCTTACCCTGCCAAGGGAAGCTACCCCTTTTAGGCACAGCTTTATAAATTAGTACAATAACTCTTCCTTTTAGATCCACCCCCAAATAAGGGATCTAAAACACTGGTGGAGGCGGGGTACTACGCATAGAGAACGGGACTCAACCAACGAGCCCTCGTAGTTAAAACGACCCCTTCCGTACCGCAAAAAGCCAAGCAAATAGTGAATTTTTTTTCCCCCAGACAAAGAACACCATTTTTGCTCCAAAACTAGCTAAACAGGGGAAATTCTTATTAAACCAACCCCCCAGCCCCAGAAAGAATCAAACAGATACGTAAATACACTGTCAAACACGCACAGATATTTTATTTTATTTTATTCACATACACTTCAGTCAGAATGACGCCTCATGCAGAGATTGCAAACCATAGAGGCAATAGGGTTACGCCAACATTATTAACATTATTAATAACATGCCAAAGGCATATACAGAGGCGACAGACACAAATACGGGCACTCCAAACAAAAGTCGGAGCAATACAGGGCAAACAGCCATACACTCCGTCAGAGGGCAGGACAACGCAATTAAGATGCGCACACAAGCACTTGAGGAACATACATGAACACCTCAATAGAATCCATGTCCAAAGAAACAAAATATACGTACAATTAATCACCACACATGGTCCCGTAATAAATAATGCAACCCTCGAGAGGTTGAGGGTGCACTACGCGACTTTACACGCTCAGTACAGGGAGTTAATTCGCGAGCAAGCGCTTCTCCAACTAGCGGCCACAAAACTATACAGAACACAGAAACATTAATACAGTAATTTGCAAACAGGCCATATGCCTCCACAGGCAGTACGCCCAAATTTGGGGCGGACACAAGGAACTCCGGGCTCACTAAGCCATTTTTTTTAAATACATGGCAGGGCCACCAGCCCAGCAGAGAGAGGACGTAAGCGTGGATACGCTGACTCGACAATTTGCGAGGATGTCCCTCTCGCCATGTACTGCCACACATGGGAAGGAGGTCACCATGGCCACAGTCCAGGAGACGGCCAGGTTAGGCTCCAATAGGCTACAAATACAAGGTTACATAAACACATGTCCTTCAGCTCCGGATCGGAAGGCAATTTTGCCAAACCGAGGGGCAGGGCCTAGAACAACCCCCTCGGAACAAAGGGACGAGAGGGAGTTGAAGCCAGGACTCTCAGACACACATAGCATGACAGAGAGACGACGGGACGTAACCACGTCATGGGCAGACGACATAGAACCCGTCTCACTACACATAAAGCCTATATACACCCACACAGATAGGCTAGCGCAATGGCAGGAGTCTGCCGTGGCCACAGGCCGAAAAGCGGTCAGACTACACGCCACCACATTGCTAGGCCAGACACAAGCCATTAAGCAACCTTTACCGCCAGCTCAAAGGGCAAATTTGCCAGAACGAAGGCGAACACCGGTATTGGTCCCTCAGGATGCACGATACACGCACGCACATTTTGACCAGGGACACACATAAGTTCCTCTACACGGGGGAAATACGCCAATAAATACACCATCCATCAGCACAAACATAAACTGCACATTTTTTTTTCTCTTTCTCTATCTGCCTTCTTTCATGTATAGGCAGTGCAACTTGGCTAGATCAAGAGGTGCATGATTCAAAAATCCTTGTTTTTTTTTTGTTTGCCCCTGACATTTTTTCTCTCAGGCCATCAATGATTATTGGTCGGAGTGGTTATCACCAAAAATTGAATAACGTAAAGTTTCTAATATTCAAAGCCAAGTAGAAGCCCATCAGGTGAGCTACGCGGCTTAAAGCCGGAAAGAGATATTTTGAACATAGCTTAAACATCAAATCACAGCATAGAGCTTAAGCGAGTCTTTCTAAGCAGAAATGACTAAATGTTCTACGTTCCGGTTCAACAGTTGGATAGACTCTCTCGTAGAGGGCAAAAGCCACAAGGGTGGCAAGAATTAAAAATCGCAAACTAATTTTCAAAAATTTGGTGAGGTGTGCTTTAACCAACTGAAAAGCCCAATTGCACACCGGGGCGAACCACTGTCATATTGTTGAGTTATGCCGGAACATTTAGCACAATTTGTGTATAAATATATAATGGCTCAACGGATAATACATATTTCTCTTTTGAAAATTATATATTCAATGCCAAGGTAAGGTTATAATTGCTTTAGAGTGGAGTTTCGACTCCCATAGTGCCCTGGCTTTGCTCGTGACGTGGATACACATGTATCAAATACGTCTGGCAATGGCCTTCCCCGGGTGTACTAGACAAGGTCGGTAGAGTCCCCTGAGATGTAACCAGATTACTATAGTGCTAACGTCACCTACTAGGTGCATAGTACGATCAGGACCTACTTACCATTTTTTAAGCATTATTTTTCATAGTGTTTATGACACAATTTTGACAGACTATCGCCGTCCGGTAACCCACTTTAGCAAAGCACACAGCAGTGGGCAGGCGACATACAAACATATATTCTATACCTTTTCAAAATGCTCTCTTAATACGGAGCGGGGCATAGCTCATTTTTTTTCTCCTCTTTCTCTGCCTCAGTCATTAGGCCCGATGAAAAAAAAAAGGGTGGCCAAGTTGAACGGTATGTATTTAAGCCATAGGCATACGTGACACGTTACATTGCCTGTAATATAATTTTTTTTATCATTTCCACAAAAACACGTAAGCTAAAACGCTAACACACCGTAGGATGAAAACCCCAGACTTTGGGAAGCCCTGCATATTTTTGGAAATCACACAATCAATTTACATAGCCACATGACAGTAAAATACTACTAAACTGTCCCGGAGACACAACCTGCATAGTGCCAGAAACAATTACTCTGGGTAAAAGACGGTCTCAAAACCCGCAACCTTCTGAATACCAAGAATATAAGGTTGGGTAGCTATCCAGTTCTAGAATAGAAAAATGGGAAAGCTAAGACAGTTTGGGACAGTCCCACTAACAGCGGGTCATAATCGAAAAACAACAAAATCGCCTCCGGCATCTAGTCACTAAACACGCGACTAGCGGACCAGACACACTAGTGTATAACGACATTTGGTACAACAGATAGGAATATACTTGAACCACGTTACAGTAACACACAATTGGGGACACAAGTGTAGTTAGTAAGAGGTTCTTTTCCAATACGGCCAATGCATGTGAGACTTTCGAAGTGAAAGGCCACGGCCTGTGGTTTGGATTCCATGTAAAACGGAAGTCCCGTGGCGCATGATCTACAGATCAACGGTCATGTTAAACCACAAGTTTTTTTTCTACAATGCGAGAGGCACTGCTCGCAATCACTACAGACAGCAATCAAGTTCACACACACACACGTGCAGGAAACAAGGACGTGGGCTGAACATAAAACAAATGAAAGCACACAACACCGTAATTCAACACCGTCGTATCAGCAGTAACATACTCCTCAATGAGCAAGACTGCTCGACACAGACGAGCCGAGCCAAATCCTACTGGACAGAAACCAACGCATCATTCACGGCCGATCTAAGGACCCTATAACTCCCAAAATTACACTACGAGGAGAGTTCAAAAATACGCAAACTCCTCACAGCATTGAGTACTTTCGTTTGCGCATAGCAGATACACAGTACATGTGCCATAATATATCCGGCACAGAGAGGGTCACACCAAGTCTTTACAGACAACCGGATTCGAACCCATGACCACACACCACACTCGTACCAAAAACTAACTATCCAATGGTATTTTTGGTACACGGAACACAAGCAAAAACCACACTGGGGAAGCCCCAAGCCCTGAAACACAACGCAGACATAAAACACAGAGAATGACATAAGGTCACGGGTTCCAATCCCAGTAAACATTAGACACCAAGGAAGGCAATCGTCTAGGCTGCCAACCACACCAAAATTGGCCCATACAAATGCATGAACAGGGAATACTACATTTCCTCCCACCAAAAGCCAGACATAAAATTTCGAATTACACCAGACATAGAGAATAC
Source organism: Meconema thalassinum (assembly GCA_946902985.2). Taxonomy (NCBI): domain Eukaryota; kingdom Metazoa; phylum Arthropoda; class Insecta; order Orthoptera; family Tettigoniidae; genus Meconema; species Meconema thalassinum. Next base: position 515,024,723 of record OX336390.1, on the reverse strand, counting down.
ATTTCCCAAACACAGGTAGGAAAATTTCGCAAGACACAGGTCTTAGGAAACAATGGCCACACAGCGTCATTACCTAACTAGGACGAATTGCTACATTAGTCCGCTAGGAATCTAGAAGGATGACCACACTTGCATATGTGCAGGAAAGCACATGCCAGCGGATGACAAACAATAACATCCCAGCCTAACATTACACATACCAACTGCTGACTTGCAGACTATTCACACTGCAATACTGCGGTGACAAGACACTATTGCGTATCGCCAGTGACCGTGAAATTACAAACACATAACAATTATAACACCATACATTTTTTTTCCACACTGCAAAAACATTTGGGAATGGACAAGACGTGACACAGCGGAACTTATCTTGGGCCTATAAGAGCACGTTCGCAAAGACGGTGGCAGGCCACGGGCGCCTCCTGCCCACACATGCGATACATATTACGACTTAGCCTGCAACAGACCAACCGTCCGCGTGGTGTAGCGGAACATAGTCACACACACGCACATGCACTCAACAATTAGGAGCAAACACAGACAAGATCTCCCCCCTAATAACTTCTTTTATCGATCGTAAGGCATAGGAGTCATTACAGATGACTAGGACATAGCCAGTCGCACTACGACCACTGGCCACATTTACACTACAAATGGCAGACCAGATTAGGTCATGAAGCTTTACTATCCCAAGGCGCGGATAGAAAGCAAACATGGACCAAGAGAGGATGACAAACCATAGGTGGATAATCCCAGAGGGATTACCGACATCCTACAGCAGGCTACCATAGTTAATACCCAATTCCCTTCCAATAACCCTCTCACGTCCCACATAAGCCAACGCAGACACATGTACACGACCAAAAACAGCTACACTACATTACAAAGTACACACAAGGGGTTGATGGACTTCATGCGTCTAAAGAGAAGGCATGCTACGCCTTGCGCCACGATGCTACCACCTGAGTATTAGGGGTGGGTCAGCAAACATTAAATAAGCATAATGCGCCTCTCCAAATGAGAGAGGAGGCCATAGATATATATTAACCATTCTTTATTAATTAAACACGCCCGCATGACAGGAATATATTGATATTATGCCTCAACCTACACCTATCCTTATATGAGTGCAGATGCCTCATATCCAGACACATGCATGACTATCCCATCCATTCACCAGGGATTTTCATATCAAACCTGCACGAAATTTTCGTATCTTTGCAATCCCGGGAATTGCCTCCCCAGTCCACTCACTATAGGAGCATCCCAGCGGCATCACCGGTTCCAGGCCACCACTAACGTGGAACCCAAAGGTGCGCAACCCCTTCCTACCATACTTTAAGCCCACTCAACAAATAACTACCCCCAGATCATAATAACAGGGTACCTGACGCCGCAGACCCTACTAACACCTCCATTAAGGTAAGGAAAGCATTATTGCTGGAAAGCTGACGTAGCAATGGTAGACCAGAAGTAGCCTATGTACTTAGAAGATCTACAACCCCACAACACTGGAAATATTTTACATTTTACACAGAGATTAAACTATTTACACAGGTTACGCTCACATTTTTTTTTTCAAAGGAATCTGATACGATCTGACTGATGACAGCGGCGTAAGCCGAAGGTCAGGAGAACCACACTTTGAGAGCTGGGGAAGGCGATGTGGACCCTTACCCCAGTTGGCTCAACAGCGCAGCGACCTCACTTAACTTGACGGCTAGACCAAACAGACGAACCACGTAAGGTCAAAGCATTCGCGACCTGGCGCGGGCAAACATCGAGATCTAGGGGTGCATGTCGCTTATCCCCCTTGTCGGAAAAGGTTACACCCACTACGTGCCACGGTCGTCGAAGCCAAGACCTGCAGGGAGACTTTCTGGGAATGGCGGGAGAAATAGCTCACTCAGCGCCAGACTCGGGAACTCTCCCTAGAGACGACCCCATTATGACTAGACTTCTAGTTAAATTTAAATTTAAGTAGGCACGGCTTCCATAGCGGGAAGCAAAACTCCTGTGCGTTGGAGAAGAATACTAATGCGAAAAGCATACCACGATTGCCGATACAGGCGAAGATTACTGCGAAAAGCAAACCAAGATTGCCGATACAGGCGAATATTATTGCGAAAAGCAAACCACGATTGCCGATACAGGCGAAGATTATTGCGAAAAGCAAACCACGATTGCCGCCAAAGGCGAAGATTATATTATGCCATTGGACGACAATGTCCAATGCCCACATAAATGGCGACGCATCGGGCAGCCAATGGGCATTAAGAGAGGAGCATTGCGAGCGCCTCATAAGGGTTACGTGGGCGGCCCAACTACGACTACACACGCAATGGCAACGATCAAAGAAATGGAAGGTACAGCAGGCGAAACGGTTTGCTTCGTGGCACCGTAAGCCGCCTGTGACTAGGTTAGTACTAGTAATAAGACCTAAAATAGATGTCGACAATAGGATTAAAACGGAGGGGACTACGAGGCATTGTTGGGTTCCGGTCCCGACAATGTACTACAAGGGCGCCACCGCGAGAGAAATCAAACGGACAGCCTCCATCTAAATTTTAGTACTTACGTCATAGTGCCATTTTCAGGTCACTTAGATATAAGCAAAATTACTAACCGCTGCTGCTAATAATAGCACAGCACATTTCGGCTTTAGAGTGGCTTTAGGTCCACTCGGCATGTACATACAGTATAGTTTACATTTAATTAATTTTATTAATAAGTAAGATAAGTAGTCTTAAGATAACGGCGGTCGGCGCCTGATAGCCCAGAAACCCGGCATCAGGGTAAGTCCGACAATTCATGATAAGGCATGATAATTCGTTGTAAGATAGCATAAGCCTACATTTAAGGAAAATTTTTTTTATATATATATATAGATCACAATAGAATATCTCGGCACTTGGTGACTCAAAATCCGTTACCAAGGTAAGCCCGACAGCACTAGGCTAGAATAGGTTAAAATAGGCTAACCTAGGTTAAGTTAGACTTCGGTGGCGCTACACTTAGTTTCCAAACTAAGCGCTACCAAGGAAGGTTATATATATATACCTGTAATGAATTATAATGTATTGTACTGTCCTATTCATAACTAATCCACTTTTCACCCACACAGGAAGACCACGGAGCTACGGAGAGATAAACATCTTTATATGGATGCATTTTTTGTTTATTTTGAATTACAGGTAACCAAGAACGTGAATATGTCTGTGGTAAATATATTACCAAAATACACATACATGTCATACACAAATACACTCCTTATCAATTTTAGTTGCACCCTTAAAGGTGACAACGCCAGCGGTCAGCGGTGGACAGCATACGTGGGATGATGACCATCGCTGAACGCAAACACATTTCAGCATACGCAAATGAAGCGTTACTTCAGGCTCAAAGGGCGACACAAGGTTTGTAAGTGCCGGACCTTCGACCCTAAGGTGGGATTCCGACCCACGACGGAAAACCACGAGGTTATGTGATAAGTAAAGGGAGAGAATAGTGGACTAGCCACTAAACCGCACCAGGCACGGCCGATTAGAGAACGGTCGGCGAGGCATGACAGTACGGTGCCCACCAAGTATAAGAGGTATGCAGTAACTGGCCAGGTAACAGAGCTCTATAAGATATATATATATATGATAGTGATAATTGGAAAGTGTAAATTATTTTGTATTTTCTCGCCATGTCATACAATTGCAAGGTTCCACAAGAGTGGCAAGGATACTTATACGTACAGGGTACCAACATGGCAACCATTATTTTTTCTATGTTCATCTTCATTACATGTTTACTATGTTCAATTATAACTTGTCAGGAATTTTACAAATGTAAGGATTACTATTATTATTATCGGGTCATATCTGTTACCATTATCAAGACCACCAATGTACATAATGTCTAGGATTTGTTTTCTTTCATTTTTCCTTCTTCTAACTTCCCCATTTGTCAGGGTGTTCCGTTTCATCCCGAACCAATAAATACACTTTGATTATATCCCTTAAATTATACCCTGGAACACCCATTTTTTTCTATTCTCTCCTATCTTTCTCTTTGCAGGGAGCACTTTTTTCCCCAAAGTAAAGCCAGACGACACAATTCCTCGTCTAGCTGGGTTTTTTCCTCCCTGCACAACTATGTAACGAATCACCATCAAAAACCATGTTTTTTTTTGAAACTAGCAATATGCCAACAATGTCATTTTTTTTCTCTTCCAATGTCAATTTTTTCTTTTTCGATGACAATTTTTTTTTTCAATGTCAGTTTTTTTTTCTTTTTCAACGTCCATTTCTATTGTCACAATGCCAATGTCAATGTTATATATATATCTCTGTACATCCCATAACCCTCCCCTCTGAACACGGGCTGACCTCACACCCACACTTCGATACGACACCACCAGGAGATACGAGGGGGTTTCAAGGACCACTACGTCAACATCCCAACCTCCAGTTCCGTTCCCGTTCGCGAGGACGCGAACAAATGAAGGAAGACGCTTGTACAGCCTCCCAGGGGTATGCACCCCTTGGAGACCATCCCCCCATCATCTGCCTAAATCTCTTAACGGGCAACCCTTGGAAAGCCGGGCCAACATCCATAAACGTAGCAAGGACAGCTTGCCACTCTAGAAGGCAGCTCAGGCCTTGCACAATGGTTACACATAGCGACATACTATTAACTGGGACAGCAATGCCAAGACATTGCTGACAGCATAGCGCCGAAGAGTATAAGAAGGCGTCTTAATCAGGTCAAGGGATCTCTCCATTATCAGTGCTTCAACGATACGGCCGAAGGCTACGCCGGTGTCATCAGAGGTGAGTCAGTCAGTCGTGTTCAGACATCCTACTTTTGTAACCTTTAACCCACAACTTGTACTTTACATTGTGAACATAATTACATTCCCTACAAGGGACTCATACTTCAGAATTACAGACCAATAAACACTTGGTCTACACATCACACTAGTCTTACTGTCCATACGCCTCTTTACATCCCAACGCCCTTCCTTATTCCCGTCACGGTTAGACGTGACAGACGGTAGTCTAATAGCGCTAGCTCAGATACCATTGTATTTCTCGAGCCGGCCCGGCTGCTAGCAAGCAGCACGTGCCACTCGGCTGATACGAGCAGATTCAGTTACATAATAAGCCAGTCAGCTGAGCGACCAGCACAGTGACCCTTGCATTGGGTCCCATCCCTTCAAACACTACTACATTATTTATAGGAACGCCCCCTAGTTCCTAGCACACCACAACACTCTACACTGGTCAGCTTACCCTGCCAAGGGAAGCTACCCCTTTTAGGCACAGCTTTATAAATTAGTACAATAACTCTTCCTTTTAGATCCACCCCCAAATAAGGGATCTAAAACAATATATAGAGAAGTCATATCTATTAGACCATAGCGCCTCTAGCGCCAATTCCACTGGCTAATGCAGTAGTAGACAGGATGTTAACATAGAGAGAAAGTGCCATTCGTCGTGTGATCCCATCTATGTCATTGAATCTCCTCTGACCGCGCTGAGTCACATGGCCTAGCTCACTCACTTTATGCTTATTCATGATTCTTTGTTAGCCTTAAGTGCTCCTCCATTCATGCGCAAAAATTACAAGCCTTGCTTCAATGTTATGTTTTCAAAATACCCGTTTTACCCGCACATTCCTGAACAACAACAATAATAATAGTCTACCCAATCATGCATTTCATACCTCAAGTGGTTTGGTGGATCAGTGGACAAGCAGCTTGCCCCACAGCAAGGCAGACCGGGTTCGATTCCCGGTCAATGGATGTGGGATTTTTGAAGTGAAATATCACGTCCTGTGGTTCGGATTCCACTTAAAATGGAGGTTCCGTGGCTCATGATCATGATCCTTTACATGTCATTCATTTTGATTTGAGACTGTTTTGCCTTTCTGCGTCCAGTCTAGTCTTCAAGCCTCTGCTGTCTTCTTATTATTAGGCTTTTTCATATTTAGGTGTCCACCTCTAAATTTTAATGTAGACTATTCTAATTTGCATAATTTAATCTGCGTTAAGAGGGGCAGATGACCTCGCTGTTCATCTCCTTAAAACAATAATAACTAACTAGCTGCAAGCCTCTGTTTCGGAACGACTCACCTCCATGAACCCGTAATAGCAGTAGGACTCCCGCCTCGTCTGCTTCTACACCTCCCACCTTGAAATTGTTACCATTCTAACCACTGCCTCCAAGGTCTACCTTCGCTTCTCTTACCCTCTATAGCCGAGTTCACAACTTTCTAAGTTATCTCCCCTCCCCTATTCCCATAACATACCCCACCATCTAGCTTAAACTTTACCTCTTCATTACGAGCACCCTCCTGCCATTGCTCCCATCTAATTGTCCCAGCAACATTTCAACATGTGACCTCCTTATCAGTGACCTAATAATAATAATAATAATCACCGTACAGCATCATCTTTTGAGTTGAAGCCATTTAGGGGATCTACTCTCCAGTTTCGACGTTCTGTATTGCAATGTCATCTGGCACAGAAACCGGAACTCCATTGGGTGACCTCTGTTTAAGATTGAATTTTGTTTAGCAAATACCACATGCGTTACTAGAAATATTTTTCGAGCCGACATCAAACGACTTGGATTTTACCCACCCCTCAAAAATCTGACGTTGTAGGTTGGGAATCGAACGAACAATCTTTGTATCACTAAACCACCGAGGGTGGAATCAAAACAGTCAAATCTTGATAACGGGTGACGTGACAGTGAAAGATAAGATATCCTTTGTGTTAGCTCATGCTGGCCAACACTTGACTCAGAAACAAGCAAATGAATCGTTTAAATTAAAGTCATGCACTCGAGATCTCTAATAATGTTATTGGTTTTACGACCCTTTTAACTACTCTGGCTTTTATAGACGCCGGGGTGTCAGTATTTTCCCCCGAAGCGGATCTTTAAAGTGCCAGTAAATCTACTGGCACTGCTCCCTACATTTACGCACCCTCAAATGCGAGCTGACTATGCCAGGATACGAACCTGCAACCTTGGGCCCGGCAAGCGAGAACGTTACCGCTGAGCCATGCAGGCAGTCAACTCGAGATCTCGATATACGTATAAAGAATAGGCTAGGTTTCGCTCCTTTTAATGTTAGGGGCCAATGCCTTGGTGTTCCTAACAGGGCTCAATAGTGAAAGTTAATGGTTGACATTTGAAAGGGTAATGCTGTGGGTCAGTCAGCATTATCTCTGTAAAATATAGCATACGGTACGGTTCACAGCCACAGTCACGATGTCGCAGATACCCTAAATGAATTAACAACAACAGGAAGTTGGAAATCACGGGAAACAACTTCTAGGATGACTGAGGTGGGAATCAAACCTACTACCCATATCTACTCAGTTATGCCCGTTCCAGCCCTGAGAACAGAATTATGTTCTGTCAGGGCCGGTAATCAAACCCGGACCTTTGGGATGACAGCCAGGAATGGTAGCTACTACGCAATGAGATGGACAGAACAGGAATACGATTATTTTTAAAACCTTTTGTCATTATTGTTGTTGTTGTTTTTGTTGTTTCTATTAAGGGTTTGAAACGTAATCATCAGCTCCATGTACTTGGGTGAATTAAATTTTTGTGGTAACCTGTGTTATTATCATGAATGTATCAGTTACTGAAACTGTAATTGTGATGACTAGCACTGGGAGAAGTGTACCAAGACTGCAAATAAGGTATCATCCATTTCCCTGGATTGGTTCATCAAAACGGAGGAAACCCACAATCAGGAAGGCCACTGCCAGCGCCAGAATTCGAACCCTGGATCTTCAAACGCCAACTACCCTATTAAGCCATGGAACCTGTCATAAGACAATTCGCTTTAGGTGGTATTTTGTATTCATTCTAGAGCGGTATTTACGTCATCCACATTCACCCGCTACTAATCACACATCTGAGATTGAGGCAGGAATATGGCCGCTCCTCATAGGACAAAGCGCTAAACCGTTAATGAACGGATACTGCAGTAAACAACATTCCATATTGGGCTCCTGCGACCTGCTTACAGCTAGAGATCAGCATCTCCTGATGCGATGTATCGTCCCACAGGTACAGTACAGTATGTACAAGCTCAGGCACGGATTAGCTCCACCTTCAGACATACGCAATGCAACTTAGAATGGGGGGTAAAGCAACGCACATTCCCAACTAAATAGTTTATTTAGTTATTTATTTATTTACATAGTTAACGCGAAATGCATTCAAATCCTCTACAGATTGACAGGCAATTTAGTTGTCGTCTTTCGCCTCTCCCAAAACCTCTTCATTCTAGCTGACCTGGCTGCCCTTTCCTCATCAGATATGATATGACATATTGTATTCGTTGATTAATTTTTAGTGTAAGCTTCTTATGTTTGTTCTTGAGAATCCTTTTTTCTTCTTTATCTTCAATTTGTTTCATTGTAATATTCAACTCATCTAAATCATTTTGAACTTCTTTGAAACATTTTTTTGTTTTATTTTTTCAAAACTAGTTAAATAGTTGTTGGAGTAGTCTATTGCCATGCAATCTCGATAAATGACAGAAAAAGGCAATTCTCAATGTTTCCATCGTGTCTATTATTGAATCACTTTCCCGATAGACAACAATCTCCATTGTCCATCCACCTGGCGTTTTTTATAAATGATTGTTCTGATTATCCTTCTGAAGTTGATCTGTTGTTGATTTGGTGTTTAATTTAAATAGTGTTTCACAAGCGTAAGTCACTTCAGGTTTAACGATGGAACAGTAATGTTGTAATTTAGCAATTATCTAAAGAGATTTAATACGGAATAATATGAACGTGACAATACACCAGTTGATCAAACAACATTTCTGGAGTGAACACACCTGTATTGTAATCTTCAGTCCGTCAACCTGAATTAATTCCCATTACTGGAATATGTGAAAATAACCTGAAATAAACTACATGTGATTAAGATATATATATATATATATATATATATATATATTATGGACTATTAAACATGGAGAAAACTAAGGTAAGACATGTTTCGCTCGTCATGAGAGCATCATCAGATCTGAATTAACAAGCCAAAATGGCTCTACAAAACACTAGCAAACCTACAGTGACACCCAGATAGTCTCTGTCCTCTAAAAATCAAAAGCTGTCAGAAACTTGGTAAGTGTGGTAATTATTACTTCTAAATAATCAGGCATTAAGCACCGAAAAAAGATCTATTTATTTTAATGTTGCAAGAATTAGAAATGACGATCCCATCAAACAAAACAGTCTTCCTTCCCAAATTAATCTATGAAAGTGTAGCTACTATTTCTGTGAATCACTAAAGCAATAGGCTACGCCCTAAACTACTGTAGAATTGTAAACTAATACGCGTATTCTACTGGCGGCTTCGGTGGCGTAGGTGGTAGCATGCTGAGTTTCTATGCCCAAGGTCGCGGGTTCAAACTCGGCCGAAGTCGTCGGATTTTTTAAGAGCGTTAAAAATCCCTCAGTATGCCTTCCTTCGGAGGGGAAGTAAAGCCGGCGGTCCCATGTCATAGATTTATGGCATGATAAAGAACCTACCGTTAATTACACTTGTGTGAAGCCAAATTATAGGTTAGATTTGACTAACGCTCTTAGGTTCCAACGTTCGTTGCCAGGAGCCGACTGCGGTGGCATCTAGTAACCAAGTTCAGAACTAGTTGTCGTGGACGGTGGTGTTTGGTAGCAAAAGTAGGAACTACTTCAAATTGATCTCCTGCGGTCCTTAACTGAATGATCGTGTGGCCTCCGGAGAGGCCGAGTGCAGGTCTTTCTAGTTGACGCCCGAGGGCGACCTGCGCGTCGTAATGACGATGAAGTGATGATGAAGACGTCACATACACCCAGTCCCCGAGCCACGGGAATTAACCTCAGGAGATTAAAATCCCTGATGGCTCGGCCGGGAATCGAACCCGGGACACTTTGGGCCAAAGCCTAGCGCGCTAACCATTTAGCCACAAAGCCGGACAGTCCTTAACCGAATTACAGATAATACACACTAATACATCCACACACACCCAAAGTACACGGGGCTACATGTCGCATCCCCTAAACTGGGGAACCAACCAACCAAGTATTGTACTGTGATGATAGTAATAAGGTATAACTACAACATGCGAAACAGTGTTTGTCCATTACTATTGATGTTTGAAAGATCTGATGTTGATACTTATCTGAAGTTGTGGAATGTCTAAAGGCTGCTCAGACAACCACTTTTGGTGTACAGTGCCTGTTTCTGGTATTTAAGGTTATTGACCAGAAAATAAACTTAGGACTTACAACCTGGAAACTAGAAATTAGACAATCATTCATTGTTAAAATGCTTGCAACGGTGCATGAGTCGTTATCGTGTCGGGCTACCAACCTCAAGCTTGCAGGTTCGCTCCTGGCCATGGTAAGTGATTTTTGAAAGGGGACAAAAATCACGACACGCATGTCATACGTTGTTGGCATGTTAAATAACCCATTTGAATTCAGTAGGCCGTGTTCATAATGGCAAAATTAATCTCGGGATTTTCCGCCTACTCAAAACGTTCCTCCAATCTCTACTAAAATGCGCTATAGTGTCAAGGAGCATAGATATCTAACCTCCATGATGTTTATATCAATCCAAGGAACAACAAAGTTTGACATGCAAGCTACCCTTTGGGCGCCAAATAACAAAGCTTGCACCCTGCACCCGAGGCCATATGGTATTATATTATTACATTGTTAAAATCAAATGAAGTGTCTTAATTTTGTATGCTAGTTCTTGACTTTGACCTAATCAATTTTCTGCCAAAAAAAATATAAAAAGAATTCAGATTATTTTATTTTTATTTAGTCAATTTACCCTCTAGGTTGGTGGTTCCCACGGACTCAGCGAGGGAACTCACCATTACCGCCTCTATGGGCAGTGTCCTGGAGCTTGGAACATCTGGTAGGGATGTATACAACTGGGGAGGTGTGATCAGCACTTCGCCCAGGCGGCCTCACCTGCAAAGCGAACAGGGGACTCATGAGGGATGGGAAGGGATGGAAGATTGGGATGGATAGGCTAGGAAGAGGGAAGGAAGCGGCCGTGGCCTTACAGTAGGTACCATCCCGGCATTTGCCCGAAGACGAAGTGGGAAACCACGGAACACCACTTCGAGGATGGCTGAGGTGGGAATTGAACCCCCTCCACTCATTTGGGCCACCCGAGGCTGAGTAGACCCCGTTCCAGTCCTCATACCACTTTTCAAATTTCGTGGCAGAGCCGGGAATCGAACCCAGGACCTCCGGGGCGGCAGCTAACCATGCTCACCGCTACGCTACGGAGACGACTCAGATTTTTATGTTGTTATTTTTCTGCTGGTCTTTGGCATCGTGGTTATCAGCCCCGTGGATTTAGGTGTGTATATAATGTGTCTGATAACTTATCCTATTGTGGTGTCTTTAGTAGTAGCCTAGCAGTGGTGTGTGTATTCGTAATGGGATTGCGAAGGAGGCGTCCGTGGCCTTTAGTCTGAAACCATAGCGACAATTGCTTGGAATGGAAGTGCGAAACCACGGAAAGTCACTTCCTAGATAATAGAGGTGGGAATCGAACCCACGTATTCTCAATACTGCCTGATGGGGCTGAGCGTGCCCCATTTCAACCCTCAGACGAGAATTACATTTCCTGGCAAAGACGGGATTCAAACACAGGACTCTTGGGAGCGGAGCCTCAATACGTACCCTGAAACCACAGGAGACGTATTTGAGATTTGTAGGTTTCCAGTTTAGAGTAGATTGGAATATCTCCTAAACCTGAAGCCAGATCTGTAGCATTTCATATCTACACTCACAAATATAGTTCGTTATCCAACCTGTGGCGTAGCAGTGCGTGTCAAGTCCCTCACCATGACTACGATGGGGAGCAGCAGCAAGCCCGGAGATCAAATGTTCAAATTCCAGCGCCGACAGTGATTATCGTGGGTGGGTTTTTCCCGGGTTTTTCCACATTCCCTCCAGACAAATGCCGGGATATTGGCTTATTTCAAGTCACTGTGCACCTACATTTATCCCTGACCAAAAAATATAGCTACACACACTACTACAGTCACCAGAAAAACACAGGTTATCAAACAAAAGGATCAACGAACACTAATGTGAGCGGGGATGATGACCAAGTTGTCCAAGTTCCTGAACCGAATTAATATCACAAAGGATATGTACTGTAGAAGGTTACATCTGCTTGCCTGCCTGGAACGTGAACAGCTCGCAATCGACACAATCAAATTTTGAATAGCAAATGTACTGACACCGGTCGTGGTGGCCGAGAGCGCTAACTCAATAGCTCGTGCCTCTCTGGCATGGGTTTGAATCCCACCTGGGCTGTCCTGAAAATTGTTTAGGTGGTTTCCCATTTTCACCACCAGGCAAATGCCGGGACGGTTCCTTTCACACAGGCCCTCGACCGTCTTCCTTTCAAAATTGTTCACCTCGTGGTGTAGCGGCTAACATTCTTACCTGTCGTCCAGGAGGTCCAGGTTCGATTCTGAGCTCTATCAAGAAATGTAATTATGGTCTATGGGCTTGAACGGGGTACACTCAGCCTCGTGAGCAAAACTGTGAAGAAGTGGGTTTGATTACCATTTCAGCCATCCTGAAAGTGGTTTTCCGTGGCTTTCCACGTCTACTTCAGACAAATACCGGGATGGTTTCTAACTTAAGGCCAGCCACTTCCTTCCAAATCTTCACCTTCACTTATACAGACACCACAATAAAACAGGTTATCAGACAAATTATACACACACCCCAGTACATAGGGCTAAATAACAAGATGCCCAAGCCCCTCAAACTAAACAACAACAACAACCAACCAACCATCCAAAATCTAATTCCTGACCTATCCTTTATTAGACTCAAGTTAGCGGTCGCCTGGGTGATCAGCTTGTCACCATCCCCAGTTGTATCTGCTGTCAATGTGCGTTCAGCTCCCAGACACTGTCCTTGTGACGGTAGAGGAATGATCCCTCGCAGAGTACGTTTATTTAGCCGAGCTGGGAGGATAAGCGATTTAAAACAACATAAATATAATACCGACATGCGATTGTTTAATTACATTTAAATGCCATTGGACAGAGACGGGATCTTCGATTTTGAAGGTCAACTCTGCTTGGTTGCACCACTCAATCAATAGCTGAAATTGAGTGCATCCAGGTGTGGGTAAATAAAACAATAGTGTCTAATCATCTCGATTACATTTTTAACGTAATTAGAGCAGCCCACAGTTTTACAGTCGAGAACACGTGGCGCACAGGCTTGAGCGTCACATTTAACGTGAAGTTCATCATTATTACAATTAGCGTCCACTTCAAAGTATAGCAGAAATGGAAGTTACTGGGGAGGGGGGGGGAGGGGGGTATCGAAACTATAGGACTGCAGACCGTCTGGCGGTGCAGCGGCTAGCATTCTTGGCTGTCTGGGTTCAATTTTTGGCTCTGTCAAGAAATTTAATTCTGGTCTCACGGCTGGAACTGGGTATACTCAGCCTCCCGAGGCAAAACTGAGAAGAGGTGGGTTCGATTCCCACGTCAGCCATCCTGGAAGTGGTATTCTGAGGTTACTAGTTCTACTCCAGGCTAATGCTGGGATGGTTTTACCTTAATGCCACGGCCACTTCCTTCCCAATCCTCACCTGAATTACAATTACACACACTACTACAGACAACACAATAATACCGATTTTCAGAAATATTCTCCACTCACACTCACCCAAAAGTAAACGGAGCTAAATGACTACGACGCCCAAGTCCCTAAGATGAGACAACAAGAACAACAGCTCTCACGTCAGCCAAAGTGGGTTGTTATAGTGCCAGATAGAAGGTCAATTTCCGCCGAGTAAAGTCCAGCTCTTCCATCAAATGGCACTTATCTTTAGTTATGTCTGTAACAGCACTGCGCCTGCATCACTTGCTCGCTGAAGTTCGTACGTCAAACAACAAACACGGAAGTATGCATACAAATGAGTATAGAGAAAAAGGCCTCTTCAGGTGATCATACCTGCTGTGTAAGATCTTCTGAAGTGTCCTCTTCACCTAAGATTCTCAGTTAGAAACAAATTTACATTTATATTCTTCAAACCCTTCGTTCTTGATGAAATATTCCAGTTTTCCTAAGAAATTTGAATTTTAGGATTATTATTCTCAAAAGTCCCTTATGTTTAGCTCGCGGGGGAAAGAGTGAGAGGGGGGGGGGGGAGGCTCCATAAAATGCACTAAGACACCGAGTCAACTCCAGAAATATACAGGTAGTACTCACCGAATAGTCGTCCATTATTAAATACGCTTAAGGACGCATTCTTGAATCGTTCGTTACAATGAAGTCTAACAACATAATTAGTTCCTGGTTGCACTTCAAAGCAGAAGTGCTCAGAAAACAAGAAGTTCCGTGAAGAACTATACAGCCTACTTTTCATGCCAATGATTGTTCTACAGTATATGAACCTATCTAGAATAATGACAAAATTAAGTTGGTAATATCGAAATAACTAATTAGATAAAAATATAACTGGTATAATGTAGCCTAATAGAGCACTACAGTTGGCAGCCCTGGTGACTGAATATATTCTTAGTTCCATCTCTTAAGGTACAGAATACAAAATTTGGTTGAAGTCCAATGGACGTTACATGCAGTTAATCACTGGATCTATCAGCACGCGTAAAAGCATGTTGCCAACAATACCATGCGTGTGCTGGTCAGAAATAATCTGAATTATTATGATATCTTGTTGTGCCAATTTTGGATGAAATCCATTTGTTAGTATAGAAGTTAATCGTATTTTAAAATTGGACATATCAGCAGGCATAGAATCATGTTGGCAGCACTGCCTTGTATTAATTACTCCAAATTAATCTAGAATGTCAGGTGCTATACGTGTGCAAAGTATAGAGCTGTTGGCTTGCATACTTTCTGGTATATTGATATTAGGGTAAAAAAAATACATACAGCATTTATTAACAGTTGGCAGCCCTGATTGCTCTTAACAATACTTATAGTCATATCTGTTATGGTACACATAGCACATACGAAATTTGGTTGAAATCCAACAGATAGTATAGTTACATGTATTTAAAAATTGGTACTATCAGCAGGCTTATAATTATGTAGGTAGAACTGACGTATATAAGTTACTCCAAATTAATCTAAAATGTCAGAATATACGTGTGAATAGTTTAAAGCTGTTGGCTTGCATACTTTCTGATATATTGGTATTTGGATTTAAAAAAATAGAGAGAGAGAGCAATTATTAACAGTTGGCAGCCCTGTTGGCTCTTAAGAATACGCTCAGTCATATATGTTTATGTACAGATAGAACATACAAAATTTGGTTGAAATCCAATTAATAGTGTAGAAGTTATATGCATTTAAACATTGGACCTATCAGAAGGCTTAAAATTATTTTGGCAACATTTTCATTGTTGGCCTCCTGGAAATTAAACTGAAATAGTATTATCTGCATGTGTGCCAATTTTGGAATAGCTCCCATGCTTACCTTGCAAGATATCCAACATGGAACTCAAATTTCTAGTGCGTTTTTTCAGCAGTTGGTAGCACTGACATCATTTTCAAATATGGACGTGAGATATTCCGGTGCACATCTTTACTCATACTAAATTTGGTTTTGATTGCTGCAGCCGTTTAAGAGTTGATAGGGGGGAACACACACACAGCCAGACAGACAGACAGACACACATTTTCCCGTATCGATCTCATAAGTCTACTTTTTCCTCATTTTTGCAAAATGTGAAAAGTAGGCTAATGACTCCGAATGTTCTATGGTCATTAATTTATTACCTGCTTCCTGAAGCTTTCAGGCAGCAACACTTTTCATTAATAAGCAAGTTAACTAATAACGTTAATTTACAATACAGTTTCTTGAACTGATAGAAACCATTTTACAGTGTTGCCTAATTCTAATAAAGAATGCTTTCCAGTCGGTCAACACAAATGGTGCCCTATTACATAAGGCGGGAAACAAGTATTTACATACCGTAACCAGAAAGAAATTAGATAGTATTACACACTAACACGCTTTTATGTACAAAATTGCGTGCTTAATTGGATGACATGTTTCGAATGCCAAGCGATCATCTTGAGATCCTGTTCAGTTACTGTAGGCTTAATTAGTATACGATATGTATGGATTACAGGTACACTTAATCACAAATATACTGTCTCTAACTTAAAATGTTCACATTACATAAGTTTGTAAAAACTTGTGTAACGTCTCAAACCTATATACAGACAGTATAGTTCACTCCTATGGTTGTTGCGTTATTATTATTAATATTATTAATGTTGTTTAAGTAGAAGCCTCCGTGGCTTAGGCGGCAGCACGCCGGCCTCTCACCGCTGGGTCCGTGGTTCAAATCCCGGTCACTCCATGTGAGATCTGTGCTGGACAAAACGGAGGCAGACAGGTTTTTCTCCGGGTACTCCGGTTTTCCCTGTTAAAATTTCATTCCAGAAACACTCTCCACTATCATTTCATTTCATCTGCCATTCATTTAATCATTGCCCCAGAGGAGTGCGTCAGGCCTCGGCAGCCGGCACAGTTCATATCCTCGCCGCTAGATGGGGGCTTCATTCATTCCATTCCTGACCCGGTCGGAGACTGGAAGCAGGCTGTGGATTTTCATTTTTTCTACGTGGTTTAAGTATGTTGCCTGTGAACTATTGAATTGTTATTGTGAATAACTTCAGGATTGTTGTCTACACTATTAGCCTACTTTCGATTTTTGCAAAAAAGAAGTGTAGACTTATGAGATCTACACAGGCCCAAAAATGGTGTGTCTGTCTGTGTGTGTGTGAGAGAGAGAGAGAGCGCGAGTGAGTGTGTATACTCTGAATGCCTGTCCGTCCGTCCCCCCCCCCCCCCCCCCACCCCCCCTCCTATCAATTCGAACACGGTAAAACCGAATTGAACGAAATTTGGTACAGAGGTAGAACTAGCAAATGGCACCCCAGTGTCATGATTTATATCGCCGCCATCTTGACGGATACGTAATGGCGGCCACCCAAATGTTCAAAGCTAAAAACAAATTACGACTAACCTAATCATCCGATCTCTACCAAATTTTGCAACAACATACCTTTATGTAGGACGCATATTCTGACTAAACTACAAGATCATCAGCCCAATACTTCGCGGATTGTGGCCATGTATGTGTGCAAATCGATTCCCCCTATCAATTCAAACACGGTGAAACCGAATTGAACGAAATTTGGTACAGAGGTAGCACTAGCAAAGGACACCTCAGTGTCATGTTTATATCGCCGCCATCTTGACGAAAACGTAATGACGTCCACCCAAACGTTAAGAGCTTAAGTCAAATTACGACCAACCTAATAATCTGATATCTACCGAATTTTGCAGCATTATACCTTTATACATGAAGAATCATTTGAGCAAACTACAAGGTAATCAGCCCAATACGTTGCGGATGTTGGCCATGTAGGTGTGCAAATCGATTCCCCCTATCTATTCAAACACGGTGAAGCCCAATTGAACAAAGTTTGGTACAGAGGTAGCACTAGCAAAGGGCACCTCAGTGTCATGTTTTATATCGCCGCCATCTTGACTAAACGTAATGGCGGCCACCCAAATGTTAAAAGCTTAAATCAAATTACGACCAACATAATAATCTGATCTATATCAAATATTGTAAAAATAGACCTATATGTGGGAAGCATATTTTGACCGAACTACAAGATCATCAGCCCGATAGTTTGCAGATGGCGGCCATGTATGTGTGCAAATCAATTCCCCCTATCTTTTCAAACTCGGCGAAACAGAATTGAACACAATTTGGTACAGAGGTAGCTCTAGCAAAGGGCACCTCAGTGTCATGTTTTATATCGCCGCCATCTTGACGAAACGTAATGGCGGCCACCCAAATGTTAAAAAGCTTGAATCAAGTTACGCCCAACCTAATCATCTGATCCCTACGAAATTTTTCAACATTGTACCTTTATGTATAAAGAATCTTTTGAGCAACCTACAAGGTCATCAGACCAATAATTTGCAGATGGCGGCCATGTATGTGTGCAAATCGACTCCCCCTATCATTTCAAACACGGTGAAACAGAATTGAACACAATTTGGTACAGAGGTAGCTCTAGCAAAGGGCACCTCAATGTCATGTTTTATATCGCCGCCTTCTTGACGGAAACGTAATGGTGGCCACCCAAATGTAAAAGGCTTAGATCAACGGCCATGTATGTGTGCAAATCGATTCCCCCTATCAATTCAAACACGGTGAAACCGAATTGAACGAAATTTGGCACAGAGATTGCACAAGCAAAGGGAACCTCACTGTCATGTTTATATCGCCGCCATCTTGACGAAAACGTAATGGCGGCCACCCAAATGTTAAAAGCTTAAATCAATTTATGACCAACATAATCATTTGATATCTACCAAATTTTGCAACAACATACCTTTTTGTGGGAAGCATCTTTTGACTGAACTACAGGGTCATCAGCCCAATAGTTTGCAGATAGCGGCCATGTATGTGTGCAAATCGATTCCCCATATCAATTCAAACACGGTGAATGTGAATTGAATGAATTTTTTTACAGAGGTAGCACTAGCAAAGGGCACCTCATATTCATGTTTAATATCCGTATAGTACGTTGTATGTATTTCAACAAGCTACTACAACCAACATTCAATTATACTCCTTGAAAAGGACAAAGATTTATAACAATACCCATGCATTTAGGAGAAAGTAGGCTATATGTTCTTTACTGAACATCTTGTTTTATATTAATGCTTTAAATCTACTGGTGGTCTAATTGTATTGTAATCTTGTGTGGCGAATACACAAATGATACACTGCACTAAAATTAAATAAAATGCCAACTTGTCTGGGTTTAGAGTGTAATTCATAAACATCGTATACTAATTAAGCCTAAGTTAACAGGATCTTAAGATGATTGCTTGACGTTCGAGACATGTCATCCAATTAAGTACCCCATTTTGACCATAAAAGCGTATTAGTTTGTAATAATATCTGTTTTTATTTCAGGTTATGGCATGTAAATACTTGTTTCTATCCTAATGTAATTGGGCACAATTTGTGTTGTCCGACTCGAAAGCTTTCTTTAAAACAAGTAGAGGGTATCTTGGCTTTCATGGCCAGTGGATTAAAAATCAGCAATTTTTTCTAGACTTCTGCCATGGCCGTGAAAGCCAATACACCATCTTTTTGGAAGCCTTCATAGGGAGGTTATGGCTGCTTGAGAATTTTGTTCTCGCAGTAAAGAGGCGCAGGTGCGCTTCATAAAAAGGGAGGTAGCGCGAAGTTCGCTACTCCTGTGGGGGTCCGGGCGGGGACAGCAAGAGCCCACTGATATGCCGGCTTTGTATCCTAATCAAACCCCCACAGAAGTCACGGCACAATCCTAGAAAAATTGCTGAGGTTTTCTTTAATACAGTTTCTGCCAGTGAAATAAGGAGCATGAAGTGACTGTAAAACAAACCCAGGAACTTCAGAAAGCTAAAGGTGAGTTCTTCTATTCGATGCAGCAGTTTCTGACAAAACTTTTATTATCAAAATATTGCTCCGAAATGTTTTGCCAAATTCTGGCAGATCAATGGAAACGTTGATGATGTTGTTGATTCATTTTGGGGCTCAGACATTGTAGTCATTTAGCCTCGTGTACTTTGGCATGTGTGGAATCTGTCTCATAACCTGTTTCATTGTGATGGCTGTGGAAGTGCATGTATTTGTCACTGAGGCTAGAATTTGGAAGAGATGGCCGTGGCCTTAAGCTAGGAACCATCCCGGCATTTGCCTGGAATAAACATACGAAACCACAAAAAACGACTCCTAGGACAGCTTACGATGTCGTAAGCCACAAAAGAAACACAGCAATAATAACTTAAGCTATACTCTGGCATTAGGCGGCCACATACGCAAAGACTAGTTATTGCTTAGATTCGTATATAAGTGAATCAACCCTTGAGTGAGGTTATTACCCCACAACTGGTTCCCATACCCTAGTATGCCTGAGATTTTCGATGTGAAATGCCATGTCCTGTGGTTCGGATTCCAGGTAAAAAGGAGGTCCCGTGGTTCATAATAACACGATCAATGGTCACGTAAAACTGCAAGCCTCTTCCTAGTATGCCACGAGAGCCGTGCGTTCTAGAGCAATGATTTCCAACCATTTTATTCTTGAGTAGGCCTACTACCTGATAATCTTGTAGAGTGGTGGCGTAACACTGGTCATGTTATAACATTTTGAACGGGAATAAATATTCTATTCACATATGAATAACTTTATGACATGTATTTTCGAAGTATATATAAAACGAAATATAGAAAATTAGTCTATAAAACTGCGGTTGCATGGCATAGATTTATGGCATGAAAAAGAACCTTCCACTAACTACACTTGTGTGAAGCCAAAATTTGTAGGTTGGAATTGATAACGCTCTATTAGTTCCAACTTTCACCGCCAGGTGCTGACTGCGGTGCCATCTACTGCAGTAGCCAAGTCCGCAAGCTAGGTGTCGTGGACGGTAGCATTTGGTAGCAAAAGTAGGAACTACTTGAAATCATTGTCTGCAGTCCTTACTTGAATTAAAACCATGACGAATAGAAGGAACTAGTGTGAGGACTCCGCCATTATAGAACGGTAGTTTGTGGTCCTGCCGCTACAAGCACTGCAAGCGATTATGTCCAACACGTGTCCTGTTGTTCCGTCGAACCGGGTCATATAAAAGTGCGGGGGAAGCTACTGTGTGAGATATTTGTGTGAATTAAATTGAATTTTCTTTGCGTTTCGTTCTTAAATTCAGTTCATTGTGTCTTGTGTACATCAGTGTTTTATGTTTTGTGTAGGCCTACTTCAAACTTATTTCTTTGATAATATTACTGTTTTGTGGCATCATCATTCCGAGCCCAGCATCCAAGCAAGCTGCACGCCAATGCTCTAAGCTCCGTCTTCTAACGCCAATTGATGACATCGATGATCCGCCAGCCTTGACAGCCTTTCTAACAAGCCTAGTCCTCACTATCGCTACGTTCCTATAGGCTTAATTTGCATACTCCTCAGTAACAGTGCAGATTAAGTCACTCCTCTACCATTCAAATATCCAACACCATACCCACCCTATAACCATCCTAGTCAAGCAACTCCTGTCTCCCTCGAGTTTTAATTCGAGTTTAACTCATCCCCTCACCCTACTAAGCAGCCAATAATTAATTATTTAATTAATTATTTCAAGTAACTTGAAATTTCATCAGCGCACTATGTCACAGCTCCAACTGTATTTAAACTGGATAACTTTGAGTGACTGGTATTTTTTTTGCTCTTTCCTTATTCTCTGGTCGACCAAGGTATTTGACCACTCTCATCACTTCTTACTCATTACACGCTCTTATACACTCACGAACACAAACATGTCGCGCACTGACACTAAACCTCGCACATTAACGTACCAGGGCATAACATTCCTGATGACTCAGGACCCTGATACCCTAAAAGCCCAAATTATACCCCTGTCAATCCAAAAACTCTAATTCCGAATGGGCCTACCCAAAAACGAGGTGGTACACTCGTTCCATTTAAACCAGCTTCACCAAAATGAGATTCCTCACTCTCTAGATCACCTCCTCCCTCACCCGGCCACGTCTCATTTCCGACATTTGATTTCGAAAAAGAGCTGTGGTACGCTTCACCCAATGGCAGTAACCTTCAGACTACGATGGTCCTCATCCACCCACCAATTGGTATTAGCCTTTGTAAATCAGTCAGGCAAGCAGTAATTAACGCGCTCAATCCCATAGCCCAATTTATTTCCCTCAATGAGGAATTAGGTAATCACCACATAGGCATCACTACCTCTGAGGATAGCCATCTCAACTCTGTCACTAGTGTTCTCAAGAGCCGCTCTGCCATTCCCCCATTTTCATTAATTAGATTCAGACCCACAAATTCACCTTCTTTAGTCTCTCAATCTGAGGAAACTAAATTGCCACAACAAGAAACAACAAAAGTAACAGTCTGTATAGCCTACTCCAGGAATCTGTGCTTTCCGTAACATGTAATGGAGACCGTAGTACTTATTTCCGTGAATTATATTTTCCATTGTGCCCTGCCGTGTTATTTTAATTGCAATCGCTAATTACTTTTTAAAAGAGTATCAGTTACAAAGTAATTCGTTTCCCTTGGCATTATCCCTAAGACCAGCTGACCGGCAGCTTGGAACTTGCTCACTCTAGCGCTACCGGGCGGGGCGCGCTTGAACTTGTGGAGTCCTCTCACTTTCTCTTTCATTCGTCATGTTAAAACGGATAACACACACTAATACAGCCATCACAGTTAACACCGGTTATCAGACAGTTTCTACATGCATCCAAAGTACACTGAGCTACATGACCGCATTGTCGCAGCCCCTAAACTAAGGAACCAACCAACCAGTCCATAAAACTAGAAGAAACCCGTTTGTATGTAATTTTTAACAAATGGCAAGTAGAATATCTCACACAAAACCGTCATCATGAGGCTTAAAAAGTAACTTGTTATTCCTTATTTCTTATTACAGCTTCTATGTCAGGTACAAAAGTTCTTCTTGTTAATCGGTTTCATCCACGGACTCTGCGAGGGATTATTTCTCTGCCCTCACAAGGACGGTGTCTGAGAGCTAAACACACATTGTCAGCCGATACAACTGGGGATGGTGACAGTCGATCGCCCAGGCGACCGCTAACTTGGGTCTAATTAAGAAAATCGGAAACAAAAAAACATGAAATGGGATTAGAACCCATGCTCTTCTGATGCCAACGAGGCTCGTGGTTAGCGCTCTCAGCCACCGCGACCGGTAGGTTCAATAGTGCGTAGTATAATATTCAATTTTAAGTCATTTTCCTCTCTCAGTCTATTCCTGTACTTGTTTTGCACATACACTACTCTGAAAACCCATGTTACATACGTTGTTACAAATGGAATTAAAATGTTAGTAGGCTATTTGGCCTGTTCAGCAACTCTTGATGAATGCAGTACATTTGCATTTGCTTGTTTGCAGAGGCTAGAGTAAAATGTGGCTTCTCATTGATGTGTCAGTCTCATTCATGGCTGTGATTATATGGAAGCTATTGAGGTACGAGTGGTGCTGAGTAATGGCACAGTGATGTCCGTAGATGCTGTGAAAGGTTACTCGCAGGTTCAGTGTTCTTGTACTGGCTCAGTGGAGAAAGCAATGACAAACTACCTCACTCCTCACCTTGCTTAGTACACCTCAATATAATGTTGCCTTGGGATTGTGTGGGTATCTACGCACTTAACCTACGGTGGTACTGATAGGCCTACTATTTGAGGATCCAACCAGCCTCCAGGCTAACTACCTAACAAACTTGACTGTTGGATATTCACGCGTCACTTCCGATTGCAAAGAGAACTGGGAGACAAGAGTACCAGGAAAGTTGTAAAATTTAACCCAGTGCTTCCATTTTTTTCTATTTTTCTTTTTTTTTAGATTATTGAACCCTTTTGCATACCACCTCAAATGCGCTTGCGTGCCCACAGTTAGGAACCAACATCATAATTTAGCTGCCTAAGTTACAGGTTGACATACCGGCACAGACACTACTACAGCACGGGTTAGCAGACAATATTTACGTGGAGTGAAGAACGAACTAATGTTACGCTCCACATAATGAACCGAACAACAACGGGAAATGAAACCTTGCAGAATTAAAAGACTGAATTTCAAAGGGTTTATGTTGGCATCTGCTATATTGTGCATCAAAATATTAAAGTGGTGGTGTGACATCTGGTGGCAGAGTATGCTCTCAGTTGAAGGTGAATAGCCACGAAAGTGCTAATACGGGACTCAAAAATACTTGAGTCACCCTAACTGTAAAACGTGAACAACCATAATTCGTGACGAAATCTTACTCCAAAGGTAAGTAACCTGAAAAAGTGAGCGTCTCCAGGAACTTGTTGCTGCCGTCTAGGGTTAATGGGGCATTCATTAGCTATTCAAAGTGCTCTTTTGACGATCTGGCAAAAAAATCACGCTTGTACCTATTTCAAGTTCCGATATGCGTGCCCTAATCCTCAGTAAAATAATAATTACAATAGCACTCACTCACCACTCACATGCTGAATAGTTTTATACACCCAAGTACAGGGTTGTAAACTAACTTACTCCCTTTTCTATACACTCAGGTGTCATCGTAACATATTATCTAACAGACAGGTCGCCCACTAGAGTTTTAATTTTCATTGCCATTGGCAGTGTTAAACATAATGTCGAAATTGGAGAGTAGATCGCCTCAATGACTCCAAATCAAAAGATTTACACCATGGTAACAAAGGCCATGCGATTATTAATGTATGGTGAGTTGCTTACCTCTCAGGTGCATGGCAATAGCATCTTGGAACATAGAATGCAACCGAATAAATGAGGTTGAGTGCCGTGATTTCCTCTCTCCCGAATGAAACGACAACACAATAGCATTAACAGATTGAGTTAAAAGTGGTGTGTTCTGACGCAGTGGTCACTCTAGCTTTAAGATATCTGAATAATTTGAGTTCGAGTCCCAAGAGGATGTATCATAGCTCATTCAGAAGGAATATGAATATGCTCCTATTATGGTGTTGTTACAATTGTGCTATAAACAAATAGACTAACATCCCATATCAGAGGGATATGAATGACGGTCTTCTTCATCAGGTTTTAGAGGCAGATGACCTCCGTCCCTGCGTCACCACGCCTCATAAAGAATATTTTTCAAATTATGTTTTAAGGCATCGCATTGAATAATACAAGGATAGTTGTTTAAATGTCTCTATACAAAGTATCTCCATTAGAGAAAGAAGAAAAACAACGCATTCTGTAGAGAAATTTTATTAAATTACCATCAGTCTAGTTGGAAGACAGGTTATAAATAGTAATTCAATTAGCCTTACATTTCACTCTTCATCCAAAAGTTTGGTTTCACGATCGTGCTGTGAAAAGGAATTCTTCCTCAACCGGCTGCTCCAGACAGTGGCTTGAAACTGATATTTTGTTATCTTGGATACAGAGAAAGCAGCGTTCCAGCGATAATCTTATGAGAACTAGAAACAGAATGTTGGTGCACGAAACTGTGAAGGAAGTGGCTGTTTTCTATTCGAGAGTTTAAATAAAAATGTTGTAAAGAAGTCTCGAGGATGGTTATTGAAGCAATCTCCATTTGGATAGCCGACCACTGGTCTCAGTTCGATTGAGAGTTACAATTGTCTTAATTCATCCTGAATGCCTGGAGTGCAGTGGTAGCTTCCAATCGTGCTTGGCCTACTTACTGAATGCACCTAAAACCTTCTCCCTTTCACTAGCTACATCACGTTCACGCTCGCTAACGCACTCTAATCACTGATATTATCTAATGTACAGTAGACTTTAGCTGAAGGCAGATAACCTCAATGTTCCGCCCCGACCACAGTAGCTGCATGAACAAAGTGGGCTGCCTGATTTGACGAGTTCCCCCCGAGGCAACAGGCTTATCTAGTCGTCTCTCCTACCGGATGACATGAAGCACTTTCATTCAGAGAACCGCCAGACTGTGAGGCTGATTGGCATTGCTATTAGCTGCTTCTTAACCCCTTTGATGCCAAGGTATTGGGTGTGTATTTTAAAAATGGCCAAGTTTAGTGAAATTACAATTTTTTATATGATTATTTCTTACCTGTATATTTTATGTCTGTAGTCATATCGAGGGAAAACAAATAGTATTCAATATCGTTTGCAGGATATGATTGCAGTGTATTAGTACCATACGGGATGCAGGCAGAGAAATATCGACCTTCCTGATAACAACGCTAGTTGGGATGCATAAAACAATATTATAAGGGGCAGCTGATTCACCTGGTATATAGGTATTTCCGTACAGGTGTATAATTTTAAACGTATTCGATGTCAAATATTCTAATTAATACTTTGTTTAATTTGTTCCATTAAAAACATTTATATTTAAAAAAATTGGAAACATTAATCCCTCCCTATATTATTCTGCTAAGGTCCCATTCCAGTTTTGTACCGAAAATAAGGTCCCATTAACACCAACCTACACATATGGGGTACCTACAGGTTCAGCATAACCCAATACGTACGCGAAACGCATTCACTTACTCTTTAAATGCCCGGCAATTAAATAAATACCTTAAAACATGTATATTTACAATGAAATAATGAAAGAATGCAACACGGTAACCATGCTAACAGAATCTCACAGGTCCAGCTATTTCTGTAAGACGCAATGCAATTCCAATTATTACATTACTGTGAAAGTTTCCAGACGGTTATAAGGTTATCACGGAAACAAATTAAGCTGTAAAATTCATCAATACATACAGCATAATGCGCTTAAGGGGGTCAAGGGTCACTCTAGAATTTTTTCACGCAATTTTCACGTGTGAGTGTGGTACGAAAGGTCTTTTACCCGACTATAAAGGGTCTCCGAAAACCACATTTAAAGGCCCTTAAATTAACAGTGTCTGTGATATTCCCAGAAAACTAACTTCGCTCTGATATACCTATGAAGGAATGACAAACCCCTAACCACTGCACCAGTAGTGGAATTGATAAAGTCTGATTATTCATACCAAGGATAAATCAGTCATAGCATTCATGATTGAGATTTTGCTGAGTGTACTCTTTACAACTAGAATATTCGCGGACGAAGCCGCGACGGGTAATCTCTTATATATAATCCAAAACTGACTCATCACCGCAGGGCTCAAACCACTAGACCTAGGAAGCTGAAATTTTGCATGTTGGTTGATCCGAGTATGTAGAGGCTCACTAAGAAACTGTTTTTGAAAATTCAATTTGTAAGTGACTTTTTTCGGCCCTTTGGCATTGACCATCCAAAATTGACTCATCGACGCAGGGCTCAAACCACTAGACCTAGAAAGCTGAAATTTTGCATGTTGGTTGATCCGAGTATGTAGAGGCCCAATAAGAAACGGGTTTTGAAAATTCAATTTGTAAGTGACTTTTTTCGGCCCTTTGGCACTGAGCAAGGACAGTCGGTAAAATGTTCGGATTTAGCTCATTTTAAGCCGCCACATACGAGAAACAATACTCGGAGGTCCTGCAGGGACCCCGAAACACACTTTTTTAAGTTCCTAAAATGAACGGTTTCGGAGATATTCCCAAATAACTGTGTTCCCTCTGAGAAACAGATCAACGTTACTATGGCAACCGCTGAAATATCGCAGACCGGGGATAGTTTTCTGGCAATATCTCGAAAACCGTTCGTTTTAGAGCCTTAAAACGCTGGGTTCGGTTCCCACTTTTAACCACGAACGTTGTCCTCGCATTGATACGCGTAAAATGAGATATATTTTATTTATAGAGGTTGCTTTTGGGGCTCGGATACTATCGTGATTTTGAGTCTAATTTTATACTCTTACGGCTGGTTGTTGTAAGCGAGCTTTCAGAAGTTTACTCGAATTTACGATGGTAAGATACTTTCTCTTTTGCACGGTATGCTTTCATTTTCTTTATAAATTTGTTTTTTCTTAACTGAATATTTTTGTTTGCCAATTTTGATCTGCTCTTTTTCTTTTTTAACCATGATCTGCAACGTTGATTCACAGTCGAATGTGTCGTATTCTACCGGCTGTCACGTTAATTATTATTGTTTCTTAATTACTCTTACTGAGGAATTGGGCAAACTTATTTCAATAAAGTTGTTGTTTTGTCTTTCACGGCCATTGAATCCCCACACAAGGCACGGCTTAAACCTAGAAAAGTTGCTGAGTTGTACTAATGGACTAATGGTGCAGCAGAAAAGAGGAGAATTGAAGCTTTTGAAATGTGGTGATAAGGGAGAATGATGATCCGATGGGTAGTTAGGGTAACAAATGAAGAGGTATTAAGACGAGTGGGAGAGGAGAGAGGTTTCTGGCGACTGCTAATGAAGAGAAGAGATAGGAGGGTAGGACACATATTATGACACCCAGGAATAGCAAGCTAACTGTGACCAAAATATTATGTGCACTCGAGTTTGAAGGTTGTTTGTGAAGTAGCCAATAGACCTTCATAAAATCCAATGACATCATCATTTTCGACGTTCGATTTTACGTTAGTTCATGTAGGTTTGGAATTTTTAATTTATATTTTAATATTTTTTATCGCAGTTGAAACACAAAAAGTGCCCCTTTTTAAGCGTGTTTCAACCATGCGTCACATTTAAGAATTATTATCTCACAAACCCGTAATCAGATCGAATCCGAATTTTAACACAATATACATTGGAATGTTGTATAACTGGTTTATTAATTTCAAAATGTTGTGTGTTCAAGAACGAATGTTGTTATTATTTTTGTAAGGTAACTCTTTCTCGGCTCGGGGTCGTTGGAAAATGTAGTTCTTGGTTGCGTTGTAATCCTTATACATCAAGAAGTTATGCTGTATGACTGTGAAATAGGTAAATTAATTCACTTATTTTATATCGGTTTGTATTTGTACGGAGAATTAAGACATGCTTCACCAGCTAGCCGCTCCGGGAAATGCTATACAGCGTTGCTGATATGGAGCCCATCACTTCCGAACGAGACGTGCCATGACGCGTGATGTAGCCCATCTTGGCAATGATGTACTGCTTTCACCGGAGCGGCTAACTGGTGAACCATGTCTTAATTCTCCGTACAAATACAAACCGATATACAATAAGTGAATTAATTTACGTATTTCACAATCATACAGCATACCGTTTTGATGTATAAGGATTACAACGTGACCAAGAACTACATTTTCAAACCATCCCGAGCCGAGGAAAAGTTACCTTACAAAAATAATAACAACTTTGTTTCTTGGACACAAAAAAAATTAAAATTAATAAACCTGTTATACAACATTCCAGTGTATGTTGTGTTAAAATTTGGATTCGATCTGATGACGGGTTTGTGAGATAATAATTCTTAAATGTGACGCATGGTTGAAAAACGCTTAAAAACAGGCACTTCTTGTGTTCCAACTGTGATAAAAAATATTAAAATATAAATTAAAAATTCCAAACCTACATGATCTAACGTAAAATAGAACGACGAAAATGATGATGTTATTGGATTTTATATAGGTCTATCGGTTACTTCACAAACAAACTTCAAACTCGAGTACACATAATAGTTTGGTCGACAGTAGTTATGGATGGGAGGGTCGCAGACTAGAACTGTAGGGGTAAACCAGGGTTAAACAGATTGCCTCGGATGTAGGGTGTGGTAGCTATGTAGAAATGAAACGATTAGCTCAGGAGAGGGATACATGGAAGGCTGCATCAAACCAGTTAAAAAACTGAAGACTCAAACAACAACAATCAGGAATTTTAATTACTTAGAGAGGCATGTGGGGCAAAAGGGTCGTTGGAGAATTTCAATCCCTGGGATGTAACACTGGAAGAGACTGCATAATGTACATCAGCGGCCAAGGTGAGCGATATTTAACTATAGGTCTATTAATAGGGATATGTTTACGTTCAAATCATCAATTAGTATGGCCAAATTACATCCAGAATAGCTTAAGTAAGAATACATTTAATTCCCCATATTCCGATAGATTTGCCATTCCAGTGTGCAAGAGTGCAGTTCCCTCTTCAAACAATATTCGCAATTTCTTTAACAAAGCGCAATGACACACACTTAACAGTAGCACGTGTACATTTAGACAAAACAATTTTTTCCCATGGCCAACTGTATGTGGCGTGCTCGCGAGCATCCGGACAACAAAATCGTTATGTCTCAGCAGAATATGGCAAAACCATAAACGTAATTTTAAAATGTGTTAACATAATGTAACAACGAACCCTGCAGACGTTCACAACTCGATAAAATTCCCACTTTGCTGATCATATCAATATACTGTATGTATCAGAATATTCAGAATTAGAATGGACACACCTATAGCCGCGATTGCTGTAATAGAATAGACCAATTATCAGCAATAATGCATCGTCCCCATTGTCTTGATCGCGGGCGAAGCCGCGGGTACCTGCTAGTGCTAGTATAATATTAATAGCCTGTACATCTAAATAGTAGCTTTTATTAAAACCTTATTTATGTCCCCTTCGTTCAAAAAGCCAGCCAAAGATAACACGCGTGCTAAGTCATGGTTGGTTGGTTCCTCAGTTTAGGGGCTGCCACAACGCGGTCATGTAGCCTCGTGTACTTTGGGTGTGTGTAGAACCTGTCTGATAACCGGTGTTAATTGTGATGGCTGTATTAGTGTGTGTTATCTGTATTTAATTCAAGTAAGGACTGCAGATATTCAATTTTTCAAGTAGTTCCTACTTTTGCTACCAAACGCCACCGTCAACGACAACTAGGCCTGAACTTGGTTACTAGATTCTACCGCAGTCGGCTTCTGACGACGAGCTTTGGAACCTAAGAGTGGTAGTCAAATCTAACCTATAATTTAGCTCCACACAAGTGTAATTAGTGGGAGGTTCTTTTACTTGCCATCAATCTATGACATGGGACCGCCGGTTTTACTTCTCCTCCGACGTGCTAAGTCAGCTGACTGAATTATGTTGTGAGAATACTTATTATGAATCCAGTATTCACGAAATTAAACGCATTGATATACCCAGAGAGAGAATGATTCCCGCGTTATCTTGGTTACAACGTTGTTAGCAGTGCGCGGCTGGAAATACTAATAATAAAAGGTTCATAACGACGAGGCCGACCAACAGTGGAAGCAGAACATCGATGGTAAAGTCGAACGGTACGGGGTTCGACTCCCGAATGAATAATGTCATTTTAATTTTCCATCTTACATCAGAATGGCTTGTACAGTACGCTATACAAGGCAATATCAAAAAGCCCTCTCACTGCAGTCTATCGTGTTTAGGGGTTACGTTAGAGGATATTTTCTTCATACCAGTTATCGATGTTTCATCAAAAAAGGTTTTGTTGTTGCTCATTTTAGGGGCTGCGACATCGCGGTCATATAGCCTTGTTTTTTTGGGGGGGGAGGGGGGTGTGAGGGATTTTTGTGTGATAACCTGTGTTATTGTGGATGGCTGTGCTAGAGTGTGTGTATTTGTAAATTGGGGTTAGGATTGGGAAGGAGGCAACCTTGGCCGTATGGTAGGAACCATCCCAGCATATGCTTGGAGTAGAAGTGGGGGAAACCACGGAAAACTACTTCCAGGTTGGCAGAGGTGAGATTCGAACCCTCCTCTTCTCAGTTTTGCCTCACGAGGCTCAGAATTAAAATTTCTTGGCCGTGCTGGGAATCCAGACCTGACGTCCGGGGTGACAGCCAAGAACGCTAGCCCCTACACTACGAGGTGGTCATAAGAAAAGGTTTTAATAGCCTTTATTCCGTACGGCGCATTCAGATAGAACAGATTTCTCTGGCTGACAACGAAGAAAGTGCCATTGATATATATTTTAAAGTCCTTCTTGTGATCTTGTCTGGCATATTTACACAGGACCATATTCATGCACACTGAGACCAAATGCATCTTAGAAAGCAAAGATTTTCCCTTAGAGACATTAGGCTCCAGTATGGTCTTGAGCTATTTGATAATATTTTAAATGGTATCCTTGACAAATTGGTTCTTCCTGATGTCTGACTGGCTGCGTGGCGCAGCGGTAACGTTCTCGCCTACTTGTGTCTAAGCTTGCAGGATCGAATCCTGGCACAGTCAGTTGGCATATTAGGGTGCGGAAATGTGAGGGAGCCGTGTCCGTAGATTTACTCGGACGTTAAAGATCCCCGTCGGGATAAAATTCTGGCACCTCGGCGTCTCTAAAACCCGCAGTAGTTAAAAGGGACGTAATACCAATAACATTATGATTTATAAGTTGTGTGCAATTTCATCATTAGTGTGTAACGTAAACAATACTCTTGGACATTAACTATTCTTTTCAAGTCCAGTCAAGTGGCTTCAGAGGCGTAGTTGGTAGCATGCTGAGCTTATATGCCCAAGATCGCGGGTTCAAGTCGTCGGATTTTTTAAGAGCGTTAAAAATTCCTCAATATGCCTTCCTTCGGAGGGGAAGGGGTGGACCCCATGTCATAGATTTATGGCATGAAAAAGAACCTTCCACTAACTACATTTGTGGAAACTAAAATTTGTAGATTAGTTTGATAACGCTATATTAGTTCCAACGTTTGCCGCCAGGTGCTGACTGCGATGGCATTTAGTAGTCACGTCCGCAGCTATGTGTTGTAGACGGTAGCATTTGGTAGCAAAAGTAGGAACTACTTGAAAAAATTAATCGTCTGCAGTTATTGTACCTGAATCACAGATAACACAAATTAATACAGCCATCACAATTAACATCGGTTATCAGAAAAATTCTACACACACCCAAGGTACACGGCGCTACATGACCACGTTGTCGCAGCCCCTAAATTAAGGAACCAGCCAACCAAGTCCAGTCACCACTCAAGAAATTGGGGAAGTGTGAATGCCAAAACTGTGTCCCGTTCATCTTAATGGTCTCACTGTTAGACTGGTGGTACCGCTTTATATTCATTCTAACTGTCAATGACTTGCATGTACTCGAACGTTTCTGAGCTGTGACATATTATGTGGCCATCCCCGTGTATTGACACTCCAACAGTAAAACTCCTGTTATGTGATGTCCAACCACACCAGTGTCCTTACTACTACTTTGATAACGGCAATTGGAAATTACACATCACTACCCAGCACCGTAGCCGAGGGGGTTAATTGAATCTCTGCGATTGTAATGGGGAGCTACAGTTCAGAGATCCGAGGTTGGAGTCCCGGAGTTGACAGTTGGCATTATGAGTGTGTAGTTTACCAGAGTTTCTTCATACTCACTTCAGGTAAATGTATAGATACGAATAGTACCGTATTTACGTGCTGGAGCACCTGTCCCAATCCTAGACCCGAATGATTTAAAGTTGTTGTTTCAATTCAGGGGCTTGGACATCGTAGTTATTTAGCTCCGTGTACTTGGGTGTGTTTATAATTTGTCTGATAACCTGTGGTATTATGGTATCTATAGTAGTAGTAGTAGTAGTAGTAGTAGTAGTAGTAATAGTAGTAGGAATAGTAGTAGTGTATGTAATTGTAATTCAGGTGAGGATTGGGAAGGAGGCAGCCGTGGTCTTATTTTAAGAACTATCCCGGCAATTGCGTGGAGTAGAATTGCGAAACCACGTAAAACGACTTCCAGGATGGCTGAGGTAGGAATCGAACCCACTTCTTCTTAATTTTTTCTTCACGAAGCTGAGTCTACCCCGTTCCAGCCCTCAATTAACAGAGTTAAATTTCTTCGCAGAGCCGGGAACCAAACCCGGACCTGAGGGGTGACAACCAAGAATGCTAGCCACCGCGCAGCGAGGTGATAACACAAGGGAAGTACAGTAGGTTGTTGTTTGAGTCTTCAGTCTTTTGACTGGTTTGATGCAGATCTCCATGGCTCCCTGTCCTGAGCTAATCGTTTCATCTCTACATAGCTACCACACCCTACATCCGAGGCAAGCTGTTCAACATATTCTAACCTTGGTCTACCCCTACAGTTCTTGTCCTCAACCCTTCCTTCCATAACTAAGCTTGCTATTCCTGGGTGTCTTAGTATGTGTCCTACTAACCTATATCTTCTCTTCATTAGCAGTCGCCAGAAGCATCTCTCCTCTCCCACTCGTCTTAATACCTCTATGTTTGTAACCCTATCTACCCACCTGATCTTCATCATTCTCCTGTAACATCACATTTCAAATGCTTCAATTCTCCTCTTTTCTGCTGCACCAATAGTCCAAGTTTCACTTCCATAGAGCGCCACGCTCCAGACAAAGGCTTTTAAAAATGACTTCCTAATACCTAAATCTATATTCGATGTCAGCAGATTCCTTTTTTGTAGAAATGCTTTCTTTGCCTGAGCCAACCTACTTTTAATATCCTCTTTGCTTCGTCCATCACTGGTTATTTTGTTTCCTAAGAAACCGAAGTCTCCTGTTTCTTTCAGCTTTTCACCTGCCAATTTGATGTCCATAGAAGTTTCTGATTTATTTCGGCTGCATTCCAATATTTTTGTTATACATTTATTAATTTTCAACATGTATTCTTTCCGTAAGACAGAGTCCAAACCATTCGAAAACTCATTTAAATCCTCAGGCGTGTCGGCCAAGATGACGATGTCATCAGCAAATCTCAGAGTTGATATTATTTCTCCTTGAATCTTCACCCCCACTTTAAATTTTTCTCCAATTTCCTTCATTGCTTGTTCAATGTAAAGATTGAAAAGTATGGGTGATAAGTTGCAGCCTTGCCTTACACCTTTCTGAATACCAGCTTCTCTCTCATGTCCTTCAGCTCAAATGACTGCTGTCTGGTTGGATATCACCCTACTATCCCCGTACTTTATTCCAATAGATTTCAAAATGTCAAACAATTTAGTCCAATCAACGTTATCAAAAGCCTTTTCTAAGTCTACAAATTCCATGAACGTTCTATTATCTTTCCTTATTCTACCTTCCAAAATCAGCCTAAGACTTAGTACAGCTTCGCTTGTTTCCCCTAAAACCAAACTGGTCTTCACCCAACTCCGTTTCTATCTGGCTTTCCATCCTCTTGTAAATTATTCTGGACAGGACCTTTGAAGCATAGTTGGCCATAAGAATAGATTATTAAACAGGAATGTTGATCTGGAGCTTACTTGTTCTTAATTCAATTTAGAGGCTTTGGACATCATGGTCACTAGCTCCTCGTACTTGGGTGATAACCTGTGCTCCTGTGATGAGAGTAGCAGTGTGTGTAGCTGTATTAAGTACAGGGATGGAGCAGATGCCCCGGGACTTGAAATAAGTCAAGTTACTATCCCGGAACTTGCCTGGAGGAAGTGTGGTAAAAACTGGATAAAACACACTCAGGATGGCCGCTGTTAGAGCCGGGATTCGAACCTCTGATCTAGAGACCAGCCCCAGCTGCCCATCGCAGTCGTGGGTGAGTTTACTTTTAGTACGATGGCCAGCTCCGCCTCTTGCCACAGCAAGTCCTATTTGGCACCATGAGGCAATGCGAGCCCGTACCTGACCACACCAAAACATTTTATTTCTTGGAATAGCCGCTAATTGAACCCATAACCTCAGAGATGCCAGCCAATAACTCTAGCCACTACACCACGAGACGGTGTTTTACATTAATATCCATAGTAGGGGAGCCATGCAAGAAATCTCGCATTTCAATATCATTGTCGTTGTACATTAGCCTCGCACAACAGTAAGGCTTGACGCGACCCATTTCTGGCAGGGGCTGGCTGTGTACGAGCCCGGCTTCACTATTGTGCGGGCTCACCGCGATACAGTTTTGGCAGGATCTATCGTCTTGTTTATTTGTTTCAATATTTGTTTATAAACAAATCGCCGATATTTATGAGATCTGTGTTCAATTCGTCACTGCTTCGGGCAATTCTCTTTGTCTTTTAAATGCTCATATGTTATGATCGGTTACTTATGGGATCTATGTTACTGAAATAATATATGTTATGTTTATTTCCAGTTCAGTAAATACAGGGTCATTATCTATGTGCTCCCCGATAAACACGGCAAGTTAAGCCGGCTGTGACTGGCGCAGATCACGGGCGCACGTATCCACTTCAGCCGGTGGCAGGCGCGCACTTTCATACTTTTACCAAACATGTTCAATAATGTGTACTTACAGTGCTCATAGGCGATGCTGAAAATGTCCTCCCTCTATTGTAACACACACCTGACATGTTCTGATGAAGGAATGTCTGTCAACTCTTTTAATATTTACGGAGCCCGTTTGCTTGAATCGTTTAGCGAGCCTCCTAATTGTACTGGCATTAGGCACAGATCTTCCTGGAAACTTGATGCGAAATTTTCGTCTCGTTTTAGAAGAAGATTTTCTGTTTTTTATATAGGCTACGAATTATGGATATAGGCCTACACACGTTCCCGCAATGTGAATTGGTGTCCAGGCATGACCAACAATCACAGTAATCACAATACTCACTAAACGTGCAACAGTAACGTCTAAACTTTGCAGATACACATCCATATGAATGACAAAACATGTGTGAACTAACGATATGAGTCAGCGGAGCGCACTTACCACCGGCTTAGCTTGCCCTGTTTATCGGGGCGTACATAGATAATGACCCTGTATAATGAAAATGATTAATCCTGATCATTTACACTTTAATGTGAGTTACTATTCTCCATTGCTGATCGTGATTTATTTCATGGAAATCGTGTGTAGCCAACACTAGCAGCTTTCCCTAAATCACTCTATCGTGGTTAGTCGGACAAATCACATCACTGAACGGTGAAATTAAAGGTTCGTGAGGTACTTAACGGTTTTAGAAATCTGTCAGCTAGAAGCAAGACAGGTACTCGCCCTCGTAGCTCGGCTGTTAGAATGAGGCCAGCCGAGTTCACTGCTTGTATTCAAACTCTTCTTGTTCATGCAGAGAAACTGACTGCCTTCACTTTCTGACAACACCCCCTAGGAACTACTGCCAACTACACTCCAAATATGATTATACCTTCTGGGCTCCACTTTCACGAGTCTCCCTCTGCATCATGCTGAAAATTGCCTCGCCGTATATATTGTTGTTGATTCAAACGTTTGGTGCTTTTCAGTCGGTCAACACGATTGTACCCAAATGATATGGGATAGTCCCTAATCGTGAAAAAAGAATTACATGAGATTAATAGATACACTTGGATGACCACTTTCAATCGTCAAGCGATCATGATCAGATCTATTACACCCAGGCTATAAATTCTATGCCTGAAAATATGGGTGAAAATATTTACAATATGTACACTTATTTACAAGTAGTTGCAGTATTAGTAACGCAACTCGTCAGTATTTGTTAGTTGCAGTCTTTGTGTCGAGTGCAATAGGTGTCCAGGTGAACTGCTCGCAACAGGACCGCGCAAGACCCTAACCAGATAAGTAGCCTGTACAATACAGTACAACAACCACATAGTCACTCCAAACAGGCAAATTCCGGAGGTCAATCACCACTTCCAGTATCTCAACAAAACATCACAAAGACTGCAACTAACAAATACTGACGATTTGCATTACCAATACTGCAACTACTTGTAAATAAGTGTACATATTGTAAATACTTTCACCCATATTTTCAGACATAGATTTAATAGCCTAAGTGTAATGGATCTGATGATGATCGCTTGACGATCGAAACTGGTCATCCAAGTGTATTTATTAATCTCATGAATTTTTCTTTTCAGGATTAGGGAATAATCCATCTCATTTGGGTACAATCGTGTTGACCGACTGAAAAGCACCAAACTTTTGTTTACTAAGGCAACTCTGAAAAATGGCTTCAAACACCATAATGTTGTTGATTCATATAGGGGCTGTGTGATATCGTGGTCATATAGCCCCGTGTACTGGGGTGTGTGATATCGTGGTCATATAGCCCCGTGTACTGGGGTGTGTGCGGAATTTGTCTGATAGAAACTTGGTTTATTCTCATGTCGGTATTTGTGTGTGTATTGTAAAGGAGACTGGGCCTTGACCTCAATTTAGGAACCATCCCAGCATTTGTCTGGAGAGGAAATAGGGGGGAAACACGGAAAAACACTTGTATGATGGCAGAGGAGGGTATTGAACCGTGGGTTTTCCACGGTTTCCCCACATCTGCTCCAGGTAAATGTTGGAATGGTTCCTAACTTAAGGCCACGACCACCTTCTTCCCAATACTAATCTCAGTTACAAGTACACACATTACTATATAAATAACCCTGGCACTACAGCCCGTGAAGGGCCTAGACCTACCAAGCGACCGCTGTCCAGCCATTTGGCCTGCAGATTATGGGGTGACGCGTGGTCAGCGCATCGGATCCCCTCGGCCGTTAATCTTGGTTGTCGTGACCGGGGCGCTGCCTCACTGTCAGACAGCTACTCAATTGTCCTCACGAGGCTGAGTGCACCCCGTTCCAGTCCTCACGTCAGTTTCTAAAATCCCTGAAAAATCCCGGGAAACACAATAAAACAGGTAATCAGACAAATCCTGCACACATCCAAGTACACGGAGCTAAATGACCACGCTTTCAGGCAGCCACTAAAATGATTCAAAAATAGTCTAACAACGGTGTGGTGAATCGTTTTTCATTCGATGCTGGTGATGGTGATTGTTGTTTTAAGGGGACGAACATCTAGGTTATCTATATCTAATGATATGGTGATAATGTAAATTAGTATGATAATGATAACTTCTTACTACAACTAACAACGGACTTGCAAGATAATAGAACAAATAGACAAAAAGAAGGGGGCAAGTGAAATAAAATGCCCTCAACCCTTGAAGAATGATAATTGAGGGGCTTGGGAAGAAATAGAGCCATGAAAGGCAGACAGGAAATGGGAAGGGAAGAAGGGTCACCCCAAACTGGATGGGAAAATGTAGGCCTACTAATAACCCCCCATGATTCCTGTTTCCACCAGATCGGAGATACCGTGAGAATATGAGAGATTAGTTTGTATGTGGCAATAGTTTTTACGACCGGGTATTCCCCCTGATGCCAAAATCATTAGAGAAGCTAATGAATGAAGATGAGGGAAACAGGGCAAGAAGCTGAATTGAAGTGTCTGTGTCCTATTAGAAGGTACGGTTACGTCATGGGAAAGCATAGAAAACCAATTCAAGCACGGCTGACGTCTCAGAGTCTGGGGATCGCCTAGCCCCATAATGCGAGGGGCAGATGACATCACTGTTCCGCCCCTTAAAAGCTCCATAAGCTCCCATAATACGCCTAGCTATGGTATCTTGGTAGGTAATAAAAATATTAATAATAATATGAATTTCTGTTTATAACAAATTATCTTAGAGTACAATGCTCGTTTAATAATTCATTGGAGGCTGGAAGGTGTAGCATAAGCTCATTACAATAACGCGGGTTACCAAATAAATTAAATACATCCAAGACCATGATGCACCACGCCCTTAGATGAACTACATCAGCAAGACTCGAGCATTTAGGGAGTTATTTTTGCACTTCATCGTGTGGTTTATCATTATCACTCATGCTGGTGCTATTAGCATGTGACAGAAGTGGAGTAGCCGGGAACTTTCTACTACAGCTGTTTGTTGTTCTTACTTAGTGTTAGATACATACTGCGGGACATCCACGCTTTCACACCGGCAGCAACGTAATGTAACCATCCAGAAGAACAACGTTATCCAAAAGATTACTGAAATCATTGAATTGTTAGCTTCTCAATGTACAGGATTCAGTGGATCGGTTGTTGAAAATTAAGTTAATCACTTCGGTTACCGAACGTAGAAACTGCTAATTCCACTTGTCACATGTTGCCAGCATTATTGTCTTTTGCTGTTTTTCAGTCGGTCAACACAGTTGAGCCCAATGATTTGGTCGGGGTACAAATTATAAATAGGCCTATGTACACAAACTCCTGGAAAAAATGCATTTATTAGCTAATTATTTTCACACCTAAATGGGCAATTTAACTAATATATGTAATTTTCTGCAGGAGTGTGTGTACATATTTATAACTTGTACCCCGCCCAATTCATTGGGAACAACTGTGTTGACCGACTGAAAAGCAGCAATAGACATTTGTATAGGCAAAGCTGAAAAAAGTATGTCTTCAAATTTCCACATCGCCAGCATTCTTCCCAATAGAAATACATAATTATGAATATCATTAACCCTCTTATTCGTAGGTCCCAGGCACCGTGCGCGCATACAGTATATAATAATAACAGAATATCAATGTTTATTGAAAACATTTCACCTTGCCGATTTACTTTTACACATTCAGAAGTCATCGGAGAAAACATATTAAAAACAAGTTTTACAGAACATTCTACTACTTGCCTTGTGTTCCGCAATGACAAAATACTGTATAAGCTGTTATTTTATTTATTTATTATTTATCGTATGGCTTTCAGTGCCGGCAGTGTCCGAGGACATGTTCGGCTCGCCTGAGTCTGTCGCTGCTTCCAGCGGACACCCTTAGGGTGAGCTACAAGTTCCGTTCGATTTCAAGTAGTTCCAAATTTTGCCACCAGATATCAATGATACCTAGTGCTGAACGTTGGAACTTTGATAGAGCGTTTCGGCGAAATCTAACGTAATCATTAAGCTTCACACAAGTTTAGTCTGTGGAAGGATCTTTTACATGCCATAAATTTATGACATGGGACTGCCGCACAGTGGTCCGGATTTGAAAAAAAGCGGACAAAAATATTTTCCGCTAAATGAAATGAAATACTTTTGTATAAAACTTTAAATTAGATGTTACTATTAGGTAAATTTGTCGTAGAGCATAAAATTACTTACTTATTCATCCTCTGATCTGGATGAGTCGAATTCTTCTTCTTCCCCTTCCTGCTCCGTCTCGTCCTCGGGTATTGACAATAAACTACACACCTCCTGAGGCAACTGTCTACATTTCTTCTTGGGTAGACTTCCCGTGCTTGAAATTACTGGATCAGAGCTTAGCAATAGTCTATGGGGCAAGTCAAAATTTTTGGAAATTCTTGAGGATTTTCTGGTATGTTCTTCCCTTTTTTTTTCTTACGGCTTGGTTTCTAGACTCTAAGACCTCTTCTGAAAGTTCTCCAATCGGCAAAATAGCTTCTTCTATAATGAAAGATCCAAGGTTAAGAATTTTATGGAGTGTTAGTGGCATGTAACACCACGGATATTGCCGTACATATAAGCTTGCTGTTTCGCTGCAGTAGGAATCGAACTCTGAACTATTAATTTCATGACCAGAGGAAATTGCTTTTAATATCATTCCAAAACGAGTTATTAACTCACAGTCTACCCCTGTTATTTCGGATGCTACTTGAGGTTGATCAAAAAACCTTCGGGCAGTGTTGCCATCATTGGTTGTTCCATATCCAGGCTTCGGAATATCAACTAGAAGACCTAATCTCGTTCTGAATCGGTCTTGCACAATTTTTTCTTTCTTTCGAATAAGTCTCGATTACCATCTTTCACGCTCACTTTCCACTTTTTAAAACCCAGGCGGTACGAAATATGCAGGAGACTTTCAAAAAATCGAAAGTGGGCGTGCGGAACTGAAATTCCAAACTCAAGTTGTAAATTGTCGACGAGCGTTTGTGCCACTTATGTAGATTTTTCATTTCTGCAATTTTCGCACCATTCGTTTGCCCTTTGTTGGTGTAGTCGTGGTAGCTTCTTTTTAGCTTGGCTGATGAATCGTCTCCCTCGGCCCTTAAATTCATAACGGTCGCATAGGTAAGCTCTGATGAAGTGGCACTCTCCCTTAGGTCTTTAATTTTCCTTATTTCGCTTATCTCCGTTAGCTCTTGAAATTCTTTTGGAGGACGACCTCGATCTACTGATTTTGCGGAGCCAGGAATGCTCGGAATTGATATCACAATTTCTGTTTTCAACCAGTCTGAATATTTCTTCAAAAAACCATGTTCTAAGAAGTTACACTTTCTCCACCGGTCAACATACGGCAATAAAAAAAGATTCTTATATTATTATTCACTGTTTTCTCTACACTGTCGTCAACATTTAATTGGAATTTGTTAAGGAGATATGTTACCACAATTTTTCCTTGACGCGTGCGTTTTGTTCTCTCGAATCTTGTTAATAAGATCACTACTACTAAGAACGAAAATTCATTTTTCACTCTTCACAACACACACAACTACTATTAATCAAATACTTCTAGCGATTGAAGATTGTTTTGGTTTCATAGCCTCGAGATATCCCTTTCATAGCATTAACAAATGTCTCAACAGGCCCTTATCTCGCGCGAGTGTTTTTCCTCAGAGCGCGCGGTGATGTTCTCTCCCTTCTCAATCACGCATCTGGCGGGTTCTGGCGATGAAACCTTTAAGGATATATTCTCCAGTCTTCAGTTTAAAACTTGCATAAGTTTCATGGTATACATATGTATACATTTTCTTGTAGGTCAAGCAAAATTTATTTTTCTTGAAGAAATAATGCACTATAAAAATAAGTATAACAGTCCTTATAAGTGATCTGAAATCGGAAATCATGCTATAGACAAATATATCAGATCACAAACTACATACAGATACAGTATTATAGACCACGAGTTTCGTTTTGAAGTTAGAATGATATTTCAAAGTTTACTTAACGGAGTGAGGAATTCAGAAACGAAGAGTTGTATCACCTTTGTAGTATTATATCTGAGAAACACAGAAGCAATTTCCAAAGAAAAAGTGAAATTAATGTACACTGATTAACATACTTCACTTGGGAGGTGGTTTGGCCTTTCTAATGTAAAGTTGAAAAATCTATTTTTGTCCGCTTTTTTACGGATCCGGACCACTGTGTGCCGGCTTTACTTCCCCTACGAAGGAAGGCATACTGAAGGATTTTAACGCTCTTAAAAAAGCCGTCGACTTCGGCCGGGTTTGAACCCGCTATCTTGGGTACAGCAGTTCAGCATGCTACCGACTACGCCACCAAAGCCGAGTAAAAGCTGTGAGATTGATAGTCAGATATGCTTCTCATCACTTGACTGCATCATTTTAGTCAAATATACTGTATGGCTTCAATTTTGACCAATGGATGCGATATTTTTAGTGTAACAACAGCTGGCAATGGCCAGTTTATGCGTGATGCCAAACGTTTTCCGGCAGGTAGGCCAGGTTGACCACGATCGTGTACTAACCGCGCATTCAAGTCACTGGGATAGTTGCCGTTATATGAAGCGGATCATGAGAGGCTTGCCACACTCACAACGACCAGTCTTACCTCGCACTAATATATGCATGGGTGGACTCGATCTCACGGCGCGGAATATCATGTTCAGCAACATTTGATCAATTCATCATGAGAATACGGTCATTATAAAAATGTTCTATTTAAATATCGTACGAATAACTGAGTACTTAATAACACATTATGAAAATCCACAGCCTGCTTCCAGTCGAGCGACCGGGTCAGGGAATGGAATGAATGAAGCCCCCATCTAGCGGCGAGGACATGAACTGTGCCGGCTGCCGAAGCCTGTCGCACTCCCCTGGGGGAATGATTAACTGAATGACTGATGAAATGAAATGACAATGGAGAGTGTTGCTGGATTTAAATTTTGACAGGGAAAACCGGAGTACCCGGAGAAAAACCTGTCTGCCTCCACTTTGTCCAGCACAAATCTCACATGGAGTGACCGGGATTTGAACCACGGACCCAGCGGTGAGAGGCCGGCGTGCTGCCGGCTAAGCCACGGAGGCTTTAATAACACATTATATTACATTAAATTATTTGATTTAAAAGCCTGAGTGTAAGGAATCTAATGATGATCGCCTCAAGATCGAAACTAGTAAGCCAAAGGTTTATAGTGAATTAATCT
The DNA here is from genome assembly GCA_946902985.2 of Meconema thalassinum. Classification (NCBI taxonomy): domain Eukaryota; kingdom Metazoa; phylum Arthropoda; class Insecta; order Orthoptera; family Tettigoniidae; genus Meconema; species Meconema thalassinum. Next base: position 514,981,379 of record OX336390.1, on the reverse strand, counting down.
CATGTAATTTTTCAGGCAGAGGGAATAACACACACTACAACTGGGTACAATCGTGCTGACCGACTGAAACCAATTATATTAAATGTAGTTTATTTAAATTAACAGAAGCATTGTAGTGCAAAGAAGAAATTTTTATGTGACTTTTTCTATGTTTAAAATTGAGATCCCTATGCTTAAAAATACAACGAGCAGAATTCTCTCATGAAAATGCAAGTTAAATGACTTCCATTTGCCTTCAGAGTTTCAAACAAAGGCATTTTTCAAGGTTATTTAATACATGTATGGCATAGTAACGCAATAGTTTGTGGTGTATTCCTTGGAATACACGTTCAGTCAGCGTTAGCTCTTGCTGCTCTTTGATTAGTTCGTTTATTTATTTTCTTCCCCTCTTCTCCGACACCAACAGTGATCCCTTTGTATTTCTATTTTTTTTTTCTTTGAGCAGGAATTTATTGTGTCTTTGAGTCTGTTCTAGATGTGTAACGTCCATGGAAACCCTAGCGGCATCTTGCAGCAAACCACTGAAGTTCCTCAATCTCTCTGAGCTCAAGAGGACTTCCTCACCAATCCACCAGGCGTCATCCTCGTCGCCAGCTAACATCTCCTTGAAGACACTGCTCCATGAAGAAAATTTTTTGTATAAAGGGTTTTTCATTTTTTCATGTTGCACATTCTGTCATAAACTCTTTTGTTCTCCTCCCCTTATCCCTTGCCTACCTTCCTCCTTCGTGTGGGGATTTGCTCGTCCTCACTTCTAGTCCAGTCGTCAAGTGAACAGTTCGGAGCCCTCCTAAGGGCCAGTCTCCTGTCTTCATGAGAAATTTTTAAAATAGACGCCATGACTGTGTTCTAAATCTAACGGTTACTAGGAACCATCGCCAGCACAACATGAAAAAGCTAAGTACAAAACTTCAATGTGTTTAGACTTGTTTTAATGGTTTTAATATGCTGAACGCTTTTAATACAATTTTATAGACAGTGTGGGGAATTGCTCACTATTGTGCAATAACCGTCTTCGTGGGATTTTCCTTGACAGGCTTTAGCTATCTAAGCTGGCTTTATAACTTGAAATCCAGTACTTCTTGTACGAAATAAATGGGAATACCTTCCCACAACGAGGGATTTAAGTCAAATTAACCGCTGTCTATAAACTTAGCTTTTTCCACCGTGGGAACTCTATTGCCCTATTTAACTGTCATCAAAGCTCTAGAATTTTCTATTTCCAATATTTTAAACCGCAAAGAACTATGCTCAATACCGTCAAATTGCTGGAACTTCAAGTAGAATTAAACTGATAACTGCGAACCATAAACTTTCAAACGCAATAAACGTATGCAAGTTCAAATTTTACTAAGTGTTCTCCATAACTGCAATAACTTTCTCTTGTTCTACGAACTTACATACATTACAATAGTGAAATTTTTCAACCTATCAACAAACTATCAGTCCTGGTCCGGGGAGGCGTCATCCTTTCACGTAAACCTCTTCCAAATGCTGTATTACTGGTCGCAAGATCACCCTGATGTCTTCCTCTACTTCTTCGAAAGCGCCTTCTACGTCGTTTACACACAACACAACAATGAGCTGGATGAATTGTTTGAATGACCAATCGTCGCGAAACGAAAATAATTGTAATGACCAATCGTCGCGGGACGAAAATAATTGTCATGACAAATCGTCGCGGGACAAAATGATCGGGACCAATTGTCGTGATCCCCTGCGCTACCGCTTGCCTTGTACAGGCTCCCGCTAAAGTTAGGTACTTCATAGGTTTAGCACGGCGAAATTCCTCTTTATATCAACATTTATTTATAACTTGGTGTTGGATTCTCATCCTATCTACCAATACTTGTCTCCATTCCTAAGCCCAACTCCTTTTCTCTCTCATCATCTTCCCTTAGGTAGTGTTAACACTCTGTAAAAACCTACCAGTTTGGCTCAAAGCCACTTACGTGGCATTAAACTTATTAAGCGCGTGTTTTTTAGCCTATTTTCAATTTTGAAAAAATAGGCTTATGAGATCACCTTTTGTCCGTGTGTGTGTGCGTGTATGTGCGTGTGTGTGTGTGTGATTCATGTGTGTGTCCCCCCCTAATAAAATCTAAACGGCAGGAGCGATTTCAATGAAACTCGGAAAGTTCATAGCACTATTCCCGGCGACCTCGACCGTGCCCTTCAAATTTTGTTACGACTCACCAATCCAACATGGCGGCTGTGCGAAATATTTCACCAGCATTCAATATCTCCGAAACTATTACCGATATTACCCTGACATTTTCTATGGTGATAGAGGGAACTACTATAAGTTCACTTATGTGACTTTTGAAAATCTGGTAGCTACAAAACCAACATGGCGGCCAAGCGAATTTGCGACTTTTAAATAGTCGTTTCTCGCGATTTAACCAACCAAACGCAATGAAACTTGGTACAGTATATGTTTATATACATTGTAATGCACCGACATCTAACTTCGTTCAATTGTTTACATAATCACAAGATGGCGGATGTGGGAAATATTTCACCGGCATTCTATATCTCTGAAACAATTAGCGATATCTCCCTAAAATTTTGTACGGAGATAAAGGGCACTACTGGAAGTCCATCTATAAGATTTTCAAAAACCGGTTTACTACAAAACGAACATGGCGGCCAAGCGAATTTGAACATTTTAAATAGACCTTTCTCGCGATTTATTGTTCCAAGCGCACTGAAACCTGGTACAGGAAATATTTATACACATTGTAATCCACTGGTATCTAATTTAGTTCAATTGTTTACATAACCTCAAGATGGCGGCAGTGCGAATTTTAAAATTCAGTTTTTATTTCTTGTGATGTAGTCATGCGATCGAAGTGAAAGTTTGTATAATGAACCTACGCAATACTTTTCCTTTAATGGTACATGACTCTATGGCCTATACATTTAACAATCCAACATGGCGACCATCCGAAATATTTAGACGATACTGAATATCTACGAATCTATTTTAGCAATCAAACTGCATTTTTTAATGTTCATAGGGGCTATGAACTTAAGTTCACCTATAGGACCTTAAATAACCTGGTGAACACAAATCCAACATGGCGGTGACGCGAATTATAAATATTCACATGGACGTTTCTCGTAATTTAACCATCCGCGTGCAGTGAAATTTGGTACAGTAAATCTTTATCCGAATGTTAATCCACTGGCATCTAATTTATTTCAATTGTTTCCATAACCTCAAGATGGCAGCTGTGAAAATTTTTTAAATCTCCTTAGTTTTTTCTTGTGTCCTAATTATGCGATTGAAGTTTGAATACTACACGTTCACAATAATCTGCATGTAACAGTACATAACTCTAGGACCTACATATATAAAATCCAACATGGCGACCATCCGAAATATTTAGTCGGTTCTCAATATCTACGAATCTATTACAGCAATCAAACTGAAATTGTGTATGTTGATAGTGGCAATTAACATAAGTATGATATATGAAAATAGGCTGTATAGTTCTTCACGGAACTACTTGTTTTACCTGCAAATTAGACTACATGGACGGAATTTTGAAATGATTTTCAATCGGTCAACACGATTGTACATCATTGTAATGGGAATTATTCCCTATATCTGAAAAAATACATAAGATTAATAAATTCACTGTAAACCCTTGATTAATAATCAGATCCCTTACACTCAGGCTTTTAAATCAATACTACGAGTATGTGTGCGAAGATATTTACAATATTAGTACGGATGTATATAGAAAACTTGTACAGTTTGTCATGATTTGTTGCACTAATTTACAATAAATACTCGTTTTTTCCTGGATTATATTTTTGAAGCTACATAATCATAAGGATATAAGGATATTTAGTCCTACATGAACAGACGATCATAGTAACCTCAAAATTTGTATTCATGACTTTATAATATCCATATTTTCAACTTCAAGCTGATTTCTTCAACAGTTTTGTATTTCATCTTTAAAATTTACAGTACTTGTAACAGATCTGATTTTTAGCCTATTTTCATTTTATGAAAAAATAGACTTATGAGATCACCTTTTGTCCGTGTGTGTGCGTGTGTGTGAGTATGTGAGTCTGTGTGTGCGTGCGTGTGTGTGTGTGTGTGTGTCCCTAATAACTTCTAAACGACTGGAGTCATAGAACTATTTTGGCCTACCCTGACCGAGCCCTTCAAATTTTATTACGTCTCACCAATCCAACATGGCAGCTGTGCAAAATATTTCACCGGCATTCTATATCTCCGAAACTATTAGGCCTACTGAAATCATCCTGAAATTTTGTACGGTGATAAAAGGCACTACTAGTCGTTCACCAATGAGACTTTCAAAATCTGTTGACTACACAACGAACATGGCGGTCAAGCGAAGTTGAAACTTTTAAATAGACTTTTCTCGCTATTTTACCATCCAAACGCAATGAAACTAGATACAGCAAATGTTTATGCACATTGAAATGCATTGGCGTCCAAATTAGTTTAATTGCTTACATAATCCCAAGATGGCGCCTGTGCGAAATATTTCACCGGCAATCTATATCTCCGAAACTATTACTGATATCACCCTGAAATGTTGTACGGTGATAAAGGGAACTGCTAAAAGGTCAACTATGGGACTTTCAAAAACCTGTTAACTACAAAACGAACATGGCGGCCAAGCGAATTTTATACTTTTAATAGACTTTTCTCGCAATTTAACCATCCAAACGCAATGAAACTTGGTACAGCAAATGTGTATACACATTGTAATGCACTGGCATCTAATTTAGATCAATAGTCTACATAACCTCAAGTTGGCGGCTGTGCGAAATATTTCACCGGCATTCTTTATCTCCGAAACTATTACAGATAGGCTATCACCCTGAAATTTTGTACGGTGATAAAAAGTACTACTAGAAGTTCATCTATGAGACTTCTAAAAACCAAACGAACATGGCGGCCAAGCGAAGGTGAAACATGATAATAGACTTTTGTCGTGATTTAACCAGCTGAGCACAGTGAAATATGGTACAGTAAATGTTTGTACACATTGTAATGCACTGGCATCTAATTTAGTTCAATTGTTCACATAACCACAAGATGGCAGCTGTGCGCAATTTTAAAATTAAGTTTTTATTTTTTTGTCGTAACTATGCGATCGAAGTGAAAGTTTGAATAGTGCACCTACGCAATAATTTTCCTGTAATGGTACATAACTCTATGGCCTATACACATAGCAATCCAAAATGGCGACCATCCGAAATATTTAGACTGTTCTCATTATCTACGAATCGTTTACAGCAATCAAACTGTTTATTTTATGTTCATAGAGGCCATGAACATAAGTTCAACTATGGGACTTAACCTAGTGAGCGCAAATCCAACATGGCGGCGACGTGAAATACTGTATAAATATTGAATTGGACGTTACTCGCGGTTTAACCATTCGAGCGCAGTAAAACTTGGTACGGTAAATCCTTATACAAATGTATTTCCACTAGCATCTAATTTATTTCAATGGCTTTCATAACCACAAGATGGCATCTGTGCGAAATTTTAAAAACTGATTTCCATATCTTGTGTTCCGAATCATGCGATTGAAGTTTGAATACCACACCTACACAATAATCTTCATGTAATAGTAGACTACACAATTCTAAGTCCTACATATATAAAAATCCAACATGGCGACCATCCGAAATATTTAGACGGTTCTCAATATCTACGAATCTATTACAGCAATCAAACTGACATTTGGTACGTTGATAGTGGCAATTAACATAAATAGGATATATGAAAATAGGCTGTATATTTCTTCACGGAACTACTTGTAAAAATGTTAATGCATTTTTAGCTTTTAGACTACTAGTATTTTAGCCTATTTTCATTTATGACAAAATAGGCCTATGATATCACCTTTTGTCCGTGAGTGTGTATATGTGTGCGTATGTGTGTGAGTCCACCCCTAATAAAATATAAACGGCTGGAGCAATTTCAATGAAACTCGGTAAGTTCATAGTACTATTTTGTCCGACCAATTTAAATATTTAAATGGACGTTTCTTGCGATTTAACCATCCGAGCGCAGTGAAACTTGGTACGGTATATGCTTATAGAAATTTTAATCCACTTACATCTAATTTATTTAAATTATTTTTATAAACACAGGATGGCGGCTGTGCGAAATTTTAAAATCTCGTTTGTATTTCGTGTGTCCTAATCTACGATTGAAGTTTGAATAATACACGTACGCAATAAGCTTCATGTAATAGTACATAACTCTATGGCCTACATATATAAAATCCAACATGACGACCATCTGAATATTTTGACGGTTCTGAATATCTACGAATCTATTGCAGCAATCAAACTGAAATTTTGTATGTTGATAGAGACAATTAACATAAGTAGGATGCATGAAAATAGGCTATACAGTATAGTTCTTCACAGAACTACTTGTTAGACATATTTTGATAACAACCTTTGTTTAGAAAAATTTTAAGTGTGAGACTTGCTTCTGTACTTGATTTATCTGAGATCTGGTCTGCTGAGGAAGGTCACAATGTGACCTAAACCGGCACTACGCTAATTACAAGTATGTTTATTGACTTAAGGTTTTAATTCCCATAATATACAAAAGTTTGGTGCTTTTCAGTCGGTCAACACGAATGTACCCAGAAAAGCTGCTTTATGCCCTAATCCTGAAAAAAATTACATGAGATTAATAAATACAACCCCACAATCTCATAATATATTAATAAACTCCTGTAACTAAAATTGTAAAATTTTATATATTGTAAATATCTTCACCCACATGCATGTATTGATTTAAAAGCCTGTAACGGATGATGATGATCGCTTGACGATCGAAACTAGTAATACAAGGGCTCATGTAATATCTTTTTTCAGGCATAGGGAATAACACCCATGACAATTGGGTACAATCGTGTTGAACGACTGAAAATCATTTCACATTTTGTTTAATAAGTCAACAATGGCTTCCAACACGATAATGTTCACAGCCTACGCGGATGGTTAAAAAAATCCGTCTCATATAAAATAATTATTTCTTCGTAGAGTATTAATAAATTGGGTGTGTCCCATCATATGCTACAAATATGGTTGCAATATATATATACACCTAATCAAAGGAACATTCATCGTATAATAGTGACCAAAAATGAAAAGATGATTGTTGTTTTATTTCAACAATATATCACATCTTGAAAAGGTATACCTAGGTATTGATATTTCAATGTGTCATTGTGAGTGAATTCTCAGTCACTGTATGTTAATATAAAAATTCACATTATAATTCAATTTCACTCCGCCTATTTAACCTAGAATTAATTGCCTGCATTTATAATTATTTGTAAGGCGCATTAAAACATTGATGTCAAGGTATGAAGGTATTACTTTCTCCCTAGCCACGATCTATTTCAGAGGTAGAACTGGTTCATCAAAGAAAGCTCTAAAGTCAATCCTCTGCGTGCCTTAAGACAAAAACAAGGTATTAGACCTTCACTCTCATTCTTCGGAAGTGTATCAGTGGTAAACGAGACAATATAATTCCGTTGTTAATGGGATGATCTACGAAACGTGTATACTTTTATAGTTACGGAGGTAGATCTGTAGTTCATCATTTCCCACCACTGCCCATTCATAAAAGAAGGGATTAAGCATTAAGTTATCCACAGCTACTATGATTTTTAGAGAGTTAAACTGCCGGTAAGAATTATAAGTTACCAATCTTATTAGGAAATTATCATCAAGTTTATCCACTGTCCACATTACCATTAAGCGTATATCCACTAGGCGATTATACTGTACATCCGTATCTGCACAGGTCTCTGCATGGTACCCGTCTTGAGGCAATGTGTCTATGAAGAACTCGACGTTTACGTGTCTGGTCCGTTAGATATTATTAAATACACAATTAGGTACACCCGGAACTAAAGGATGGCATTGATTCTACACACATGCCCATGTTACCTACTTAATAGTTTTCAGGAATTCTTTAAAGGGGGTAGAATTAGGACTAATAGGTTCCAAACGCGAATAAAAATGTAATTTAGCATTATAAACCCCATCTCCCGATAGTCTTTCAAGAAAAGGCTATTCGATAAAAGAGGTCCGATATTCACTTCTGCAGATTCCCCTCCACAGTAGGGCTGAACATCGAATTATTCGAACATTTAAAATAATTTCGAATAAGAATATCTGATTCGAACATAGTTTGATTATTCGAGTTAATCACACAATCGAATATTGGAAGTTATCGAACATTCGAATTTCGATATATTCGTATTGGTGCAATAACCTGACTATTCAGTCAATAATACAGGGTGCCAGGGAATATTCTCCGCAGTGCCTAAATGCTTCTGCGAGAGATAGCGTCACCGTTACGTTGGCAGCATGGCTATCGCTTGTATTAAAACAAACAATAAACGTTGTACTCACCACAGCCATTCATAACATACTGTTGCACTCTTCCAATTATCTAACTATACACACTGGCGATTTCGATAGCCCACATCCCTCACATGTGGTCTTCACCCTATCAAGGACACCGTGCTGCCAACTAAACTGATGATGCTACCTATCGCAGCTGCACGTAGTCGCTGCGGGGAACATTTCCTGGCGCCCTGTAGAATGAATCGACGAACAAGTAGAGCCATTCAAATGTTCGAATAATTATAACAAACATAGAAACAAAGAGAAAAGAAAAGGAAATAGAAGGAAAGAAGGGAAGAAAGAAAGAAAGAAAGAAAGAAAGAATGAAGGAACGAAAGAAAGAAAGAAAGAAAGAAAGAAAGAAAGAAGGAAAGAAGGAAAGAAAGAAGGAAATAAAGAAGGAAAGAAAGAAAGAAAGAAAGAAAGAAAGAAGGAAAGAAAGAAAGAAAGAAAGAAAGAAAGAAAGAAAGAAAGAAGGAAAGAAAGACAGAAGGAAAGAAAGAAGGAAATAAAGAAGGAAAGAAGGAATGAAAGAAAGAAAGAAAGAAAGAAAGAAAGAAAGAAGAAATAACAGTGATGTTTGTTTTGAATTATGATTATTTATAAGGATCTATCTGGATGAACGGGGAAGGGGCTAACCCCGATCCGACCCCTTGGATTCGCCCCTGCTTCTAACAACTCGTCCACTGGACATATTTAACTACACAAATTGCTGTAATTTTCGACTACTTACCATCTTCGAATAATTCAAATAATTTAATTTTTCGATTTAATTTAATTCATATTCATTTGAGAGAGCCTCCGTGGCTTAGGCGGCAGCACGCCGGCTTCTCACCGCTGGGTCCGTGGTTCAAATCCCGGTCACTCCATGTGATATTTGTGCTGGACAAAGCGGAGGCAGACAGGTTTTTCTCCGGGTACTCCGGTTTTACCTGTCACAATTTCATTCCAGAAACACTCTCCACTCTCATTTCATTTCATCTGTCATTCATTTAATCTTTGCACCACGGGAGTGCGACAGGCTTCGGCAGCTGGCACAGTTCATATCCTCGCCGCTAGATGGGGGCTTCATTCATTCAATTCCCTGACCCGGTCGGTCGACTGGAAGCAGGTTGTGGATTTTCATTTTTCATATTCATTTGAGACTATTTTGCCTTTCAGCGTCCAGTCTAGTCTACAAGCCTCTGTTTGTTAACAAGTCGCCTCCATGATTCCCTATTATAATTTTATTAATTCAGCCAATGGACATGTACTTTCCTTTTCAGGATGGGTCAGGGAAGGGATATTGGAAATAAATCGGCCGTGGACCTATTGAAAAGAACCGTCCCGGCATTTACCTGGAGGTGAAAATGGGAAACCACGAAAATCATTTTCAAGACGGCCGAGCTGAAGTTCGAACCCATGCTCTTCCGATGCCAGCGAGACACCGCGGCCAGTTCATGATCCCCTATTAGCAGTTAGTACTGCGGCCTCTCACTTTGAAATCGTTAATAATCGGATATTCGAAATTCTCCAGAAGGCCTAGTACTTACCTAATGTTTCAAACAACTGAAGCATTCGGACATCCGCATTGTTCAACCATTGAAATACTTTATTCGAATTTCGAACTGGCGAATATTAGAAGTAGTTGAATTAATCGATTAATCGAACGATATGTACAGACCTCATACAAAGTTGATCACTAAATAATAAGTGAAATAGAAGCTCATTCAATCTTACTCTATACAGCTGCAATGCGCAACTTAAGTTAAACAAGTTGATGCTGTTGTTGGTGGTTCATTTGGGGGCTTTGGGACGTCGCGGTCATGTAGCCACGAGTTGAAGAAGCGTTGGGGTTATTATTATTATCATTATTATTCAGTCGAACTTGCTTAGTTCGAACGTTTTTCATTCGAAATCGTGTATAATACTAACTTTTGTGCGGTCCCTTACTTTCCTATACAATAAAATATAAACTTTTCTAATTCGAAATCATAAATAATTCGAGATTAAACCAAATTCAACTGTATTATTTTATTATTATTATTATTATTATTTCCATACAAGGAAAAATGTACGACTTCATGTAAACAAATTTTCAAAATTCTTTTCCGTCCTTCTGAAGGTGTATATAACCATCAGAAAAAGTTTTCAGGAGGTACCTCGCTACCGTAAAGGTCGCTCACACCAACCAAGAGAAACATTCCTGTGACAACTCCAAATGTGGGTAAATCCTCTCTGTTAACTGAGTTAGAACAAGCATTAGTCACGCACAGTCGACAGTCCTTTAAAAGGAATCAAATGTGCCCCTTTTTTGTACTGTAACCTATATTTTATGAGTCCCCCATGACAGTTTTAATGTAGGCTAGTGGGTTTATTATTTCTTTATATCATGTTATCGTGTTGACAACGTGTTCAATTGCATTGGACACGTCTGCAGTAGACGCAGTGTCATTATTATTATTATAACTATTATCATATACGAATACTTTTTATTATTAATTATTCAATGTATTTTAGGTCACTTTTGACGAGATTCTGGAGCTTGCTTTGATTCTGTTGTAAAGAATATAGTATATTTCATTTGTACAGTTTTGGTATATTTAAGTACGGAGAATGGTGGGGGACGTAATTGCCTGTCACTTGTTGGTGAGATATATTCTGTCGCTGGTCACGAGATAGAGTAGGTGCTCTTGCAAGTGGTGCTACCTATCCAAAGGGCTAGAACTATGACAACGAGCTCACTTGTGCTGTAAAGAATATGGCCTTGTATGAACTACTGGATGTAGACGAGACGGGAAGAAGCCCTTAGGCGTGGAACAGGGTGTGTCGACAGCCGAGCAAGGGGGCTTGCTATGAGTCGCCTGGACAAACAGGCGTATGACAATAGCGCTTCTGGGAAAAGACTTCCTGCTAGGAGCTGTGGCATAGAGGTGCGGTAGCAAGCTACCTGAGTGGACTAGTGGGAGATTGTCTCGCTAGACTTTGAGATGACAGGATGTGTAGTGTGCCGTCTCTCTTGAGGAGTGCTACGTGTTTCGACGGAGGGTGATTGGGTTCTGGCTGTAATGCCACAATCACAGTAGGCCTAATAACTGTGCTAAGTTGAAGAAGACCTTCATGGCGGTAAACCATAATGGCATGGCTGACCAGCTTCAAAGTGGTGACGAAACTAGAAATATACGGCAGACGACGGCATTACCGGTAATGTGAAAACAAACTAAGAAATCTTTAAAGGCCTAAATATTATTATTATTATTATTATATTATTATATATATATATTTAATTGCATTTCTTGTGTGTCACTCTTTTTTTATTATATTCATCAATTTCTTGCATGCAGCTTCAGAATATAAAGTAGATTTAAATTGGATAGTTTCTTTTTAGTTAGATGCATGTAAACCTTCCTTCATCTTTATTAATTTATAGGAGGTTTTGGTAAGGCCTATGTACGAGCCAGTCCTTTCAGAATATCTGCACACGCCCGGAGATAAGAAGAGTTTCAAAAAGGTGGATTTGTTCAATTACAGTACTAATTATGTCATTTGCTTAAATTTTAAAGAAAGGCCATTTATGAGGCAGAATATTCATTTTTATTTTAATTTTTTGTATCTTCAAAGTTACAAATGGCTTCTCTGGGTGAAGCCATCTTGTGGCTAGAATTTGAAAGATTACAAATGGCGCCCAACTATGGAGTGTGAATAAGGCTGGCTGGTGCATAGTATGGTAGTACGCACAGGTAATTTGTGAAATCTGATCGGGTATTTTAGGAAGGGTATATATGTTCAGTGATTTTGGAGGGTATGCTAAGTAATAAGAGTGAGCCTGATTTATTAAAGTTGAGATCTAGAAGTGTTGATCGAAGCACCCTTGGTCATTCTAGAAGAGGCAGGAGTCAGTCAAACAGACAGACCAATAAGCGGTCAGATTCCACAAATTCGAGAGTAGTTCCTAGTAAAATGGCAGATACGGATGTGATTTCTGGTACGTTGGAGGGACGTGAGGGGGCCGAGAAAGATGATGTTGCAACTAGCAAGGAGTTAGGAATGGGAGTGAATAGTGACGAGGAAAATGTAGGACTGGGGGAAAACTCACAGATGATCAAGTTAATGGAGCAGATGATGTCTAAATTCAGTAGTAAACTAAGTGATTTAAGTAATAAAATGGATACTCAGAATAGTGATTTAAGTACTCAAATTAATAATCAAAGTAGTGAATTTAGTACTAAGATAGACATTCAAAGTACGGATTTAGAGAGCAAAATTAATAAGATTGTAGAGAGTATGAGTAAAGGCTCTAAGGAAATTCGTCAGGAAATTGCCAGTAGAATTGAGTTGGTAGATAAAAGATTCGAGCAAGTTGAGGAGAAGATGAGCTTACAGAGGCAGGGCATTATGGATACTGTTGATAAGCAGATAGGCGAGGTGAGTAATGAGGTAGCCATTGTCAAGAAAGAAGTTAGTGAGAGGTTGATAGTTGTAGAGGAAGAAATGAAGGATATAACTGAGATTAGAAATAAGCAGGTGTCTTTCGAACAGGAGCTAGCGATTTCTTCAGCCAGAGTAACGATGGTAGATAAGAGTGTAAAAAAGGAGATTAGTGAACTGAAATCCTTTAATGAGAGCGAAAATTTGAAATTAAGAAGAGAGCTGAATCAGGCCAAGTCAAATAAGGAAAATTGTAATCACTCTGTAGGACATAGTAACTTCTATATGGAATCTGACTTGCCTAAATTTAGTGGAAGGCAGTTTAACCCTATGGAGTTTGTTAAAGTTGTTCAGAAGAGGTTTTCGAAAGGGTTAGAAGATGGGACTTTAGACTGGGATATTGTTGAGGAAATCATATCATTAGCTTTTGTGGGGGAGGCTAAATCTTGGTATCAAGTTTTTAGGGGAGGTTTTCAGGGGTTAGAAGATTTTAGGCAGAAGTTTGAGGGAACATTCTGGAACGAACAGACTAAAGGAAGAGAAAGAGACAAGATTTCTTTTGGGAGGTATCAGTCGAATCAGGGGGTGAGCATGACGGAGTATTTCCTCACACATGTCCTTATCAGTCAGAATTTAGACACTAGTTCTTCTGAAGGTGATATTGTTAGGCGTATGGCCCGTCATTTTTCTGATGAGGTGAAGATGGCCGTAGTCATGCAGGATGTAAATACGATTAAGGACATGGAACGTGTGTTAGAAAGGTTTGATACTTTGGGTAGAATGGGAGGTAAGAGGCAAGAACAGGGAAGGGAAGGAAATTACGATCAGGGGTATCAGGAGGAAGGGAATAGGCATTATGAGCGTAGGAATATTGATAGGCCAGGTAACTTTGCGAGGAATGATAGAGGAAATTTTGTAAATAGGGATAGGGGTGACCAAGGGAATTTTCGGAATAGGGGGCGCGGAGAACAGAGGCAGGCAGAAAATCGGGGACCTGGGGAACAAAGGCAGTTAGAGAATAGGGGGCGTGAAGAAGAGAGACAGCCAGCTCAGCCGAGTAATTTAAACGGGAACAGGGCTCTTTAAGACGGTCAGATAGAGGGTCCCATCCCAGTATTCCAGTTCATGTGTTGAAGAAGATAGAATACGACCTTGATGTTAGAAAGGAATTGTTAGATGACCAGGTTGAGGTTATGCAGGAGAGATGTGAGCCTACGTTGATCAGTCCTGTGATTAAGGTGAAGATGTGGGGTCAAGTCGTCGATGCCTTATTGGACTCAGGGAGCATGTGTTCTTGCATTAAGGCAGGCTTTTATGATGAGGTTAAGAGTAAAGGAGAAGCCATAGAGGAGATTCCTGTGTCCAATATATTTATATTGTCTGCTGTTGGGACTAAGTCACAGAGAGTGCGTAGACAGGTTGTCGCACCTATGTACATTGATGAGAAATGTGGTCGTCAGAGTTTTCTAGTGGTCGCGAATTTAGTGTATCCTGTCATATTGGGTGCGGATTGGCTAAGCAGTCAGATGTGTAAGCTTGATTATGGCGAATCTAAGGTGAGATTCAAGTGGGGTGAGAATTTTGATACGATTAGTCTGAGTTATCAGGTGGACTCGGGAACCTTTGTGAGTATATCAGTGTGTGTCCAGGTTTTAAATGAAGAGGAAGAAGTCAGTGAGGTTAGTAGCGACATGGTATCAGAGGATGTCAAAAGTTGTAGTATGGTAGTGGAAGAGGAGCGTGAAGGCGAATTTTCAAGTGTTGTGGAAGATACCATGTTGGAGGTAGAGCAGAAGGCTCAGTTGTTAGAGGTCTTGAGAGACCACAGTGAGGTGTTCTCTGACAAACCTGGTAGGACACATGTGTACGAGCATAGTTTCGAGATCACCGATAGGTCTAGTTTTAATGGTGTTAGATACCCGATACCACACGCCCATGTCAAAGCAGTAGATGATGTCATTTCGCAGATGCTAGACGATGAGGTGATCGAATTCAGTAGGAGCCAGTATGTCAATCCGTTGGTAGTAGTGATTAAGAAGGATGGGTCAGTTAGGCTATGTTTGGATGCAAGACAAGCTAATAAACGCATTGCGCCGGATCATCAGCGACCGGAAACTACTGAGGATTTAGTTCAGAGATTTGGGGGTAAAGAATGGCTGACCACATTAGATTTGAGTGCCAGTTTTTGGCAGGTACCCCTACGGAAGGAGGATAGGCAATTCACGGCTTTTTGTTACAAAAACCAGCTGTTACAATTTACACGGATTCCTTTTGGTATGAAAACATCGTCAGCTGGGCTCATTCGCGCACTTAACATCGCTCTGGGACACGACACAGGGGATTTCACAGCCAGTTACATCGATGACTTAGTCATCGCATCACGTACATTTGGGGAACACATGGAACACCTTAGAATCGTTTTGGGAAAGTTGCATCGGGTCGGGTTCACAGTGAAACTTAAGAAGGCGACCTTTTGTGCACAACAGATCACGTTTTTAGGCCACACCATTACACCACAGGGGGTTACGCCAGTAGGGTCGAAATTAGACAACATAATCAACACTCGGACACCACGTAAGGTCAAACAACTTCGCTCTTTTCTGGGGGTATGTAATTATTTCAGGAGGTTTGTACTGCGGTATTCGCAGCTGTGCGGGCCATTTAGCGGGTTACTTAAACAGAATTCTAAGTGGGTTTGGGAAAAGGAACACGATGAGGCATTCATCAAACTTAAAGAGGGTTTTAGGGATGCTGTCACACTTAGGTACCCCGGGCAGGATAGTCAGTATATAGTGATGACAGATGTTAGCGACTTAGGTTTAGCAGGGGTGCTTTGTCAAAAGGATGGGGATGGAAATCTAGGCATCGTGTCACTCGCTAGTAGAGGTCTAAATTCCGCGGAGAAAAGATACACTACTAGTGAGAAGGAATTGCTAGTCATTGTGTATTCGCTGAGCAAGTTCCGGACCTATGTGCTTGGCCGGAAATTCCTAATCTATACCGACCATAACGCACTTACGTTTCTTAGGACATGTAGGATAACCTCGAACCGGCTTTCTAGGTGGATATTGGCGATCCAAGAGTACGATTTTGATATATTTCATGTAAAAGGGTCAGAAAACGAATTCGCGGATTTTGTGAGTCGCCACCCGGAAATTGCTGGGGAGGGAGTTGAAGCTAGGAGAGAGGAAGGAATTTTGGTCTGTGTAACTAGGATTTCAGATAGGGACGGGGAGAGGTTAAAGTTGGGAAAAATGAGAGAGGAACAATGCAAGGACGAGGAGATTCAGGATATTTATCGGGAACTCGAGGAAATGGAACATATGAGCATTGCTAAGAGGGGTAATAAGGAATTCAGGCTTTTTAACCACTTGCTAACTAGGAAATGCTTTGGCGAGAGATGGTGCGTGTGGGTTCCTAAGTCTTTGAGGTATGATATTATCTGGTTTTATCATAAGGAGTTAGGCCACTATGGTGCAGAGAAGGTGTTGGGTGCTATTCAGGAGAACTTCTTCTGGAAAAACATGGGCAGGGAAGTCATAAAAACCCTAGCAACATGTGAGTTGTGTCAGAAGTGCAAGCACCCCACAAGGTATTTAGAAGGGCCAAGGCAGGCTGTTTTAACTCAGAAACCAGGTGAGTTGGTGTGTGTTGACCTCTATGGGCCGTTGGTGAAGTCTCAGTATGGCTACCAATATGTGTTTGTCGTTGTTGATGCCTTTTCTAAGTATGTTAAGCTCTATCCCCTAAGACAGGCCACGGGGAGGGGTTGTGTAAATTGCATACTGGGGAAATATGTTCCGGAGTTTGGTAAGCCACTCCGAATACTCTCAGACCACGGTTCTCAGTTCACCTCGAAGATATGGAGGACCAAGTTGAGTGAACTGGGAATACAGTGTACGTATTCCTCTATTAGGTATCCCCAAGGAAACATGTCTGAGAGAGTAATGAGAGAACTAGGGCGCATGTTTAGGACTTATGTGAGTGAGCGACATAATGCCTGGTTTTCGATGCTTGAGGACGTTGAGCGTTGGCTCAATGTAACTAAACACGAGAGCACGGGTCGCACTCCCATAGAAGTCCAGCTGGGCAGGAAGCCTGTCAGCGAACTTGCCATGATTTTGGGTTTGAGGACAGGGGAGGTCGTACCCAGAGATTTAAGTATCAGGTTAGCTGGGGAACATTTATGTAAGGCCAGTAAGAAACGGCAGAAGCAGCAAGGGAAGCGGGCAGGAGATAAGTTAGATGTAGGTGACCTTGTGCTTTTGAGGGTGCCTCATGTCTCGTCCGCAGACCAGAAATTGGTGAGTAAATTGGTCCTTACAAAGGACGGAAGGGTGCTAGGGATTTACAATATTTCCAATCTGAGGATGTACGTATCCTAGTAGCCCTGTTGGTTGTGTATATATTTGTGGAAGGAAGGAGTTAGGATTTTGGAAGGGAAGTCATGCCTAAAAGGATTGCTTTTTATTCTATGGTATAGGACCAAATGAATGAAAAGCAAGGGGGCGTTCTGTAACCTATATTTTATGAGTCCCCCATGACAGTTTTAATGTAGGCTAGTGGGTTTATTATATCTTTATATCATGTTATCGTGTTGACAACGTGTTCAATTGCATTGGACACGTCTGCAGTAGACGCAGTGTCATTATTATTATTATAACTATTATCATATACGAATACTTTTTATTATTAATTATTCAATGTATTTTAGGTCACTTTTGACGAGATTCTGGAGCTTGCTTTGATTCTGTTGTAAAGAATATAGTATATTTCATTTGTACAGTTTTGGTATATTTAAGTACGGAGAATGGTGGGGGACGTAATTGCCTGTCACTTGTTGGTGAGATATATTTTGTCGCTGGTCACGAGATAGAGTAGGTGCTCTTGCAAGTGGTGCTACCTATCCAAAGGGCTAGAACTATGACAACGAGCTCACTTGTGCTGTAAAGAATATGGCCTTGTATGAACTACTGGATGTAGACGAGACGGGAAGAAGCCCTTAGGCGTGGAACAGGGTGTGTCGACAGCCGAGCAAGGGGGCTTGCTATGAGTCGCCTGGACAAACAGGCGTATGACAATAGCGCTTCTGGGAAAAGACTTCCTGCTAGGAGCTGTGGCATAGAGGTGCGGTAGCAAGCTACCTGAGTGGACTAGTGGGAGATTGTCTCGCTAGACTTTGAGATGACAGGGTGTGTAGTGTGCCGTCTCTCTTGAGGAGTGCTACGTGTTTCGACGGAGGGTGATTGGGTTCTGGCTGTAATGCCACAATCACAGTAGGCCTAATAACTGTGCTAAGTTGAAGAAGACCTTCATGGCGGTAAACCATAATGGCATGGCTGACCAGCTTCAAAGTGGTGACGAAACTAGAAATATACGGCAGACGACGGCATTACCGGTAATGTGAAAACAAACTAAGAAATCTTTAAAGGCCTAAATATTATTATTATTATTATTATATTATTATATATATATATTTAATTGCATTTCTTGTGTGTCACTCTTTTTTTTATTATATTCATCAATTTCTTGCATGCAGCTTCAGAATATAAAGTAGATTTAAATTGGATAGTTTCTTTTTAGTTAGATGCAAGTAAACCTTCCTTCATCTTTATTAATTTATAGGAGGTTTTGGTAAGGCCTATGTACGAGCCAGTCCTTTCAGAATATCTGCACACGCCCGGAGATAAGAAGAGTTTCAAAAAGGTGGATTTGTTCAATTACAGTACTAATTATGTCATTTGCTTAAATTTTAAAGAAAGGCCATTTATGAGGCAGAATATTCATTTTTATTTAATTTTTTGTATCTTCAAAGTTACAAATGGCTTCTCTGGGTGAAGCCATCTTGTGGCTAGAATTGAAAGATTACAGTACCTCGGTAATTAAGTCACGCATCAAATTCAAGCTATACTCATAGCACAGAGGAAACCGCAAGGAATGATCACTAGACATGAGAATTGCGCCTATCTGCAAATGTAGGCCTACATATAATTTAAACGTCACGATATATCTCATTGAAACTTTGTGATTGTGATTACATGTTTCATTCGTACTCACACCGTCCACAATAGCTTCGCTCACTAAGGCAGACGAGTGGGTTCAAGCACCCCCCATCGGACGACCTTGGAATTGTTTTCCCGTGATTTCCCATTTTCAACTCCAGGCAAATGCTGGATGTACCTCCTGATAGTCCATGATCACATAAGCATTATAAATGCATGCGTTCACAATTACAATGATTGATGAACAGTTATTAGTGCATAAGTGTGCATTGTTGCCGACCCCGTGGTGTTGGGGTAGGGCGCCTGATCTCACCCGGAGGCCCCATGTTCGATTCCCGGCTCCGTCAGGGATTTTAGAAACTGACGTGGGGGCTGGAACGAGGTGCACGCAGCCTCGTTAGGACAATTGAGTAGCTGTCACGAAAACCAAAATTAATGGCCGAGGGGACCCAACGCGCTGACCACGCGTCACCCCAATATCTACAGGCCAAATGCCTGGCAGCGGTCGCTTGGTAGGCCTAGGCCCTCCAGGGCTGTAGTCCCAGGGGTTATTATTATTATTATTATTATTATTATGTGTGCATTGTTGGGTCGTTGTGCAAATAAGAGCATATTTCTAGCTTTTTTGAATTTTCCGTTTCCAGTAAATGCTCATTCCTATGCTTTCCTACAGTGAAGTATCACGTTCAATGCGCAGCTAGTCGCCTTCTATGGTCTCGAGATACGTAATGAAACTCCGATTTGAAAGATCCTGAGTTCAATTCCCAGCTCCGCCAAGAAGGGTTCGATCCCTGCCTCAGCTGTTCTAACGGTGGTTTTTCGTGATTTCCCACTTTTTCTCCAAGCAAATACCGGAATGGTTCCTAACTTAAGGTTACGGACACCTCCTACAAACCCTAGCTTCAATCACAAATACACGCGCTACTATAACGACCACAATGGCACAGGTTATCATACATATCCCCTCCCCCTCCCCCCCCCCCTCACACACACACACACACACACACGCGCGTACACGGGGATACATGACCACGATGTCACAAACCCCTTTTAAATGAATTAACAACAACAATGTGCAGCTAATGGTCCAGTTGAAGGTGCAAACATGAAACAAATTGTGAATGTCGCTAAAATTAAACTGCATGTTGTAAGTAAAGTATTGTACAAGCGTAGGTATCAGGCTAAATATCCCCAGCCCTCTCCACACATATTCCATTCGTTGTGGAAATAATGCCTATTGGCCTGGAATAGTTTTGTTTTACAGACAGGTGTAACAGGATATAATCAGAAAGTAGATAAACATTAGGCTGTTACAATAAGTATTCGCTGTAACTAAATAACTGAGTTTAGTTACTGAAACAAGATACTCAACAATAGTAGGCTATACAATGCAACGAGCCTATAATGGCAATAATTTAGATACGAATATGTTTATAAAACGAAAGAAGCGAGTTTTATAATTTCCATACGAGTGTCTTAATTACCATTATAGGCGAGTTGCATACGACTAGTTATGTTCGGCGATAACTGCAATTAGTTTATGTTCCAACATAAATATTCATAAATATCGGTCGAGATTCCGCCAGATTTATGTACTGTACTGAACAGAGCGCATGGGTTGCAGAGAATACCTTGTATTCGGCCATGGCCTCCTCAAATACCCCTACTATGACACTGCCACCCAGTGAAATGCAAAATAGGAGGTCGTAGAAGTCAGCGCAGGTGCGATGCTATCCTTACCTAATTTGTTACACAACAGTTTCTTGAGCTCTGATTGGTGGGAGAAACTGTATCATAATGAAAACTCGTACTATAATGAGTTTCATTATAGTACAGTTTTCTGACATAGAATATTTATATTTCGCCATGGTCGAACATAAACTACTGTATATTAAAACTATTATTGTATATCTCAGTCGCATTCATACTATTATATAATGTGGGTGGTGCTCAGTTATAGCATTGGATGAGATGCTAGTGCCTGCGAATGCTGTTAAAAGTTCAACTCATAAGATCAGTGCTGCTGTCGTAACTCATCAAGAAAGCAATAGCAAACCACCTCACCTTGCCGAGTACGTCTCATTATACACCAGGCTTCGGTTTTGGGGCTTCTAAGACGGTGCTTTTACAGGGTTCAACCAGCCTCGGGGCTGACTACCTAACGAATATTAAAAAGTTACAAGAATTAATTATTTTGCTTTTCCTTGTTCACGTGATTGGGCCTTAGAGGACCACGTGTATCCAAAGGTAACTGCCAATTATCTCATAGGCTGAGGATATTCGAGGACGCTTGGCTAGTGCGATGACAAACTCAACCACATTACCTTGGTTTAAGGCCATTATTTAATCATTTATTTATTTATACATGTATTAATATTACTATCTTACATTCCCTTTTAAGAGAGCGTGTGAACTTGAACAATTTTCATGACAACCCAGTCTTGCAGCGACGTTCCTCCCAAATCCTCTTCATTCTTGCATTATGTCCGTTCGTCCATCCACTTTTTTCCTGGCATCTTTGGTAGCAGTTCTTTAGCAAATTTATGTTTTCATTATGTTTTTTTTTTCTAAATTTAACCCGATCATTCATATCGTGCCTCGTGATGCTGAGCTGCTTGAGGCCTTCTTCAGTTTCCTGTATCCATTTGGATTTATTTTTACTGTCGAGGGTGATTTTGAAAATGTGTTTTGTAATTCTGTGCTGGTCTCTTCTGTATATGTGACCAAAAACTTTAGCTCGTCTCTTTCTGAAAGTGTTGAAGATAGTTTCTATGGTTTTATAAATTTCTGATGATGGTCTCTTAATCCAAACATTTTTCGGTGGATTTAACGTTCTTGTTTTTCTATTTCTTTAATTTTTGAGTGAACATGCATTAATGTTGTTTTTATATATTTATTTACATATTTTTGTATTTATCTATCTATGTATCTTTCTATAAATATATCTACTATCTACTTGTCTATTTATTTATTGGTTTATCTATATATTTATCTATCAATCTATATATGTATCTATCAATTACTTTATTTATTTATTTATTTATTTATTTATTTATTTATTTATTTATTTATTTATTTATTTATTTATTTATTTATTTATTTATTTATTTATTTATTTATTTTTTTATTTGAGCTTATTTTGGTAATACGTATTTTAGTGCATATACTTCTCATCAATAACCATCAGTGCAAGACTTCGAGGGAAATACAACTCTTACCCTAAAAATTACAAACATCGTAACAGTAACAAATTTTGGTGCTGATTAATCTTTACGTCTGTTTGGCATAAAGAGTTCAAGTTGACATACATGAAAAGTAGGAGATGATTCAGCAACTTACGTAAGATGGATGCCATTAACGATGATGACCAAGGTAAGAAAGATTAGCGTGAGTGACTTTTAATTTCAATTACCTGCCCCGAGGACACGTCTTCACCTTCCCGTTCTCTATGAAATATTCCTTTCGCTACGCTTAATGTACGGTACAAAACGCAACTTTCAGAGGCCAATGCTCAAGTAAGTTGGATAGCTACACAAACAAACCGCGAGGATTTGCATATTGAAAGAAAACGACCATAGACATACAGTAGGTCAAGCTCAATCTATGGACCTGTAAATCTGAGTAGTGCTGGTTCGGGTCCGGCCATGGACAACATGCGCCTCTCCAATATACCGTCATGGAACTTGCAATACCGCGTAACTGACAATGCTATTCGTTTCCATTATTGTCCTTATGGTTGGCAATGCCTCCCAACTGTAGGCTATAAGATGTGCCGCTCATCAGAACAATTCGCACTAGGTTAATTTTCCTGTGTATAAGTCTAATGGGAAATTAATCTTAAAATAATATACTGTACTGTATGAGTGCATATCCGGCCCCGTGGTGTTGGGGTAGCGCGCCTGCCGCTCACCTGGAGGCCCCGGGTTCGATCCCCGGCTCCGTCAGTGATTTTAGAAACTGACGTGAAGTCTGGAACGTGGTGCACTCAACCTCGTTAGGACAATTGGGTTGCTGTCTGACAGTGACCCAGCACCCCGGTCACGAAAACCAAGATTAACGGCCCAGGGGACTCGATGTGCTGACCACGCGTCACCCCCATATCTGCAGGCCAATTGGCTGGGCAGCGGTCGCTTGGTAGGCCTAGGCCCTTCATGGGCTGTAGTGCCAGGGGTTATTTATTTTATGTACGAGTACATAACTGCACGGAAGTATCCTTTCCTAGAGTGCAATGAATTTAAGATCCTCTTCTTTTATTTTTATTTTTGTTTTTCCACGGGAGAATGAACCTAAAGTGAATTATTCTGTTGGGTGGCACATCCACATACGGCTGGGAGGCGCGACCAGTCATAAGGAAACTAATGAAAACGAAGAGCATTGCCAGTTACGCGGTATTGCAAGTTCAGCGAAGGTACGTGGCCAGCCCGTTCCCCTGATCTCACCCTTGCGATTTCTTTCTCTGGGGATACCTGAAGGTGCGTCTTCCAACGTACTATAAGCCGCAAACACTACACGACCTGAAAACTGCCATTCGTGACGAAATCGAGTCAATACCACAAGGGTCATGCAAAAGTTCAGGGAGAGATTTCACAAGTGCATAGAAAGGGCGGTCAACATTTGGATGATATCATGTTCAAAACTTAATGTGCATGTGAATGTCATGTAAAAAAGCAAACTTTGCCCTTTCCGACTATGTATTAAATTTGTGAACGGTTTTTCGCGTTGCTGTTTTACTTACGTTTAAATTCGGGAGTTATTTCTGCCGCACTCTGTATAAGACTTAATATATTGACTTAAGAATGACGGCTGTGCAGTTTTGTTTTAATCACGGGGTTTAATTCTCGTGTCCTGACAAGCGATAGCAATGTAGATTAGTATAATGGACCACCATTAAAATATTCACCTCCTAGCATATGATTCTATAACCTATATATAAAACAAACCAACATGGCGTCCATGCGATATACATTATTTCACTGGTTCACAACATCTCCGAAACTATTTAAGCAACCAAGCTGAAATTTTGTACGGTGATAGAGGACTAGTATGTGAGTACACATGCTGCATGTGACAATCAAGATCCTAAGATACACAAAACAACATGATGGCCAAGTGATTTTCAAATATTTAAAATGTTTTTTTCTGACGATCTAATCACCCGAGAGTAATGAAACTCGGTACAGTGAATCTTTGTTCATAGCTTAGTGTAGAAACAGCTCATCTTTAATTGTTTTCAAAAATTCAAGATGACTCAGTTCGAAATTTTAAAAACATTATTTTCTTTTATTTCTCGCATCCTATTCAAGCGAGTGAAGAGAAGATTCGTACGATGGTCTTTTATAATAATTATTATCTAATGACACTAAATTTTGTAGCATAAACTTCATAAATCATAGAAGCTGTGCATTTGACGTTTCTTAAAATAAACTCCCGTGTCTCGTTACAGAAAAATGCCATCGCGCGGGAGGAGTCTTAATCACCGATACTGAAAGTTATATATTCTAGCACATAATTTCTGAATATAGTGGTGTTGGTGGAGACACAGGCTGTGTACCAATAGTTAGTTAGTACATCAAATGGAAATGCTTCCAATAGCCGAAAGAGTTTTAATACAAAAGACCAGTAGGATATATGAAAATAGGCTATTTAATTCTTCACGGAACTACTTGCTTTTCATGTAGTGTTATGTTTCCCGTCTATTATAATTGGGCATAAGTACGTATTGTGCTCAATTAAATTGGGCTGCGAGTAAATATTATTTTACCACACTAATATATAAAAGAAAGAAATATTACACGGATTATTTATAAGTTATATACATTTGGGAGTGGCGACCCATCTTAATAATAGCCTAAAATGAAAGCAAATATGGTTCAGCCTCGGAAAGTGCTAGGGCGTCCCCTGCAGGCGACGCGCAGTTCTTCAGATGCTGGGGGAGATGTGAGAAATGGGCGACCAGCATCACAATATATCCGAATTGGGACAGTCAACATCTTAACCCTGATGGACAAGACTGAGGAGTTAGTGGACTTAGTCTCAGTGAAACGAAATGGAAAGGAAAATAGGAAAGAAAACTAAAGGAAGGATACAGGCTGTTTTACAGTGGAGGACAAGAGGCAAAAAATGGAGTAGGAATTATTATAAGAAAGGATGTCCTAGAGTATGTGGAGAAGGTGAAGAAGATAAGTGACAGGATAATCATAGGAAGGATACAGTTCAGGACAGGGACAAATGATCTGTTTCAAGTATATGCTCCACAAACGGGGAATAAAGAAGAGAACTTAGTAGAATGCCTAGAAGATGTGGAAAAATATATAGAGGATAAGGAAATAATAGTAATGGGAGATTTGAATGCACGAGTGGAAAGAGACAGACAAGGAAGAGAGGAGATTTTGGGACCATATGGTTATGGCAGTAAAAATCCAGAAGGGGATTTCTTAATGGACTTCTGTCAGCGGAACCAATTAATTATAGGGAATACGTTGTTCAGAAAGAAAAATAGTCAGAAGATAACGAGGTATGGATGGGTAGATAGAAGAACAAAAACTCTGTTAGACTATGTATTAGTCGAAAAAGGACATCGGAAAGAGCTAATGGATGTCACAGCCATGCCAGATGAAGCCTTTGGAGGGGACCATAGGGCAGTGGTAACAAAATTAAAAGTAAAAAAGGTCATGAGATTACCAGAGAAAAGGGAAAGAAAGATTAAGGTCTGGAGACTAAAGGAAAAGGAGGTTGCAGAAGAGTTTAAGAGAGAATTGCAAGAACAGATACCAAGGACGGATATTACCCATGTGGAACAAGAATGGGGAAAATTTAAGAGTGCATTTGTAAACAGTGCAGAGAAAACATGTGGTAGAACATCAGGAAAGGTACGGGAAAAGGAGACAAAATGGTGGAATGATAGAGTGAAAAAAAGGGTAAGAGAGAAGAAGAAAGTTTGGAAGAAATGGAAAACAAAAAAGACTGAAGAAAGTAGAGCAAAATATATAGAAGCAAACAGAGATTGCAAGAAAGTAATTGCAGAGGAAAAGAAGAAAAGCTGGGAAGAATTCACTCAGGAAATAAGGGAGGATTTACATTGTGGAAAGAAATTGCTGTTTGGAATTATACAAATCAGAAGGAATGAAAAGATGAACACTGGGTTCGTGAAAAACAAAGAAGGTGAAATATTGACAAAACCAGAAGAGATAACGGACAGATGGAAAGAATATTTCAGCGAGCTGTTGAAGGTTAGACGCCAGGCATGCGGAGAAGTTACGCAAACAGCCAAAACGGTGGAGGAAGAAATAGAAGAAGAACCAGACATTACTATGGCAGAAGTGGAATGGGCAGTTAGGAAGATGAAGATGGGGAAAGCTGTGGGGATCGACGAAGTGGCAATAGAAATGATCAAGGCGGCAGGACCAGTGGGACTGCAGTGGACATACAGACTTCTCAGGTGTGTGTGGAGAGAGAAGAAATTACCTGAAGCCTGGAAAAAGGGAATAATATTGCCAATATTCAAGAAAGGAGACAGGAAGGTGTGTGGTAACTACCGAGGAATCACCATCATCTCGCATGTTGCCAAAGTAATGGAAAGAATCCTAGAAAAAAGAATTAGAGTAAACGTAGAAAGCCAAATAGAGGAGGAGCCGTTTGGATTTAGAGGGGGCAGGTCAACAGTGTAACCGATTTTCATTCTGAGACAGAATATTGAAAAGAGATAGAAATATGGGAAGGATATGGTAATGACTTTTATTGATCTAGAAAAGTTTGAGAAAGCTTAACAAATAGGGGGATATGCAAGGAACTGAGAGACATGATAAAAGGAATGTGCATGGATTGCTACAGTAGTGTGAAGACTAGAGTCGGGACATCCGAATGGTTTAAAATTGACACTGGACTAAAGCAAGGAAGTGTGTTGTCACCATTATTGTTCGTAATGGTGATGGATGACATCATGAAGGCAGCAATGAAAGAATATAGTAGGGCCAAGATGAAGGTAATGTTGTTTGCAGACGATGTTGTGATCTGGGGGCGAGGATGAGATGGAGGTACAAGAACAGTTAGACGTAATAAATGAAAAGATTGAGCAATGTGGATTGAAGATGAATGTGGAGAAGAGTAAAACAGTGGTGATGAGTAGAGATAAGAAAGAAGGAAAAGGAGTAATCAAAGTAGGAGATAAGGAATTGGAAGTGGAGAAACACTTCAAATACTTGGGAAGTGAACTGACTGAAGATGGAAGACTAGATTTGGAAATTAGCAGAAGAATACAACTCGGGAGTGCTTTCTACCAGCAGGTACGGGGACTAGTATGGAACAAGGATATACCAATTAAGGCTAAAAAAGTTATGTACAAAGCATATTATATTCCTATAATGACATATGCAGCAGAAACTTGGACAATGACTAAGAGGGATGAGAGCAGAGTACAAGCAGCTGAGATGAGATTCCTGAGAAGTATGCTCCTGAAAACGAGGAGGGACAGAGTGAGAAATGAAGATATACGGAAAGAACTGGGAGTACAGAAACTAAATGACAAACAGGAGCAAAACAGATTAAGATGGTTTGGACATGTCAAACGGATGAACGAAGTAAGGCTACCAAAACGAGCACTGGAACGACGGATGCCAGGGAAGAGAGGACGAGGAAGACCAAGAATGCGATGGATGGACTCGGTGGAGAATAGTATTAGAAAACGGAACCTGGATTGGAACATCGTGTCGGAAGAGGAATGGTGGAACGACAGAACAAAGTGGAGAGGAACCATATTTGCCCCCACCCAGTGTCAACTGGAAAAGGGGAAATGAAGATGATGATGATGATATATTTAAGCTATTAACACACTTCTAGAACTTTCTTGTAGTATGACAGGATCAAGATGATGATGATGATTGTTATTATTATTATATCCTGGTGCTGACTTAAACTCTGACCACAATCTGGTTG
This sequence comes from Meconema thalassinum, assembly GCA_946902985.2. NCBI lineage: Eukaryota > Metazoa > Arthropoda > Insecta > Orthoptera > Tettigoniidae > Meconema > Meconema thalassinum. The sequence goes on along the minus strand of OX336390.1, from coordinate 514,953,600 downwards.
TAATGAAATGCAGATTAAAGTCGAAGAAACTGAAGAAAAGTCAAAAGCCAAAAAGGTGGGCAATAGACAGACTGAAAGTAAAGGATGTTAACGAAAGATTCAAGAAGAGTATAAAGGAAGGACTAATGAAAACCCCTAAACAAACTTCAATTGCAGATGAGTGGGCACTTTTGAAGAGTGAAATAACAAAATCCGCAGAAGAAAACATTGGTAGAAAAGAAAGAATAGGTAGAAACCCGTGAATCACTCAGGATATACTAGAATTGATGGATGAAAGGCGGAAACACAAGAATGTAAGAGATGAAAAGGGGAAAGCAGAATACAGACGTCTGAGAAATGAGGTTAACAAGAAGTTCAAGGTAGCGAAAGAAGAATGGTTGAAAGAGAAATGTGCAGGTATAGAAAATTGTCTGAAATTAGGAAAAGTAGACACAGCTTATCGAAGGATTAAGAATACTTTTGGGGAAAAGAAGACTATGTGCTGTAATATTAAGGACACAAATGGAAAGCCTCTAACAGATAGGGAAGAAAAAGTTGAGAGATGGAAAGCTTACAAAGATTGCTTGTATAAGGGAAAGGAGATTGAGAATCATGTAATGGAAAGGGAGGAGGAAATTGAGGAGGATGCAAAAGGAGATTTAATATTGAGATCAGAATTTGACAGAGCATTAGAGGACTTACGCAGGAACAAAGCACCAGGCATAGATGATATACCGATTGAGTTGCTACGCTGCATAGGAGATGAAGGTCTGATCAGGTTATATCACTTGGTGTGTAGGATTTATGAGACAGGTGAGGTAGCCCCTGATTTCAAGAAGAATGTAATCATCCCCATACCAAAGAAAGTGGGAGCTGACAGAAGTGAAGATTACCGTACAATCAGCTTGATTACTCATGCTTCAAAGATCCTGTCAAGAATAATTTACAAGAGGGTTGAAAGCCAGATAGAAACGGAGTTGGGTGAAGACCAGTTTGGTTTCAGGAGAAATGTAGGAACAAGGGAAGCTGTACTAAGTCTTAGGCTGATTTTGGAAGGTAGAATAAGGAAAGATAAGAGAACGTTCATGGCATTTGTAGACTTAGAAAAGGCTTTTGATAACGTTGATTGGACTAAATTGTTTGACATTTTGAAATCTATTGGAATAAAGTACAGGGATAGTAGGGTGATATTCAATCTATACAGAAACCAGACAGTAGTCATTCGAGCTGAAGGACATGAGAGAGAAGCTGGTATTCAGAAAGGTGTAAGGCATGCTGCAACTTATCAACCATACTTTTCAATCTTTACATTGAACAAGCAATGAAGGAAATTGGAGAAACATTTAAAGTGGGAGTGAAGATTCAAGGAGAAATAATTTCAACTCTGAGATTTGCTGATGACATCGTCATCTTGGCCGACAAGCCTGAGGATTTGAATGAGTTTTTGAATGGTATGGACTCCGTCTTACGGAAAGAATTCATGATGAAAATTAATAAATGTAAAACAAAAGTACTGGAATGCAGCCGAAATAAATCAGAAACCTCTATGGAGATCAAATTGGCAGGTGAAAATCTGAAGGAAGTAGGAGACTTCTGTTACTTAGGAAACAGAATAATCAGTGATGGACGAAGCAAAGAGGATATAAAAAGTAGGTTGGTTCAGGCAAGGAAAGCATTTCTACAAAAAAGGAATCTGTTGACATTGAATATAGATTTAGGTATTAGGAAGTCATTTTTGAAAGCCTTTGTCTGGAGCGTGGCGCTCTATGGAAGTGAAACTTGGACTATTGGTGCAGCAGAATAGAGGAGAATTGAAGCATTTGAAATGTGGTGTTACAGGAGAATGATGAAGATCAGATGGGTAGATAGGGTTACCAACCAAGAGGTATTAAGACGAGTGGGAGAGGAGAGATGTTTCTGGCGATTGCTAATGAAGAGAAGAGATAGGTTAGTAGGACACATACTAAGACACCCAGGAATAGCAAGCTTAGTTATGGAAGGAAGGGTCGAGGACAAGAACTGTAGGGGTAGACCAAGGTTAGAATATGTTAAACAGATTGCCTCGGATGTAGGGTGTGGTAGCTATGTAGAGATGAAACGATTAGCTCAGGATAGGGAAGCATGGAGAGCTGCATCAAACCAGTCAAAAGACTGAAGACTCAAACAACAACATTATTGATTTATTGTTTCTACAGTCCCAACTTCGAAATTATCGGCCAAAAGAAGAAGACCCTTGGAGAAACATCAAATCGGAGTGGTTAAAATAAAAGAACAAATTGAAGACGATCAATGGCTGATAATTATTTTAGAATTCATCATAAATTAATATCTACAATAAAGTATGAAAAGTGTGATCACTCAAGTTGAGCATGTTAAGTTAGAAATTAGTATAATAATTCTATTATATAATGATGCTTGACTAAAGGCTTCAATTTCACTTAGCTTCCCGTTCAGCAATCCTACAAGTATTTCAAGTTTAAAAGCCATCAGTCAAATTACTGAACTTAAAGATAGTGATTATTGGAACTAGAAACAGGAGCTAAAACATGCACGAAGAGTCGACAACATACATTTTTTTGCAGCATTTTCTCCTTCTTGTGGTCCTACTGAACTAATCTAGATATATAGTCAAAACTGTGCTGTCCTGTTCCACTTCTTAAACAGCGAAAGTGTAAGTAGTTTAGGGGAAGTAGATTTCTACACTGTATTGCAATATTTATGTCTTCACAGCGTGACTTTCAGTATCTCGCTATGGAATATCTACGGCTAATGTTAAAAATGTTCCCACCCCATCGCAATTAAAATTAATGTTGTATAAAAGGAAAAGGTAATGTATGATTACTAACCTTATTAAGGACATAAAAACTAATTATTCTTAGTCTGATCGTTTACAATATAACATCACACGACGTGCAATGGCATCAAAAAAAGCGTGAAGTTGAATACTACAATTAAACAAAATATTTACTAGACTCATAATTTTACTCAGGGATCTTCAACAAGATACGTGGCCCGTAGGACGCATGAGGTCCGTTTTGTGCTGCCCAGGATTTTCAATTATAAACAACTGCCCTCTACTTAAATCAGTAGACCTACACAAAATAAATAAATAAATAAATAAATAAATACATAAATAAATAAATAATATGACGCAGTAGTTAAGCTGCTTGCCTCTCACAAAGGTGGACCGGGTTCGATGCCCAGGTATTGTGAAATTTATGTATTTATTTACTTTATTAGACAGACTGATTTCTACGGTGAGAGAATTTGGTCTACAGGAGGGGTAGCGTGATTGGTGATCGGAGAGGGTGTAGGAACTCTGTGTGCGCATCGATCTGGGCTGCTCGAGATTTCAGAAAATTTAAGTAGCATTGCAAAAATTGGACGGTCCAATTTTTGGGGATATGATAGCATCTTTCATGTTTTCTAGCATTCTGATTAGCATGTATGTTTAATTCCAGTAAGGAGATTCACGTTCGCGATGTTCCCTTGTAAACTTATTCAGACAAACCTGAGAATATGTGGGTTTGATTTATGATATTCCACTTTTGCTCTGGGTAAATGGCGGTATAGTTCCTAAGTTAAGGTGATGGCCATCTCCTTCCCAATATTAGCCTCAGTTACAAATACACACACCGCAATAACAAGGGGCAAATGACTTCGATATTCCGCACCTTAGAACAACAATCACCACTAACATCACAATAATACAGGTTAACATACACAACATATGTATGCACACACCCACCTATACGGGGCTGATGACCACAATTCAAAGTCAATAACAAAAGCAACTGGAGAATGTAGGTTCAAGTCCTGAAGGTGGTCTTATTTACAACTCTTTAGTGTTGATTTTTACCTTAAACATTCTGCTGAGAGCAGTAGCCAAATTCGCCAGAAGGTAGGAACAGTTCCGTAGCACTTTTTGTGAGGATTAGCGGTTATTTGGTGCTAGCTCATACTGGAGATTCGTCATATCTTGTTCCGTTAACATGGTAGACCAGAACAAATTGACTCGAGATAATTCAGTGAGTGTTGTTATCCGCTCCATGACCATAATCCCGTACTTTGTCAAACTGATTTACTCCCTTGCAGAACCCACACAAACTCCACTGAGTTCCAAGGGGGGAGGGGCAGATATTAGTTGGAATCTCAAAGAACACCGCCAGACATAATGCGGCTAAATACTCCAAATACTAAAGACACCGCTTTAATGAGACATACAAGGCAAAGTGACGAGTACGTAGTTTGCCAGTTTTTTTTTTTCACTGAGCCAGAGAGTGCTATTACAGTACCACTGACCCTATGAGTAACACCCTTCGCAGTATCCACAGGCACATGCATGACCCAAATTTCTTACTCAGCACCGCCCATACCTTAGTAGCTTCCATATAGCCACAGTCATAAATGCTACTGAGAAGAACGTATCACTCAGCCCATAAAAATCACTCAACGTGTTCGACCCAGGGATTTCGTTTGGGTTGTATGGGAGTGCTTCTCAGTTGAAGTGGCTTTGTCCAGAGTGATATGTGGAGGTGGCTTCGAGCTTTCACGTTTAGCGCATTCGTGGGAATAGGAAAGTCCGGGCTTCTAGCACGATCAGACATCAACGCGCCGAGTATAAGACCGATCGTTCCAAACTTCACGTTCGAAATCTACCCTAAATGTTACTCCGGGCTTTAACTGTTACAGTTTCAGAGAAGCACACCACCTCAGCCAGCTACTCGACCAACTCATTGCTCAGCATTCTTGACTGTCAACCCTGAGGTCCGAGTTCAATTACCAACTCTGCCAAAAAGAAAACTGGTGTGAGGATTGGAACGGAGTTTACTCGGCCTCGTGAGGTAGAACTGAGAAGAAATGGGTGCAATTTATACCTTAGCCATCCTAGATGTGGTTTTCCATGGTTTCCCACTTGGATTACGGACACTTGTGGTCACGGTTGCTTCCTTCCCATATGTTACCTCATCTCATTTAAAAATTTATTATTATTACAGCCAATGGCCATAGCAGGGTATTTTAATTGAACGCCCATAGGCTCCCTATCAAGTTCAATTTCCAGTAGTTCCAACTTTGACTACCAGAGATACGACTGTCACTGACACCTAGCGGCGAACTTTGGAACTTGATAGAGCGTTTCTAACCAAATAACCTACAAATTTACCTACACGCTACCAATTGTAGTGGTCGGTTCTTTTACATGCCATAAATCTATGACATGGGCCCTCCGGCTTTACTTCCCCTCCGAAGGAAGGCATACTGAAGGATTTTAACGCTGTTTAAAATCCGACAACTTCGGCAGGGTTTGAACCCGCTATCTTGGGCATAGCAGTTCTGCATGCTTCCGACTACGCCACCGAATCCATTTAAAAATATACACACTATTACAGACACGACAATAACACAAGTTATCAGACATATCTTGCATACACCCAAGCACGTTTTCCAAGCCCCAGAATGAAAAACAACATGGCAGTTGGTCTTGCGACCCGAACAAAATCCCAGTTTCAAACAAGCTGAATTCTCCCTTTCAAGTCTCTGGGGGACTTAGGCGCATTGCCATATTTGACCCATACTGTCAACATCATTGTTCGAGCACAAATTTTCAAACTAGCCTGTACTTGGCGTTGTAGAAAATGATTCAATAAAATGCTACGTCACCAACCAATACGTAGTCTATTATAATCATGGTACAGTGAAACCTCTATTAAGAGACCAGTGACGGTTCCATGGAAAACTGCTCATTTAGAGGGGTGGTCTCTTAATAGGGGTAGGCATTAAAAATAATTTTATACTGCATTATTAACAAAGTACAGTTGGAACACATACTTGATTACAATTTATCTGCATTGGTTCACATTTAGTACAAATTATTACAATTAGTTATTTTCTCAGCTCTGTCATTTAAAAAAGGTCACGAATTGATCTCTGTTTCAGATTAGCACATCTTCTTTTTTTTTTAACAATTTCACTTTCTAGAGTATCTCTGAGTGAGTTCGAAAGTCCATTAATTTATTCTGGGTTCGAACAATCTTCTAGGAGAGTCGTTTTCTGTATTTTGTATACGTTACATATCACTTTTTCTAATGACATTGTATGCTGATGCAGTTCTGTGCCAACAAAACCATTGTTTACATCACCTCCAATGGGAAGGCAGACGAGAAGTGGTCTTTTGAAAGAGGTCAGACTGAGAAAATGCCTGGTCTTTGGTCGGGGAGAGGGGGTGGTCCTTAAATAGAGGTAACAAATACATTGACCTTATGAGGTTTTAAATCGAATCGGTCTTTTAAAGGGGGGTGGTCTTTTAATAGGAGTGGTCTTTTAGAGAGGTTTCACTGTATTTGTTTTGCGTCCTTATTAACCGCTGTGGATTTAGAGACGCCGGGGTGCCGGAAGTTTGCTCTGACCAGGGTTTTTCACGATCCAGTAAATCTACTAGCACAGATCTCTCGCATTTAAGCATCCCCAAATGGCAGCTGAATGCGCCGGTCTTGGATCCCGCAAACTTGGGAACAGCAAGCGAGGATGTTACCTCTGTGACACGACCAATAGGAGAGGAACCGTGTAAGTCACCAATTCTCTGGATATTGAATTTGTGAAAGGTGACCTATAGCTTGAACAGGCAACATTATGCAAGGGTTCGACATTTATGAAAGTGTTCCGGGTGTATTTCATTGGCGTCCTTTAATATTTAGTGAAGCGACCAAGCAGTGAATCTGCATCTGCTTCATTCTAACATCTGTGTGTGCAGTTTGGGGATCGCCCTAAAGTCACTGGAAACATATTCTTAATAGGAGTATACAAATACCAACTATTTAGATGTATGGCATTTTCACAGAATTTTTTTTGTGAACATCAAACTAGCCCACATTTGTTACAGATCTGTTTTAACTACAGTATTTTTTTTTAATAGAAAACGCTAGTAAAATTTTAATAACAAAGCTTTGCTCGTAATTATATTAGTTTCTTTTCTTTAACGCTGAATAAGGCCATAATATGGCCGAAACTGGTTCATTTCATTAATTATATGAATTTATTATTATTATTACTATTCGCCCTAAAGTTACCTATTTTGGTGAGTTGTTGTGCACACTCCCGGGATGGTTATAGGCATAGGCCCAATACAGGGATCTATCGGACAATTTAAAAGTTCCTTGTGACTGAAGGAGATTCTGAAACCATGGGAAACAATTTAAAGGACGAATGGTAACTGCGTTCGACAGAGCACAGTGTTATGCCACGAGGCCACGTTATCTGCGTACTCAGCAGGCGAATGGGTTCGAACTAGGGGTGTACATGTCCAAACATCCAAATATTCGAATATGAATATGAGATTCAAACATACGAATAGTTTGTCTATTTGAATTATTCGAATTACCAACCTATTGGAACATTTGAAATTCAAAACATTCGATATAGTGAAATAACCCGACTATTCAAATGTTCGAATAATTACGAGGGGCGCATCATATTGTTTCACACATTATATTTTTCTACCCAAATGAAGCATACTACATTACACATCAGTTGTTACATCCACCTACTCAATATAATCTCCTGTTGCCATCGATGTGTCAGTCTCCCCAGACATTCCTGAAACCTTTCTTTCGGAGTACTGCGTACCCATGCCATGACAGCTGTGTCCAGAATTGTATTCATGCTCCCGAACAGGTGATAATCTCTTGGTGCCAAGTCGGGAGAGAATGGTGGGTGTGGCAGTACAGTGAATCCTATTTGATCAATGGCAGCGGTGGTCTTTCGGCTAGTGTGGGGGGCGGGCATTGTCATGTTGCAGAAGTACACCTTTAGCCCATTTTCCTGGTCGCTTAGTTTGAATGGCATGACGTAAGCGCTTAAGGGTTGCCACATATGCTGTACTGTTAATCGTGGTCCCCAATTCCTGCCAGTCAATGAGGCCGATGCCCTTTGTGTCCCAGAACACTGTGACCATTCGCTTGCCAATTGATGGCACTGTTCGACATTCCTTTGGCGGTGGACTGCCCCTATGCTTCCATTGCATCGATTGTTGTTACGTTCGTGGCTCATGGTAATGGAGTCATGTCTCATCCCCAGTCACAAGCCTAGCCATGAAGTCGGCAGGAACTTGTCGGGAGAGACTGACACATAGATGGCAACAGTGCATAAAGTTACAAGGAGATTGTGTTGAGAAGGTGGACGTAACACCTGATGTGTAATGTACTTCATTTGGGTAGAGAAATAAAGTGTAAAACAATATATATAGTACGCCCCTCGTATAATACGCAAAGAAACAGAGGAGAAAGCACAAAGGGAAAAAGAAATATGATGATAGTAATTGTTGTTTTAAGGGGCCTAACAAGCGACTTCGGTAGCGTAGTTGGTAGCATGCTGAGCTTCTATGGCCAAGGTCGCGGGTTCAAACCCGGCCAAATTCGTCGAATTTCTTAAGAGCGTTAAAAATCCCTCAGTATGCCTACCTTCAGAGGGGAAGTAAAGCCGGCGGTCCCAAGTCATAGATTTATGGCATAATAAAGAACCTTCCACTAATTACACTTCTGCGAAGCTAAATTATTGCTTATATTTCACTAACGCTCTTAGGTTCCAACGTTCGTCGCCAGGAACCGACTGCTGTGCCATCTAGTAACAAAGTCCAGAACTAGTTGGTCGTTGAAGGTGGCATTAGGTAGCAGAAGTACTTGAAATCGAATGTCTGCAGTCCTACTTGAATTAAAAACAGATAACACACACTAATACAGCCATCACAATTAACACCGGTTATCAGACATATTCTACACACACCCAAAGTACACGGGGCTACATGACCGCGTTGTCGCAGCCCCTAAACTGAGGAACCAACCAAGCAAGGGGCCTAACATCTAGGTTATCGGCCTCAAACAAAAACAAAACAAAAAACAAAACAAAAAAGAAAGAAAGAAAGAAAGAAAGAAAGAAAGAAAGAAAGAAAGAAAGAAAGAAAGAAAGAAACTAAGAAAGAGCTAACAAGTGATGCTTGTTTAGAACTATATTAACTTATTTATGTATAACTAGCAGAAGTACCCGTTCTTCGGTATTAACACCAGGCATTATCAATTGAGCTACTGTTGCAATGGTTAGCGGTTTATCATTCTTTCATAAGTTTATCAGAACGAAGTTAGTTTTCTGGGAATATCACACACAATGTTAATTTAAGGGCCTTAAAATGTGGATTTCCGAGACCCTTTATAAACTCCCGAATTTTGTGTCTCACATTGAGAAGCGCAACATATGCATTGGTCGTCCTTCTAGGATACTTTTTATATTTCACCTATTTTAGCATCTATTTTGAGAAGTTCTTCCCTATGTCCACCCTTCTACTGTATGAAAAGTACGGTGAAGAGTTTTATAAATGATTGGTGTATTGACTCTCAGGGTTACCATACCTAATTTTACGATGCACCAAGCATTCGAACACGAGTTATAGGCGTATATAAAGACACACAGAAAGACAGACAGACAATTGTATTGTCTACAACATATCACCCAGATATCCAAATATGGGTATATCTACCACACAGTATCTAACAAAATCATCCTTACGATGAACCCGTATGTCGACAAAAAAAAAGATAAGTTAAAATGTGCTCTCAAACTAAATTCACCTAACGTGTACTTCCTGTACTTCCTGACATGAAATAGAATTGAAAGCCTTGTAGACGAAACGCAATACACGTCACATAAAAACTGACCCTCTACGTTGTGTTAGGTCCACATACACAGGAAGACCTCTTTCATAAATTACAAAGGCTTGTGGTGCATGAAAATTCTGTTTCTTTAGCCTCTAATGGCCCAAATTCCTAAAAGTCGCAAAAAATGCTGATTCAATTCAGGAATTTTTGAAAATAATGTTGCTCTTTGGAGATATAATAGACCTTCTGTACTATATGTCGCACGTGGAAATTGCATGAAAAAATTCTAGGTTACCCCTTGACCCCTTAATTGCATTGATGAATTATACAGTCTACGTTGGTTCCGTGATAACCTTATAACCATTTGCAAATTTTCACAGAAATGTAATAAATGGAGTGACATTGCTTCTTACAGAAATAGATGGAAGTTGGATGCCACCCCTTGAGATAATGTTGTCATGGTTACCGATTTGCATTTCTTCCTTAGTTTGTTAAATTAGTTTTCTGGGAATGTTTCAGAAACTGTTGGTTTTAGAGCCTTATAATGTAGTTTTCGAGGACCCTTTAGTGTCCCCGAGTTTTGTTTCTGGCACCGAGGGGCTTTGTCTCGTCGTTGTACGCCATAATATAATACTACTACTAATAATATAATATAGGGATAGGAATATAATTGACCTGCCGTACCACACCCGCAGGTGTAAATCGCGTGAAAAAATTCTAGAGTACCCCTTGACCCCCTTAAGCGCATTATACGTATTGACGAATTTTACAGCTTAATTTGGTTCCGTGATAACCTCCTAGCCGTTTGCAAACTTTCACACTACTGTAATTAATGGAATTGCATTGCGTCTTACAGCAATAGATGATCCACTGAGAATCTGTTGCCATGGTTACCGGCTTGCATTCGTTCAATACAGTTTATTAAATGAAATTAGTTTTCTGGGAATATCTCAAAAAGGTTGGTTTTAGGGTCTTAAAATGTGGTTTTCGGGGACCTTCGAGTTATGTCTCTCACACTCAGGGGCTGAAATGAGCATTGTCTCGTCCTTCTACTCCTATTTCAGCATGTATTTTAAGGGGGTAGGCCCCCTTTTAAGAGAGGTAAGGAGAAGAGTTACATCAATTATTAGTGTCGTGCCTCTGATGGATATCTGTACCAAATTTTACGTTGATACACCCAGCCGTTCTCGAGTTATAAGGGAATAAAGTTGTCCACAGACAAGCAAACAGACAGACAGACCAAAAAATTATTTTCGCGCGCATCCACCATAAAACTGTCTGAAACGCGTAAATAAATCAAATTTCCGTAGAAATTCAGAAAAAAAACAGACAAATTTCATTTTTAGCCTATTTTCAATTTTGATGAAATAGGCTTATGAGTAGAGACGAGAATTATAGGCACTAAAAACAGTTAAAATAGGCAGGCATATAGGCTCTTAAAATCGCCAAAATAGGCATGTAAATAGGCACTAACGTGTAAAATAGGCAACAAAATAGGCATGAAAAAAATTCTTGTAATTTAATAACATATTTAATTACTACAAAAAGAATTAACAATAAGCAACTTATAATTTGATAACATACTTATCTTAAATATAAAAGTGAAAGTCTGTATGTATGTGGGTGGGTGGGTGGGTGGGTGTATTTGTTCCGTATACAAATCTACTTCGTTCCACCAATCTCAACCAAATTTTGCATACACATAGTTTAGGACCCAGAAGGAACGGCCGGCTACATGAATTTTCGATAGTCTATCTTATTCTTCTGATTTCGGCCTCTTTGCACTCAAGCAAAGGCTAATAAAAGCAGAAAATAAACTGATGAAGTAATAGCAAGGCCGGCCATCTCCATAGCAACAGTAGCTCGAGACGGGACCACCAAGTTTCCATCTATCTTGGTAAGAGGCCATGCTACACCCACTGCCAGCTAGATCGCATCCCTCCAAGCTGCTTTAAACTGCCTGTCCATCAACACAAGATAGGTTACAGCACCAACGCACTGATCGCCGCTGCATTTTCACTCCAAGCTGGATCGCATCCCTCCTGGCTGCTTTAAACTGCCTGTCCATTCAACACAAGATAGATTACAGCACCAACGCACTGATCGCCGCTGCATTTTCACTCCCAGCTGGATCGCATCCCTCCTGGCTGCTGTAAACTGCCTGTCCATTCAACACAAGATAGGTTAAAGCACCAACGCACTGTGATCGCCGCTGCATTTTCAATGCCAGCTGGATCGCATCACTCCTGGCTGCATGGCAACAGTAGCTCAAGACGGGACCACCAAGTTTCCATCTATCTCGGTAAGAGGCCATGCTACACCCACTGCCAGTTAGATCGCATCCCTCCAAGCTGATTTAAACTGCCTGTCCATTAAACACAAGATAGATTACAGCACCAACCCACTGTGATCGCCGCGGCATTTTGACTGCCAGCTGGATCGCATCCCCCTGGCTGCTTTAAACTGCCCGCCCATTCAACACCCAGACGCGTACAGGATATACTGTATATTAATTCACCGTTAGGTTGCAGCGACAACCTAACGCGGCTTTTGAGGGGGACAATACCTGAAAGGAAGGGTTTTTAACTTTGTAGGCTTAATATCGAGATTGAAAAAACGCGAATACATGGCACTAAGTTAGTTCTTCTGTTATTCAATCAGCATAAAGTTTATGATATTAATTCACACACATACTAAAAGGTAAATTTTCAATATAAAGAAAAGCGAAATACAAAACGAAGGGTTGTTAAGTTTGGAGGCTTAATATCGAGATCCCAGGCGCTATTTCTGGTGACTTTCGAGAATTCCCATTCGTGTTCATGGGGTAAACACGTATTGAGAAATGAGAATATAATTCTGTCGAGCCCACCAGCTGCAATATAATGCACTTTATGTTCGACCCTCACTATTATGTGTTTGAAAACTGTATCATAATGATGGTCATTATAACACCGTTTTTCATTACGATACAGTTTCTCCAGCCAATCAGAGCTCGTTCATTGACCAATTAGGTAACGATAATTTCGCGCATGCGCTCAAAATCCAACATGTCGGACATAAACACAACATCGAACTATAATAAATTACCGACATGGAATACCCACCGTCCATATGTTCGCGTAAATAAACTAGCGAATATGAGACAAGAAATAGCACAGTACCTTAAAATCACTAACACTAATTTCTACACAGCGCATTGTCTTCAAATGACTGCGGTGACAATATTACTGAGGGACGGCTGATGTAAACATATGGCTGCATATGGCATTGCAAGCCCACAGAGCGCATGCGTCGGCCGTTCAAAGCTCTTGAAAGACGAAGGTATAACACCCAACGCTCGCTCTGCGATCACAAAATTCCAGTAGCTGACTCTCAACAGATATTTATGAATATTTATGTTAAAACATATAATAAAGTTATAATTATCGTCGAACATAAACAGTCGTATGCAACTCGCCTATAATGGTAATTAAGACACTCGTATGGAAATTATAAAACTCGCATACGCTCGTTTTATAAAAAATACTCGTGTCTTAATTATAGCCATTATAGGCGAGTTGCATAATGTACTATTATGTTCGACGATGTCGAAATGTAAACATTATGTGTCGGAAATCTGTATCATAATGAGGCTCATTATAACACTATTTTTCAATATTAAACAGTTTCTCCCACCAATCAGAACTCAAGAAACAGTTGTGTGGCCAATTAGATAAGGATACCTTCGCGCATGCGCTCAAAATCCAACATATTTCTGTGTTGTCAAGCAAAGTGAATGGTCTCTGCTTTCGGAGTGCCTTGACCACGCATGCGCTCTGTTCAGTCACCAAAGCTGGTGTTCACTAATAACTGAATTAACTGAATCCCACAGATATTTATGAATATTTATATTAAAACATATAATAAAGTTATAATTATCGTCGAACATAAACAGTCGTATGCAACTCGCCTATAATGGTAATTAAGACACTCGTATGGAAATTGCAAAACTCGCATACGCTCGTTTTATAAAGATACTCGTGTCTTAATTATAGCCATTATAGGCTCGTTGCATAATGTACTATTAAAATACAGTCAAAAGGCATCAAATAGGCAATTATACTCCAAATAGGCACAATCCCTTGAAATAGGCATTTATAGGTACAATAAAACCAACGAAATCTAGCCTAAAATAACCTAAATCGGATGTATATCTCGAAAGCCTACGTTTCTAAACACAGGAATAAAATAGGCAAATAGGCAAATTCCCGTCTCTACTTATGAGATCACCTTTTGTCCGTGTGTGTGTGCGCGTGTGTGTGTGTGTGTGAGAGAGAGAGGTGTGTGTGTGTGTCCCCTAATAACTTCTAAACGGCCGGCGGGATTTCAATGAAGCTCGGTAAGTTCATAGCACTATTCCGGACGACCCCGACCGTGCCCTTCAAATTTTGTTACGTCTCACCAATCCAATATGGCGGCTGTGCGAAATATTTCACCAGCATTCAATATCTCCGAAACTATTCCCAATATCACCCTGGATTTTTTACGGTGATAAAGGGAACTACTAGAAGTTCACCTGTGTGACTTTTGAAAAACTGGTAACTACAAAACCAACATGGCGGCCACGCGAATTTGCGACTTTTAAATAGACGTTTCTCGAGATTTAACCAACCAAACGCAATAAAACTTGGTACAGTATATGTTTATACACATTGTAATACACCGACATCCAACTTGGTTCAATTGTTTACAAAATCACAAGATGGCGGATGTACGAAATATTTCACCGGCATTCTATATCTCTGAAACTATTAGCGGTATCACCCTGAAATTTTGTACGGAGATAAAGAGCACTACTGGAAGTTCATCTACAGTATAAGACTTTCAAAAACCGGTTAACTACAACACGAACATGCCAGCCAAGCGAATTTGAAAATTTTAAATAGACCTTGCTCGCGATTTAATGTTCCAAACGCAATGAAATCTGGTCCAGGAAATGTGTATACACATTGTAATGCACTGGTATCTAATTTAGTTAAATTGTTTACATAACCTCAAGATGGCGGCTTTGCGAATTTTAAAATTAAGTTTTTATTTCTTGTGTCGTAATCATGCAATCGAAGTGAAAGTTTGAATAATGAACCTACGCAATAATTTTCCTTTAATGGTACATGACTCTATGGCCTATACATTTAACAATCCAACATGGCGACCATCCGAAATATTTAGACGGCTCTGAATATCTACGAATCTATTACAGCAATGAAACTGAATTTTTTTTATGTTCATAGGGGCTATGAACTTAAGTTCACCAATAGGAGTTTAAATAACCTGGTGATCACAAATCCAACTTGGCGGCGACGCGAAGTATAAATATTCACATAGACCTTTCTCGCAATTTAACCATCCGAGTGCAGTGAAACTTGGTACAGTAAATCCTTATACAAATTTTAATCCATTGGCATCTAATTTATTTCAATTGTTTCCATAACCACAAGATGGCAGCTTTGCAAAATTTTAAAATCTCCTTGTTACTTGTTTTGTCCTAATCATGCGATTGACGTTTGAATGCTACACGTCCACAATATTCTTCATGTAACAGTACATAATTCTAGGACCTACATATATAAAATCCAACATGGTGACCATCCGAAATACTTAGTCGGTTCTCAATATCTACGAATCTATTGCATCAATCAAACTGAATTTTTTTTATGTAGATAGAGGCAATTAACATAAGTAGGATATATGAAAATAGTCTGTTTAGTTCTTCATGGAACTACTTGTTATATTTATAGAGATGTACTGCACCGCTCGGTGTTGACCGTGTTTTATTGCACAAATTTAGGTTTTACTCGCTAACCGTTGGAGATACACGAAAAGTGTACCTTTTGGATAGAAAATTAAATGTTAAAGCTCGTATATGCCATCAAAGGTTTGCTATTTCATAGCGTTCTCTTTTTATTTGAAATGGAAATTTGAAATTTTGAAACCAAAGGGTGTAGTGACGTCACAAATGTGGGTTTTACTCGCTAACCGTTGGAGATGCACGAAAAGTGATAAGGACCTTTCCGATAGGAAATTAAATTTTCAAGCTCGTATGTGCCATCAAAAGTTTGCTATTTCTTAGCGTTCTCTTTTTATTTGATATGGAAATATGAAATTTTGAAACCTAAGGGTGTAGTGACGTCACAAATGTGGGTTTTACTCGCTAACCGTAGGAGATGCACGAAAAG
The DNA here is from genome assembly GCA_946902985.2 of Meconema thalassinum. Taxonomy (NCBI): domain Eukaryota; kingdom Metazoa; phylum Arthropoda; class Insecta; order Orthoptera; family Tettigoniidae; genus Meconema; species Meconema thalassinum. The sequence continues at coordinate 514,937,762 of OX336390.1, read as the reverse complement.
TGATAAGGACCTTTCCGTTAGGAAATTAAATTTTCAAGCTCATGTGTGCCATCAAATGTTTGCTATTTATTAGCGTTCTCTTTTTATTTGATATGGAAATATGAAATTTTGAAACCTAAGGGTCTAGTGACGTCCTTAAAATGGTCGCCATTCTTAATAGTGCCAAATATCGAAATCAAAAGTATCCTATATGTAAACTTGGTAAATCAGCTACTTCCATGCAAAATTTTATTAAATCGCACCCGTGGTTCTTGCGTTATTGAGTAACACACACACACACACACACAGATAGACAGACAGACAGACAGGCCGAAAGACAGAAACACACCATCTCATTTTTATATATTAATGATGATCTATCAGGTTGAATTGGAAAGGGTTAACCCCCTCCCCCCTCCCTGCCCCCTTGGATTCGCCCCTGCTATGGACAAATCGGCCACTGGACTGATTTCTTTACAAAAATTGCTGTAATTTTCGGGTACTTATTATTTTTGAAGAATTGAAAAATTTAAACTGTTTTATTTATGTTAATAACCGACTATTCCCAAATACTTGAGTACTACAAATGATCGAATGATTGGAACATCCGAAGTATTTTCGAACCTTCAAATAATTTATTCAAATTTCGAATTGGCAAATATTCAAAATAGTCATTTTAAGCGAATTTTCGAATGATATGTACAGCCCTAGTTCGAGCCTCGCCATTGGCCGTCCTTGAAAAGGTCTTCCGTGGTTTCCAATTTTTAACTCGAAGCAAATGCCGACACAACTCCGCCATAACCGGTCCCAAGCTCGGTTGAGAAAGGAGGAGGGATTCTTGTTACACCCTGTAGAGATCTAAATTGACGTCAGAAGCACAGGGAGTAGCGACGAACATCAAATCGTGAAGTAACCAGAAGGTGGGCACAGACGCTAAGGGGGTAGTGCACCCCCCCCCCCCTCCCCCTCCCCCCCTCCCCCTCCCGAACTGTAGGCCAATAACCCGCAATCCGGAGAAAACATTAATACTGAAACAACAACAGAGAAAATGATGATGATGATGATAATTGTTGTTTTAAGGGGCCTAACATCTAGGTTATCGGCCCCTAATGGTTTGGGTGATAGTGAAAGATGAGATGAGATGAGAATGAAAACTGTAACTAATACTAACTACAAACTTACATACTAGAAGAAGAAATGGAAAACAAAGAAAGGATAAGACAAATAAAGGATAGGAAAAAATAAATGCCTCCAACCCTCGAAGAATGAGGATTGAGGGACTCGGAAGGAAAGAGAGCCAAGAAAGGCAGATAGGAAAGGGAGAGAGGAGAGGGCCCGCCCCAAGGTCAGAGGAAAAATGGGACAAAACGGACCCAGCTCAGGAATCCCTCGGGGTCGTCAGCTCCCAAACTCACCAGCCGTGAGCCCTTGAGGGTGTAGCAATAACCAGAGTACACCATAAGTGGTGGGGCTATATACATCCAGCCTCCTTGAGGGCCTTGTGCAGAAGGCAGGAGCTAACATGAAAAGAAAAGGAAGGCTGACCCCTCGAAGAATGAGGGTATCAGAAAAGATCAGACAAGGGCCAATTAAGGCGGGAAAGAGAAAGACTCCCTAGTCCTCGGATACCCTAATACCATCGGGATCGGAAGAGAACAAGAGTTGACCAAGAGAGGTCGACAGGAAAGAAGACAGAGAGGAGCCCGGCACAAGTAAGTGGAAGCAATGCCGAACTCAGCTGGGGTCCCATGGTCGCCAACCAACGTCCCACTAGATGTGAGCCCCTCGGGGTCAACAGAGAAAAACCGGACGGATAAAAAGACGACGATCTTTAGCATGAAACAGGTTACGAAAATTGGATTTTGGAACATACGAAAGGGAAGTCCTGAGGTGACCTGGAAAAGAAGCGTGGAGGAAGAGATGAGGGAAGAAGGCAAATCCTGGGCAGATCTACAACAGATTGCCTGGAGAAGAGACCAATGGAGGATCTGTGTTGCAGCCCTTTGCTCCGAAAGGGGACACAGGACATAAGTCTAGTAAGTCAAATGCCGACACGGTACTTTCTAACAAGCCACGATCGCTTCCTTCCAACTCCTCGCCCAGCTTTATTCATCTTCACTCATTTCACCTCTCATTAACTCATCTCGTGAGATTTGCATCTGGAAAGGCATCCGGCCATAAAAACTACCTACGACATAGAAACCCATCGCATCTCATCCCCAACCCCGTATAGACAGGAATAATAAACGGTTGGTGAGCAAATACTGAACATTTTGATCAAGTCTCTCGACCACCATTTTGTGGCGCAGTGACTAGCATTATTGGCTGTCACCCCTGAGGCCCCGGGTTCCATTCCCAGATCTGCCAAGAAATGTAATTCTGGTCGTATGGTTGGAACGAGGTACATGCAACTTATAGCACAGCGGTAACGTTCTCGCCTGCTTCTCCCAAGGCTGTAAGATCGAATCTTCTGATACGGATCCCTCGCATTTGCGCATCCTCAAATGCCAACTGACTGTGCTCGGATTTGTTCCTGTTACCTGGGGCACAGCAGGCGAGAAGGTCCTCGGGAAGAGAGCTACTATAGTTAGCACTAGATGAGCGGAACTACTCGAATACTGTCACAGGTTAGTAAGAGGAACTACTGCACGGTAATTACGCCGCGCCGCATCGGACACGAGAGAGTACACTGCATGCCATGGCGCGCAGCCTGGGGGCTGGCACACTGAACTACTCTTGTTTACAGCCTCTCAACAAACATAAACCACCAACTACGAGATACTGTACAATCTAGCATTTGCTTCTTGTTCTTGTCTTTGATGTTGATTATTTTAGGGGCTGCGACATCGTGGTTATAAGCCCCGTGTAGTTGGGTGTGTGTGTGGGGGGGGATTTGTGTGATAACCTGTGTTATTGTGATGACCGCACTAGCATTTCCCTGGAGAAGAAGTAGGGAAACCAAGGAAAACCCCTTCTAGAATGGCCGAGGTAGAAATCGAACCCACCTCTTCTTTGTTTTACCTCCCGAGGCTAAGTTAACCTCGTTCCAGTTCTTGGCAAAGCTGGGAATCGAATCCGTTCCTTCGTGAGAGGCAAGCTGACACCTTATGGAACATGGCTCGCCACGCTGCCCTATCTTACACTACTTATTTCAGTTGTTCAATTCCCATCTTGGTTTCTGCTTTGGTGGTTAATTCATTTTAGGGGCTTGGGACGTCTCGGTCATCAGCCCCGTGTATTTGGGTGTGTGTTTAATTTGTCTGATAACCTGTATTTATGGTGATTGGTGTAGCAGTGTGTGTAGCTGTATTAGGGACAGGGCAGGGGTAGGTGCCCCGAAACTTGAAATAAGGTTACTCTCCCAGCATTTGCCTGGAGGGACTGTGGAATAACCCGGGGTAAAATCATATTCAGGATAGCCGCTGTCAGCGCCGGGATTCGAACCTACGATGTTCGGAGTTGCTACAGCTGCCCACATGGTCGTACTGCGCGATTGAACGATTTGAATGGAATGGATTTGAATGCGCAGAAGTTTTCTCCAGTACCACAAATCGATGATATCTGTTATGCATGGTTTAACGTTAACTTTCACGGCCATTAATGTCCATAATATTGAGCTTGGATCAATTAATTCAAGAAATTAATTGAAATAGCGACGCGTTCCGAGACAACTACTCGTCTCCTGATCATGGGCATAAATATAAGAAAGAAAGAAAGAAAGAAAGAAAGAAAGAAAGAATCCAATAAATTATGGTTGATATAAGCTATGTCTAAACCTAATTCGCTTCTTCTTGACCACCTAGGCCCAACGGGAAGAATGAATAAATAGCTATAGACGTCAGCCATGCTCAATTGATTCAATCGATTGTTGATTGATCAAAAAGAATATTGAGGGTTGTCTTTATGAATGCTCCAGTACAACAGACTCCTCTGGCAAATGATAGTGCTTACGACGTTTCGTGACCCTTATTGTGAATTTCCGTGGTCTGAATAACATATACATAACCAATGGAACATGCAATCCTATACATTCCAGCACACTTGAGACCAACTGGATCTTTGACAGATTGTAAAGATTTTTAACATGCAAGTTACAGCAAATGTTTTGGCCCAATGCTCATATTATTGTTTCACCCCATTCCCACAATGACCAGCGTTTAAATCTTCAGTCGAATCCTCGTCCTCCGAATTGGAAGCTCCAATAATAATTAGATAATGTTTAACTGCTGTGGTTTTCAAGTCGCTGAGCACTAGAATGTTATCCGAGAGGGGTTTTTAAATGTGCCAGTAAATATAATGTCATGGGTCCCTTGTGTTTATACACACTCAAATGCCAACCGACTGTCAGGATTCGACCCTGCAACTTCGAACACAGTTGGCGAAAGCCTTACCGATAGTGCCAAACAGCCAGGCAATTTACTATCAGAATGGTTGGTTGGTTTCATAGTTTAGGGGCTGTGACAACGCGGTCATTTAGCCCCGTGTACTTTGGGTGTGTGTAGAATCTGTCTGATAACCGGTGTTAATTGTGATGGATGGTTGTATTAGTGCGTGTTATCTGTTTTAATACAGGAAAGGACTGCAGACATTCAATTTTCAAGTAATTCCTACTTTCGCTACCAAATACCGTCAACGATACCTAGCTGAGAACTTGGCTACTACTAGATGGCATCGCAGTCAGCACCTGGCGGCGAACGTTGGAACTAATAGAGCGTTATCAATTCTAACCTACAAATTTTGGCTTCACTCAAGTGTAGTTAGTGGTAGGTTCTCTTTCATGACATACATCTATGACATGGGACCGCCTGCTTTACTTCCCCTCCGAAGGAAGGCATACTGAGGGATTTGTAACACTCTTAAAAAATCCGACGACTTGGGCCGGTTCTGAACCCGCGACCATGGGCATAGAGGCTCAGCATGCTACCAACTACGCCACCGAAGCCGCCTACTATCAGAATAATATTGTATTTTACTTCACCTGCATTCATTGTAACGCAGATTAATAGTTTATGTGTTTCTGTTCAACAATTAGGGATTATGAATGGGAAGAGTGCGCCGAGACTTTTGAAATAAGGTACCATACTAGCATTTCTCTGAAGAGAGAAAGCGTGTGTTTGGAAGGGGTGAGACAGGATCATAACGCATACGAAAATCTACAGTCAGAATACCACTGCCGGCGCCAAGCTTTAAATCCGCGATCTCCTATCGTGTAACCTACCCAGTCCGAGCGTGGATATTGCATTTGTCCGCTCGGCTATACTACAGGCTAGTCTGTTGCAGACTGGACCTTTTCATGAAGTTGACAGCATTAAGAAATAAGAGGCTATACAACAAATGCCGTGCACATTCGCCCACTATCACCATGGACCAACGAACAATCCAAGTTCTCAATGTGATGAGTGTGTTTCTGTCAGAAAAGTCTGCATTTACGAAAATCGTCAAGGTTTCCTTCCTGTATCTTTAGTTAAGAGAACATAATTTCAAATGTCAAAACAATAAGAACACATGTTGTAATATTTGAGCAGGTGCATCATGTTTATCAAATTGATTTCAAAATAGAATTATTTTCATGTTCAAAAAATGTAAATAAAAATATTTTTACTGACCTTACAAGAAGAAGGTCTAATACAGGTGATGTATTGGAATTCGTAATGAGGCAGATTATGAAAGTGTTAAAATCACAGCTTAATAGTCCATTTTACGTGCCGAGAAAACTTACGGTAGCAGTTCAAACGGATATTAAACTTTTAACATTTCGGCAGATAGCTTAACACAAAAAACTTCCTTTGAATTTTCCCTTTATTCACATGTTTCGTCATTTATAGCGACAAGCTTTCACACTGAAGTGTAAATAATTATTTAATCGAAATAATCTATTATTGGAAACTTTTCAATTGGTCAACACGAGTGTGCCCAAATTAGACTGAGCGGGGCATCTTAATTATATAATACGCTAAGGTGTATGTTTCACAAAACTCAAGCTCCTAAACCAGAGGGAATTAGAAGGTGTGGTTTGTACCAAAATCTTCCAAATCGTCTCAATAGCACGGGAAAAATCTTGCATTTCTTGATAAGTCAACGGAAATGTATTCATTTGTTTAAAAAGTGTATTTAAACAAATAAACAAAACGATAGCCCCTAGCAGAACTGTGTCGCGTCCAGCCCCCATAGCACTAGACCCATGCGGGTAGTCTGTACACATGGGGCGCACATGATCCATTGTGCATTGAAAAGAGTATTCAAACAGAAATACTCCCAAAAGTGATGAATTACACTCTGATTTCATTAATATCGACAATTTGTTAATAAAAAGTGCGTTTAAACAAATCAACTTAAACAGTAAATCCGGGCGGGTGGTTAATGAACACGCGAGATGTCTCGCACAGGTCCCCTAGTTACAATTAATTTCCTAGTGCCTGCAATAAATTACATTAAGTATTTTTACACTTTTCACATAAATGGGGGACTTAATTGGATATGTGAGAAGTGTTTTATTAAGTGTATAAATAATTCATTGAATTTATTTCAGTCACTAGCAAATTAATTGTAACTCCCCGCCCAATCTGATTTGGGCGACTCTTGTTGACCAACTGAAAAGCTTCTAATAAAAGATTTCTTTGGCAACATTGAAAAATGGATTCTAATATTTCAATTAATTAAATTAATGTATTAATTAATTCCATTTTCAAGGCGTGATTTATCCATCATAGAGATTTTCTTTGTAATGTATTGTACTTACAAAAATAAATCCTATTTGTAAATTCTTCATTGTTGCAATGTTGAAAGTTCAGTTTATCACTAACAATATCCAGAGAAGCATGTCACTAGCACTCGGCTCTCGCGCGCACCACTTCACTTGCCATCACACCTAGCACTGTTGACACCGGAGGATAGGATCAATGACACGACACCTCGCCTATCAGCTGGTAGCAACTGAGTTAGCCGCCTTGAACTTGAGAAAGGAAGTCAAACCAGCGAGCTGTGACCAACATTACACACACTTCGCAATGTTGCCATTGCCGCCTAAATTTCTTCTGATTAATAGCGATGTAGGTTACCTGCGGCAACAGAGCGACTGGCTCCAACACTAGATGGCTCTACTGGAAGACGTAACGGTAAAGCTGGTGCCGGAATGAAGGTCAGTCGGAGCTGGTCTGCGCACCGCCTCACTTCCTCCCTGGTTAATGCGAATATATTCAAGGTGTCAAGGATTACGCTAACACACGCAACATCTCAGGGAGTGGGCAACCCTACACCACGTAGGAATAAAGTAGGTCGGTAACTGATACTCGTAAACTAACTGGAAGGCCTCAATAGTATCCTACTGCCATGACAGGAGAACGAGAAGGGATACGTGTAAGCTATTATCTATATATATATATATATATAATACGCTAAGGTGTATGTATCACAAAACTCAAGCTACTAAACCAGAGGGAGTTAAAAGGTGTGGTTTATACCAAATTCTTCCAAATCGTCTCAATAGTACAGAAAAATATTGCATTTTTGAGAAGTCAACGGAAATATATTTATTTGCTTTTAAACAAATTAACAAGACGATAGCCTCTGGCAGAATTGTGTCGCATACAGCCGCATAGCACTAGAGCCGGGCGGGTAGTCTGTACACATGGGGCGCACACAACCCATTGTGCAACCAGCAGCAGTGATGAATATTGCACTCTGATTTCATAAATATCGACAATTTGTTTAAAAAGCGCGTTTAAACAAATTAACATATTTATAGAAGCCCGCATAACAGTAAAGCCAGGCAAGTGGTTTATACACATGCGAGAGTTCTCGCACGGGTCCGCTAGTTAAAGTTAATACAGTCCAAATTCAGTATCTCGAAATGCTTTCGGAGATAGAAATAACGAGTACTTCGAGTTATCAAAATTCGAGATATACACTAGAAATACACAAAAACACTGATAGCAGTCTGAAAGACTAGACTTTATATCAATTTAGATGTTAGCAGCCGCGTACCAAGAAGGCAGTGCGAGAACAGAGTTTCACGATTCTATTTTGTTTCTTCACTGCCTACTTAATTGTTCTCGCACTGCCTTCTTGAAACTCTGTTCTCGCACTGTGTTCTTGGTACTCGGCTGCTACATCGTACTATGACGTCACTCACTTCAGTGCATTCTCGGTACATTTCGTCCCATCACCGTAACGTAACGCCAGACCTCAGCGTAACGACGAAGTCGACAAGATCATTTAAAATGATTTAAAAAAGCAAGTGCAAACCAATGTTAAAGGAGGTAGCTGGCTGGATGACGTCACGCTCACCGGAGCGCGCGGGGAAAGGAGGAAGCTCAAGCAGTACTATGACGTCACACACCTCAGTGCATTCTCGGTACATTTCGTCCCGTCACTGTAACGTAACGCCAGAGCCCAGCGAAGTCAGCATAATCATTTAAAATGATAAAAAAAAGGGTTCTATTAGGATAATAATTACATAAATATTCAACTGTTGCTACTTTTGTTAGCTAGCTTTACCCACCTACTCTCACTGTCTGAGGTACACATTGACCTCAACCTGTCTTCCATCCTTAAATAGCATAATAAGCTACTGGCAGAATAACACAGTCCAGGTAACCTACACAGCTGAATCCATATTGCAATTCTCATGCTGCACCTAATAGTACATTATGCAACAAGCCTATAATGGCAAGAATTAAGACACGAGTATGTTTATAAAACGAGTGAAGCGAGATTTATAATTTCCATACGAGTGTCTTAATTACCATTATAGGTGAGTTGCATACGACTGTTTATGTTCGACGATAATTATAACTATTTTATGTTCCAACACGAAAAATCCACAGCCTGCAACATAGATATTCATAAATATCGGTCGAGATTTCGCCAGTTTTATGTACTGTACTGAACAGAGCACATGGGACGCAGAGAATATCATGGCCCCCTCGAATACACCACTATGACACTAGCCACGCAGTGAAATTTAAAATAGGAGGCCGTGGAAGTCAGCGCAGGTGCGATGCTATCCTTACCTAATCTGTTACACAACTGTTTCTTGAGCTCTGATTGGTGGGAAAAACTGTATCATAATGTAAACTTGTACTATAATGAGACTCATTATAGTACAGTTTTCTGACATATAATATTCACATTTCGCCATGGTCGAACATAAAGAACGTAATTCAACTGGATTTCCACGCCAACTCTGAAATAAAGACACACACAGGCTATTTTATGCCTGGAGAACAAAATATAACTCGAGTTATCGGAATACTCGAATAATAGAAAATGCATGACATATGAAATGTGTAGAACTTCCCCGGGAAATTAAAATTACTTCGAGATATAGACAATTCGAGACACATAAGTTCGACTTATAGATGTTCGAATGTATGTCCTTTCACATAATTCACCCTTCACCATCACGCCAACTCTACTCCAGGAAGAATGCAACGGTTGCAAGGAGCTTTTGGTAACCACTCAAATTACCAAACAAGGGGCATCGACCCCTCTTTAATATTATTGTTTGTTATACATTGAGGGGGTTAGCAACATCGTAGTCATGTAGCCCCGTGTTTGGGTGTGAGGAATTTGGCTGATAACCTGCGTTATTGTGATGGCTGTACACGTATTGATAACTGGAACTAGGATTTATGTACCGTATGACGCGGCCTTGGCCTTAATGTACGTACCATTCCGGCATTTTCCTGGAGTAGATGTGGAAACCCAAGGAAGACCACTTTTAGGTTGGCCGAGGTGGGAATAGAAACCGCCCCTTCTCAGTTCTGCGTCCACGAGGCTGAGTGTACACCGTTCCAGCCCTCAGACCAGAATTAAATTTCTTGGGAGAGCCGGGAATCGAACAGTGACAGTCAAGAATGCTAGTCACTACACCTCGAGGTGGACTGTAATGTTGCTGACACACGGTGACTGGTACTCTAATAAATTCCAGAATACTGTTTCACGTTTCTAAATGCCGTCAGTATCATTGAGAGACAATCGCTGTTGTTGCATTTTGGAGTTTGGCCTTCGTGGTCATAATTCCGTGTACCTGGGTATGTGTAGAATAAGTCTACCCGGTCAAAGTCATCGGATTTTTAAGAGCGTTAAAAATCACTCAGTATGCCTTCCTTCGGAGGGGAAGTAAAGCCGGCGGTCCCATGTCATAGATTTATGACATGTTAAAGAACCTTCCACTAATTACACCTGTGTGAAGCTAAATTATAGGTTATCTTAGAGTAACGCTCGTAGGTTCCAACGTTCGTCGCCAGGAGCCGACTGCGGTGGCATCTAGTAACAAAGTTCAGAACTAGTTGTTCGTTGACGGTGGCGTTGGGTAGCAAAAGTTGGAACTACTTGAAAATCCAATGTATGCAGTCCTTGGATTAAAAACAGATAACACACACTAATACAGCCATCACAATTAACACCGGTTATCAGACAGATTCTACACACACCCAAAGTACACGGGGCTACATGACCGCGTTGTCGCCGCCCCTAAACTGAGAAACCAACCAAGAAGTCTGATAACCTGAGCTGTTGTGTTGCCTGTAGTAGCGTGTGTCTTGTATCTAGGAATGGGAAGGAGGCAGTTGGGAACCATCTCGACATTTGCCTGAAGTAGAAGGGTGAAACCATGTAAAACCACTTCTAAGATGATAGAGGTGAGAATCCAACCCACCTCATCTAAGTTTTGCCTCACTGGGTTCAGTTTTTACCGTTCCAACCTTCACACCAAAATCAAATTTCTTGGCGGAGCCGGGAATCAAACCTAGACATCAAGAGTGGCATCCAAGATTGCTAGCCACTACACCATAAGGAGGTCCTGAAAACTTTTTTTTCAATTGTTAGTCGTTAGTAGGAATGAGTTGACGAGCAAAACTTTTTCCGGAAAACAATAAGGTGCGGTAGTTAGTTACTTATTGTTGTTTTAAGGGGCGGAGCTACGAGGTCATCTACACCCCCTCCCTAAACAATAAGGTAAAATACAACTGAACTACCGTGATGATCCTTGACTTTAAGTTGTTGTTGTTTCACTTGAGGGGCTTGGATATGGTGGTCATTTACTTCGTGTACTTGGAGGTGTGTATAATTTGTCTGTTAACCTGTGTTATTGCCGTGTCTGTAGTATCGTGTGTATTTGAAACTCAGGTGAAGATTGGGAAGGAGGTGGCTGTAGGCACAAGTTAGGAACAATCCAACTTGCCTTGAGTACAAGTGGAAAACCAATTAATAGCTCCTCCCAATGACTCAGGTGGGATTAGAAAGTCACCGCTTCTCAGTATTGGCTCACGAGGCCAAGTATAGCCCGTTCCAGCCACCAGATCAAAATTAAATTTGTTTGCTGAGCCGGGAATCAAACCCCGACCTGAGGGGTGACAGCCAAGAATACTAGCCACTAAGCCACGAGGCAAACTTGAAGGTAACTGATTTGAGATAGCACAAATGGTTGCTGGGATAGATGGGGGCAATGGCAAGATGGTACTTGTAGTGAAGAAAGGCTAAGTTAGAAATGAATATGCTGCGATGTTGTGTACACTTCAGGGAAAGTTTCTTTCTTAGTAACTCTACAATAGGCAGCGCACGAGTAGATTCAACAAATGAGGGACGACGCACGAAGCGTTTCAACAAAGTCCCATATGCGTTCATATACCATTCGTCTGATAGCGATGAAACTTGGGTGAGATATTGTGTGCACTTCAGGGAAGGTTTCTGGCTTAGTAAATTCATTATACAATTGGTAGCGCACGGGTAGATATAAAAAATGAGCGAAGACGCGCGAAGCGTTTCAAAACAGTCCCGTATGCCTTCATATACCATTAGTCTGATAGCGATGAAACTTGGATGAGATGTTGATTACACTCCAACGAAGGTTTCTGGCTTAGTAAAGCGCACGGGAGATTCAACAAATGAGGGACGACGCTCGAAGCGTTTCAACAAAGTCGCATATGCGTTCATATACCATTCGTCCGATAGCGATGAAACTTGGGTGAGATATTGTGTGCACTTTAGGGAAGGTTTCTGGCTTAGTAAATCCATTATGCAATAGGTAGCGAACGAGTAGATTTAACAAATGAGCGACGACGCGCGAAGTGTTTCAAAAAAGTCCCGTATGCCTTCATATACTAATAGTCCGATAGCGATGAAACTTGGGTGAGATGTTGAGTACACTTCAGGGAAAGTTTCTTTCTTATCTACTTGTGCGCTGCCTATTGTATAGTGGATTTACTAAGCCAGAAACCTTCCATGAAGTGTACACAACATCTCACCCAAGTTTCATAGCTATCGGACGAATGGTATATGAATGCATACGGGACTTGGTTGAAACGCTTCGCGTGTCGTCGCTCATTTGTTGATTCTACTCATGCGCTACGTATTGTAATATGGATGTACTCAGCCAGAAACCTTCCCTGGAGTGTACATAACATCTCATCCAAGTTTCATCGCAATCGGATGAATGGTATGTGAACGTATACGGGACGTTGTCGAAACGCTTCGCGTAGTCACTCATTTGTTGAATCTAAACGTGCGCTTCGTATTGTAAAATGGATTTACTAAACCAGAAATCTTTCCTGGAGTGTACACAACAATTCACCAAACATTTATCACTATCAGAAGCTGTTCGTATGAAGTGACTCAGAATGAGAATGGGGAGGAGAGATTATCTAGGAGGTTATTGAAGTCGCGTATAGAGGGTAAGAAAAGCAGAGGTAGACCTTGGGAGCGATGCGATGCTTTTCGAGTTGAGGGGTATAGAATCAGAGGAGGCCACAAAACTAACTGATAATATGGAATAACGGGGGTGACAGGTTCGCACTGAGATTTGCAGATCAGACTGGACGCACAAAGGCAAAAAAGACTCAAATGAAAATGAAAAATTGGAAAAATGAATATAACTACATTTATCCATTTAAAACTCAAATACACCTCCTGGTGTTGCGACTAGCTGTCTTGACTGTCGCTTCGGTGGTCGGGCTTCGATTCCTGGCTCTGCCAAGAAATGTAACTCTGGTTTGAGGACTGGAACGGGGTACACTCAGCCTCGTGAGGCAAAACTGGAAGGTGGCAGGCTCGATTCCTACCTCAGCCGTCCTGTAAGTGGTTTTCCATGGTTTTCCACTTTTACTCTAGGCAAATGACAGGATGGTGCCTAACTTAGGCCACGGTCGCTTCTTGCCCAAATCCTGCCTCAGTTACAAATAAACACATTAGTACAGACATACAGTGACGAAGGTTAACAGACATTCTACGCACACCCGAGTACACGGGGCTACAAGACCATGATGTCGCACGGCCCCTAAGGGAACAACTACAACCAAATCCTGAGACAGCGAGGCCCCATGGCCACCTTGGCGTGTGCAGCTACCACAGTCGGTATTACTATTTAAGTGACTGACCTCATGGTATACATCGGCGAACCCTTAGGAACAACAGAAACTGCCGTTGGGCCCGTATTCGAATCCCTTAGCATTGACTTCCTGGTTCTCTGATGGTGTACATCGTCTAACGTGTACGGTTACAGCATAGGCCGAAGTGGATCATCACAATATATCAGATCCGACCCAAATTATGTTGTTAACTGATGATTCACACTGGTTATTAGTACAGAATTCCGTGAGCGTCTGTGGCTAATCCTACAAATTGACATTTTTCCAGTGTGGAACCTCACCGTGAAATACCAACTACTGTCTCAATAAGGCTCTCGTCATTCTCATTAATCATGTTATAAGGAAGTATTTTCTAAAAGAGTTGCGTGACATAACTCCAGGCATTAGTCGATCAGAAGAAGAAATCGATCTTATATTCCCAAGAATGCAGGTTTGATCTCTGCATAAAAAGGGGAGAAATATCCACGCTTCTCCATATATTATTTGTCTGTATGTAAAAGTACCATTTTCGTACGTATGGTGACTATACCTCAAAAATTAAATAATCAGAGAAACTCGTCCAGTTAGAATTCTCCGTTTTGTAGTTGGGTGGGAAGGAAATTGTTATGTAAGTGGACAGACGATGTTCGTTTTAAAAGACGTTTACAAGTTAGTTAGGATCATACTATTTCTACTATAATAATAGTAATGGTAGTATTGGTATATTCAGCCCTATGGCCAAGCTTTTAGTAAACTTGACTTGGCCCCGAAAGGTTTTCGGTTCGATTCCTGACCTGACCGTGGGCGTTTTAACTTTTATCAATATTTCAACAAGCTAAGGGACTAGGAGCTTGTGAAGTGTTCAAAATCATATAATGTTCATCATGTGCCAGAGGTTACCCACAACCACCAAATTGAATAATGTACATCGGTGGAACGTGAAAATACTGAAACGACGCGTTACGGGACAAATGTTCGTCCCATTATCAAGGTTAGAAATGAATTAAGAATGCAGATGACTATGTCCTATCGCCCCTCAAAAATAAATTATATTAGGTAGAAGCCCATATGGAAATGTAATTCGCTACTTCAGGACCTACTGAGTCAAGGAAGATGGTAACCTAACTGTAGAGGCCACCATTGGCTTAAGTGGTAGTTGTCACCTCTATTTAAGTTCTTCTGTTGTTCAGCTATTTATATCGCCTCATTGACTCTGGGTTTGAAATATTTCTCAACACAGAAGACCCATATTTCATCAAAGATATCGATTTGTATGAGTGGGTTTACGGTAAACTGTGTGTCCCAGGCTACCGTCAAATTCTTGGAAACAAAGACATCCAGAAAAGACAGATTACCTCTACGTTCCGTCTCCATAATAAACTGAACTTTAGCATGCTGATTATTCAAGTGATCCAGAAACCTGATATTTCTTGGAAACCAAGACATCCAGAAAAGACAAGCCACCTCCACATTCCATCTCCCTAGTAAACCTAATAGTATGATGCTGATTGTACAATTGATCTAGAAAACTAGACAACGTTCCACCATGAGGTCACAAAACAAAGTCTCATTCACATACCTCAGCCAGATGGAAGGTGTGAGGTAATGCTCCTCAAATTCCTACATATAACAATTTGCGATGACCGATGAAATTGGCGATCACTTGGTAACACCGTCCAATTGCTCATAGATTTTATCAGGAAACTTAAAGTACGCAGTGATGGGAATATCGTGAAACAGATTCTATCAGTTTTAATGTAAATATATATATACACCGCGGACAGGCCAACAAGGACCACGCAAATATCACTTCTTTATAGGTCTAGTTTCCTTCTTTCTCTTCCAGAAGTCTTTCATCCTGGTCGACTGTGCAGCTCTTCTTTCAGCAGTCCATTCTCCTCTGTTGAGATTTTTCTTCTCCCCGACAAGAATTTTGAGACCAATTTTTTTTTTCTGTACTCTATTCGATTTAGACAATCTTCTTCAGTAATTTTGAATTTTTGAAGTTCTTCTTTCATTTGTTTTACATAGCCTCCTTGTCCTTTATAGTTCCAGATTTTATCAAAAATTTGTTTGTTTAACCTTGAGCAATCCATGCGGACCATATGTCCGTAGAACTGAAGTCGCCGTTTTCTGATCATCACTTCAAGGTTGTCGATTTTACTATAAATTTCTGCATTCGATCTCAGTCTATAACCTTCCTGTGTTTTCCTAGGACCATAAATCTTTCTTAAAATTCTTCTTTCTATCTTGAGCAAATTATCCATTCCGGTTATATTTGTAGTTTCCATGCCGTACAAGATGACTGGTCTAACAACAGTATTAAAATGTCGTAATTTTTCATTGATTGACAGGTTCTTTTTATTGTATATATTTTTTGTACAAAAATTTAATCTTTCCAATTTATCCGTCCCATTGCTACTAATTATTTCTCCAAGATATTTAAATCGGTCAGTGACCCTGATGCTCCCATAATTTGTTTTTATCATTTTCTTAGTGTATTTCTGATCACTTGTCATCATCTCTGTTTTTACCAACGAAATCTGTATGCCCGCTTTTTCCGCCGTTTCTTTTAACTGATCAATTTGGTTAATAGCTTCTTGTTCTGATTCAGCAAACAACGCTACGTCGTCAGCAAATGCTAAACCTTTGACTTTGAGGTTCTTATTCTTTGTACCAATTTTAGCACTTGAATCGTTCTTCTCCCAAAACGTCCTCATGACTTTATCCAAGACCAAATTGAAAAGCAGTGGTGATAGACTGTCCCCTTGTCTTAGCCCAGTTTTTACCTCGAAGGGCTCGCTAACTTCATTTAAAAATTTTACTCTGGAAATCGTATTAGTTAATGTAAGTTTTATTAAATTTATGGTTTTTTGATCAACTTGGTATTCCTTCAATGTGTCAAAAACAGTATCCCTATCCACTGAATCATACGCTTTCTGAAAATCAACGAATGAGATAAAGATATTCTTTGGCCTGTTGTTGTAATATTTTAATATCAATTTTAAACTAAGAATTTGTTCTGCACACGATCTATTCCTTCTGAAACCTCCTTGGAACTCGCCAAGCTGTGGTTCGATCTGTGGTTCAAGTCTCTTTAAAAGTAATTTGGCAAATATTTTATATGTGACAGACAACAATGAGATCCCCCTATAACTATTGACATCAATTTTTGAGCCTTTTTTATGTAGTGGATGAATTAAGGCGATTAACCAGTCTTCTGGAATTGCTTCCTCAATCCAAATTTTCTGGAATAGATTTGTCGTCGCTATTAAAAATTCATCATCTACAAGCTTCCACATTTCTGCAATTATTCCATCCTTGCCTGAGGCTTTATTATTTTTAAGTGAGTTGATAATACATTTAACTTCATTTACATCTGGGGGCGTAGAGTCAAAATTTTGTATTGTAAATTTGAAACTCAACTTGTCTGTCGGTTTTGGACAATTTAACAACTTCTCAAAATACGCAGCCAAGATATCACAATTTTCCGTGTTGTTTAATGCTAGCGTACTATCTTCCCTTTTGAAATTTAAACTCGGCGCTGAATATCCAGTGATTTCATTCTTAAATGCTCTATAAAACAATCGGGTGTCATTTTTCTTAAAATTGTCGTCCATTTCCATTATTTGGTCCTTCATATATTTTCTTCGAATCGTTCTTAAAGTCTGGTGGGCCATTTTCCTTAATCTTTGTACTTCCTCTAAATTTTCTGGAGTCTTGTTCCCGTTCCACTTGTGCCACTCTTTCACATTGTTCATTCCACCAAGCATGTTTCCTATAAAAGTTCAACGGTGCAATTTCCTGAGCTGGTTCAAGAAGGTTATTAGTAACATCATTCCAATTGGTTGGTATTTTAAGTTTTCCTTGAAATTCTATCCTTTTTTCATTTGTAAGAACCTCTCTATTAATTTTCGGAATTTTAATTCTAGTTGTATTTTGTTTGCGTGTAAAAGTATGAAATTCATCTTGATTTGAGAAAGGTAAATGATCTGAAGTTACATTAATGGATTTTCTGACCTTGACATTTTGAATTTCTTTGAAACAATTTCGAGAGATAGCTACATGATCTAGTTGAAACTCACCCAGCAACGCATTTGGGGAGACCCATGTTTTCTTTTTACTTGGTTTTGCTTTAAAATGTGTGGACATAATCTTTAAGTTTAGATGTTCACAGAGTTTAACCAATCTCTCACCATTCCTGTTGGTTCTATTGTGAGCGGGATATTTACCTATTATATCAGAAAAGTTTCTCTCAGATCCAAGCTGAGCATTGAAATCTCCAAGTAAAATTTTTACATGATTAGAAGGAATTTTGAGAATTTCGGCTTCTAACTCGTCCCAAAATTCATCAACTTTCTCTGGATTCGTTTAATTATCCTTATTTATAGGAGCATGGGCGTTGATTAGCGTGTATCTCTTATTGAGAGATTTTATAGTTAGAAAAGATAGTCTGGCATTCTCACTTCTAAAAGCGATAACTGCGTCCAAAAATTTCTTGTTGACCATAAAAGCTGTTCCAAGATGTGGCATGTTCTTCATCACTCTCTTCCCAACTTTTCCTTTGAAAATTCGGAAGTTGTCAGATTCAAAGGTATCCTCATCCAAGAACCTGGTCTCTTGAAGGGCTAATATTGTAATGTGATGTCTATGAAGTTCTGTTGTTAGTTGTTTTAATTTTCCAACCTGAATTAAGGAATTCACATTGTATGTTCCAAAACAATATTTTCTCATTTTCTTGAATCTTGAACTGTTCTTGTGGTGCTCCGATTCACCATAATGTAACCCTAAACTGCTAGGTACCCTGGAATCCGATTTACGCCTAGCATTGTCTTCAGGGTAATCATGACCATTAGAAGCTAAATCCATGATATTAAAGTAAATGTGGGTTGGACAAAGTCCAACGTTATACAACTAAGATTGTGAGTCCTAGAGGTTGCCTCAAGATGTGTTCTGGCTCTTATTTTACGGCTTAAGCCAACCCTCCTCCTTTCTTCGGGCTTGGGACCGGCAACAGAAACTACTGAGCTACTCAATCCACCCAGTAGATCCTGCAGGCGGAGTTTTTAATGTAAATATGATAGGAAAATCACAAGGATAAATGAACATCGTAGGCATGTAGGCCTACATGTTTGTCAACCAGAGAAGTCTGCTGTGGCTGAACATGGCATACAGAATGATCATCAAATCAAGTTTGACGAAACATCTCTCATCTATATAGAGCACCTTATGGCACACAGAATCATTCAAGAGGCAATAGAACTAGCTAAATAGAAAGAAAGGTTAGAGACATTTACAACCACATGCCCAATGTTTACTTTAATACCTGAATCTAACAGCCAACTTCGTTAGAGATGAGGTAATTAAAACTGTTTCAAAAATGTATAATGCTAAAACTAAGGACGTTTATTGGCTTTCTAACTTTCATAAAGCAAACACGAAAACAAACATATTAATATCGGAACATTTAACTTAAAATTCACTCGTCTTTCATTTGAAATGAAACCTGTAAATCAGCGCAAGCGCTTTCTGCTCATTACGGGACCTTAGGTAAAAATAATAATAATAATAATAATAATAATAATAATAATAATAATAATAGTGTACTGCAGTCCGATTCCTCGGCGAGAGTCGAACGTGAATCTACACAAAAACACCTTAACAAAACAAACCAAATGGATGAGAAAAATATAACGTCGAGAAAGAGAAAGAAATAGATGGCGATACGAGTATACTTATTGTTCGATTCTTTAAATAGGTACCGGTAATTAAAAATACTGTATCTTTAAACATCATTATCATCATCACCATCATCATCACAGGTACAACCACAAGCTGCGTGATGTTTTATGTTGTTAAGACAAGGCTGGAGATAGTAACAAGTGACCTTGTTGCATGAGTGATTCTCAGAAAGAAGGTACTGTATGTGCTGTAATAGTACCCGGAAGGGTCCTTACAAGCAATTAAACGTTATAGCCGGCAGTCACTCATAGATCCATTCTAACAGTGTTCCGCCAGCTGTTTGACACCATTTGTTTCCATCATTACAAGTCTCGGTATCTATAATCAAGATGACTTTTATATCAAAACCTTGGAATAATCTCCTGTGGTTTATGGGTATGTTTCAAGTCTCCCGAATTCAATTCTCGTTTCTGCCAAGAAATGTCATTCTAGTCTGAGGACTGGAAGGAGGTAAACTCAGCTTTGTGAGACAACTGAGAAGAGATAGGGTATTTATCCGGTTTCAACAATCCTAAAAATGAATTGTGTTTTTCACGACCGTATTAAAACCCTAGAACACAAATCCTAATTTGGTAGTACATAAACACAAACCCTCATAAAAGTTACGACTATTTATTTCCATGATGAATAAAATGTAATTGCACACAAAATATAATCTAAGAAGCACGTATTAAAATGTAAGTTATTTTACAGAGTTTTAAATCCTAGTTAAAGTCCCTGGTGTCTCATTTACAGCAGTTAGTGCAAAGATTTGCTCTATGTCCCTTGGAATATGCGCGGTGACATTCGCTGCAGTATATTGTCGTTATTCGCCTTTTCTGATCAGGACAGATGTGACAAACAGTTCTTACCAGTATGTATATGACAAGTTCTGCGGTTCTAAATACTTATTTCATTCAGAATAGTGCTGTAATTTATTTTGTTACAGAACTTGCCTTGCTAAGTTTAGCATACGTAGTCACAAATCGTCGTAAATTTTACGACGCAAGGGTCTTAAATTTGAAATCAACAGACCCACTCTAACAATACACGCACACTGACGAAGCTCGCGGTATTGTAGGAAGCTACTGAGTAGGACAGCAACGTGGCGAGAAAACCTTAGCAGATAGAGCCATGTTGCCAAGTATACGTCGTAAAAATTACGAGGGTTTGTGTTCTAGGGCTTTGGCAATGGCTCAACTGTTGCGGTAGGTCATGTGATATATATAAAAAGGCAAGCCATGTAGATGGAAGATCACCCGTTAGAGTTCTACATGGATCAGGTATTTTAATTATCTACTGTATTTTCCATCTAAATGACTTATACTTTCTGTATAATACGCGGCCTAATAGCAGTAAAGAAGTTGTTCACCGTAGTTTTCCTATCTCCAAGTACAATTCCACATACTAGTACATACACCACAATAACACAGGTTACAAAAAATTACTTACATACTTACTTACTTACTTACTTACTCACTTACTTACTTATTTATTTATTTATTTATTTATACTTACTCACTCACTCACTCACTCACTTACTTACTTACTTACTAACTTACTTACTCACTCACTCACTTACTTACTTACTTACTTACTTACTTACTCACTC
>OX336390.1:514907104-514909604 GCA_946902985.2 Meconema thalassinum | reverse complement strand
CAAGCAGACAGTGTTAGTCGCAGTGTTCCAAAGGGTAAATATACAAATTTTGGTTGAGAGCGGTGAAACGGTGTAGATTTGGGACAAAGGGCCTAAATGCAGGGAATGGAGTGGTCTGTCCGCAATTTCAAGCAGTGTTACTCGCTGGGTACCAAAGGGTAAGTTTCCGAATATTGGTTCTGATCGGTGAAACGGTGTAGATTTGTGCCAAAGTGCCTAAATGCAGGGAATGGGGTGGTCTGTCCGAAATTTTAAGTGGACAGTGTTACTCGCAGGGTTCCAAAGGGTAAGTATACAAATTTTGGTTCAGATCGGTGAAACGGTGTAGATTTGGGACAAAGGGCCTAAATGCAGGGAATGGAGTGGTCTGTCCGCAATTTCAAGCAGACAGTGTTACTCGCTGGGTACCAAAGGGTAAGTTTCCGAATATTGGTTCTGATCGGTGAAACGGTGTAGATTTGTGCCAAAGTGCCTAAATGCAGGGAATGGGGTGGTCTTTCCGAAATTTTAAGTGGACAGTGTTACTCGCAGGGTTCCAAAGGGTAAGTATACAAATTTTGGTTCAGATTGCCTCTCCGCAATTTCAAGCAGACAGTGTTAGTCGCAGTGTTCCAAAGGGTAAATATACAAATTTTGGTTGAAATCGGTGGAACGGTGCATATTTGGGCCAAAGGGCCTAAATGCAGGGAATGGAGTGGTCTGTCCGCAATTTCAAGCAGTGGTCGCAGTGTTCAAAAGGGTAAATATACAAATTTTGGTTGAGATCGGTGGAACGGTGTAGATTTGGGCCAAACGGCCTAAATGCAGGGAATGAAGTGGTCTGTCCCCAATTTCAAGCAGACAGTGTTACCCGCAGGCTTTCAAAGGGTGAGTATACAAATTTTGGTTCAGATCGGTGAAACGGTGTAGATTTGTGCCAAAGGGGCTAAATGCAGGGGATGGAGTAGCCTCTCCGCAATTTCAAGCAGACAGTGTTAGTCGCAGTGTTCCAAAGGGTAAATATACAAATTTTGGTTGAGATCGGTGGAACGGTGTAGATTTGGGCCAAAGGGCCTAAATGGAGGGAATGGAGTGGTCTGTCCGCAATTTCAAGCAGGCAGTGTTACTCGCAGTCTTTCAAAGGGTGAGTATACAAATTTTGGTTCAGATCGGTGAAACGGTGTTGATTTGTGCCAAAGGGCCTGAATGCAGGGAATGGAGTGGTCTGTCCGCAATTTCAAGCAGACAGTGTTACTCGCTGGGTACCAAAGGGTAAGTTTCCGAATATTGGTTCTGATCGGTGAAACGGTGTAGATTTGTGTCAAAGTGCCTAAATGCAGGGAATGGGGTGGTCTGTCCGAAATTTTAAGTGGACAGTGTTACTCGCAGGGTTCCAAAGGGTAAGTATACAAATTTTGGTTCAGATCGGTGAAACGGTGTAGATTTGGGACAAAGGGCCTAAATGCAGGGAATGGAGTGGTCTGTCCGCAATTTCGAGCAGACAGTGTTACTCGCTGGGTACCAAAGGGTAAGTTTCCGAATATTGGTTCTGATCGGTGAAACGGTGTAGATTTGTGCCAAAGTGCCTAAATGCAGGGAATGGGGTGGTCTGTCCGAAATTTTAAGTGGACAGTGTTACTCGCAGGGTTCCAAAGGGTAAGTATACAAATTTTGGTTCAGATCGGTGAAACGGTGTAGATTTGGGACAAAGGGCCTAAATGCAGGGAATGGAGTGGTCTGTCCGCAATTTCGAGCAGACAGTGTTACTCGCTGGGTACCAAAGGGTAAGTTTCCGAATATTGGTTCTGATCGGTGAAACGGTGTAGATTTGTGCCAAAGTGCCTAAATGCAGGGAATGGGGTGGTCTGTCCGAAATTTTAAGTGGACAGTGTTAGTCGCAGGGTTCCAAAGGGTAAGTATACAAATTTTGGTTCAGATCGGTGAAAAGGTGTAGATTTGTGCCAAAGGGGCTAAATGCAGGGGATGGAGTAGCCTCTCCGCAATTTCAAGCAGACAGTGTTAGTCGCAGTGTTCCAAAGGGTAGATATACAAATTTTGGTTGAGATCGGTGGAACGGTGTAGATTTTGG
The DNA here is from genome assembly GCA_946902985.2 of Meconema thalassinum. Classification (NCBI taxonomy): domain Eukaryota; kingdom Metazoa; phylum Arthropoda; class Insecta; order Orthoptera; family Tettigoniidae; genus Meconema; species Meconema thalassinum. Next base: position 514,907,536 of record OX336390.1, on the reverse strand, counting down.
CCAAAGGGCCTAAATGCAGGGAATGGAGTGGTCTGTCCGCAATTTCAAGCAGACAGTGTTACTCGCAGTCTTTCAAAGGGTGAGTATACAAATTTTGGTTCAGATCGGTGAAACGGTGTTGATTTGTGCCAAAGGGCCTGAATGCAGGGAATGGAGTGGTCTGTCCGCAATTTCAAGCAGACAGTGTTAGTCGCAGTGTTCAAAAGGGTAAATATACAAATTTTGGTTGAGATCGGTGGAACGGTGAAGATTAGGGCCAAACGGCCTAAATGCGGGAATGAAGTGGTCTGTCCCCAATTTCAAGCAGACAGTGTCACCCGCAGGCTTTCAAAGGGTGAGTATACAAATTTTGGTTCAGATCGGTGAAACGGTGTAGATTTGAACCAAAGGGCCTAAATGCAGGGAATGGAGTGGTCTCTCCGCAATTTCAAG
>OX336390.1:514657104-514902104 GCA_946902985.2 Meconema thalassinum | reverse complement strand
ACTGTACAGCGGTGTTCCCCAAATGCCCCTGTAGCGGACAAATGCAGTTCCGCAGTGCAAATCCAATATATTGTAGGCAACTTTACTGTTCTGTAATGCAATACATTCACTCGCTACAGGAATAATTGGAGGCCAGGGAGCAGAGAGTATCCTAAGAACAGTAGACGCAATATGATGTGGTGTTCACGACAGTATGCCACTTATTTATTTATCTATGGCTTTTAATGCCGGGAGTGTCCGAAGACATGATCGGCTCGCCTGAGTCTGTCTCTGTAGCTGCTTCCAGCGGACACCCTTAAGGTGAGCTACAAGTTTCGTTCAATTTCAAGTAGTTCCAACTTTCGCTACCAGATATCAATGATACCTAGTGGTGAACGTTGGAACTTTGATAGAGCGTTCTGACGAAATCTAACCTAATAATTTAGCTTCACACAAGTTTAGTCTGTGGAAGGATCTTTTACATGCCATAAATCTATTACATGGGACCGCCGGATTTACTTCCCCTGAAGGATTTTTAACGCTCTTAAAAAATCCGATGACTTTGGTTGGGTTTGAACCCGCTATCTTGGGCACAGCAGTTCAGCATGCTACCAACTACGCCACCGAAGCCGCTAATATGCCACTATTCATTAGCGGTGGAGCATGTCACTCACAAGCCTGCTACTGTAATAGGTTCTGAGAAAAAGCAATTGAATTTTGAACTTTGAACATTCGCACAAATTTTGTCCCGCGGTTGTCCCGGATTCGAATGCCTCATCTGCCAATGGTACGAAATTTCAGGCTTATTTCTATATTATATTCCAAGAAAGATAATTACATATTTAATATTTTCGCTACTACAATATTGGTTTTAATCGCCATACTTTCCTGTTTTCTAGTTGTGCCTTTGTCAACAATTGTACTAAGTCTCCATAAACTTTTGGGGAATCAGCACCCGCTTCTTCTGATTAAACATAATATTAAAATTTACATTCTTGTAATTGTGCTCAGTTCCTAATTCTTGCTTCCTTCCATTTATCACTACTTCCATATTCCGCAAGCGTTTACACTCTTCTCATCCATCTTCCCATACTTTGCCCGTTTCCAAAATATTCATGGTGCAGTGGCTTGCATTCTTGGCTGTCATCCCTGAGGTCTGGTGTTTATTTCCGGCTCTACTAAGAAATGTAATTCTGATCTGAGAGCTGGAATGGGGTGCACCGAGGTTCGTGAGGCAGAACTGAGAAGAGGTGGATTTAATTCCTACCCTAGCCATCTAAGAAGTAGTTTTTCGTGGTTTCTCACTTCTCCAGGCAAATGCCGGGATGGTTCCTAACTTAAGGCCACTGCAGTCTCTTTCACAATCCTAGTCTCTATTACAAATACACGTGAATCGACAGCTACAAGAGAAGGACTGTTTAATTAAATCGTGTAATTGATTCCAAGTTGGCAGGCGTGAGTGGATAAGTGTTATTCCTGTAAATTTAATTTGGCACATTAAAGTTGGTTGGTTGGTTCCTTAGTTTAGGGGCTGCGACAAAGTAATCACGTAGCCCCGTGCCCTTGTGGGGTGTGTAGAATTTGTCTGATAACCGGTGTTTGTGATGGCTGTATTAGTGTGAGTTATCTGTGATTCAGGTAGAAGGACTGCAGACGATTATTATTTTCAAGTAGTTCCTACCTTTGCTACCAAATGCTATCGTCCACGACACCTAGCTGCGGACGTGCCTACTAAATGCCATCGCAATCAGCACCTGGCGGCGAACGTTGGAACTAATATGGCGATATCAAACTAACCTACAAATTTTAGCTTCCACAAGAGTAGTTAGTGGAAGGTTCTTTTTTCATGACTTAAATCTATGACATGGGACAGCCGGCTTTACTTCCCCTCTGAAGGAAGGCATACTAAGGGATTTTTGCACATTAAAGTGTTGACCTACAGAAAAGCAATTAATTTATAGTTTACGAACTCAACACTGAAAACATGGCTTCTAAAATATCTATACACAATACGACAGACATCACAATATCACAGGTTGCCAGACACCCAAGTAGAAGAGGCTAAATGATCACGGTGTCGCATGCTCCTAAAATCAAGAATGACGCCATATCAAGTTCAGTGGCAGGACTGATAGTGCACGGATGTCCGGCCCTATTCTCCTTGAAATTGAGACCCACATAGCTGACAGCTGAGTATTTCTTGTAGTACCATGAAAGAGTCACGTTCGGCTTTGCTTTGTTGACTCCTAAATTATGTGAGGTGGGTAACTTTGTGGGTCACCCTGTCGTACCGTGATACTTGCTCTGTGGTCACACAGAAATAGCTGCGGTGAGCCCTTCCTCAACAATCCCTGAATTTAAGAAAGCCCGTGTTGGAGGACTTGCTCTTAATAAAATAAAATTGCTCATAGCGGCAGAGCCCAAATGGAGGCGAGAGGTTGGCAACTCAGACATGTATTGGGGTCCGAGATCTTGGGACTAGAGACATCCTAGTCATCAACCACGTGTACTTTGATGTGAGTAGAATCTGTCTTATCTCATTGTGGTTTCTGCACAAGTGTCTGTGTTTGAGATTGGAGGAATGATTTGTAAGAAGGCGTCTATGACCTTAAGATTGGATGCTATCCTCGTATTTGCTGGAGTAAACGTGGGAAACCAGTGACAACCTCTTCTCAAGTTCACCTCACGAGGCTGAGTGTACCCGTTCCAGCTCTCAGACCAGAATTAAATCTCGTAGCAGTGTCGGGAATCGAACCCGTAGTATCAGGAATGACAGACGATAACGCTATCCACTACATCAAGAGATGGTGGCACTCGCTCTTTATTTGCTGGTGGTGATTGTTGCTTTAAGAGGCATAACATCAAGGTCTGTTTTATGTTCATTTTTATCCTATTTTCATCTATGAAAAAAAAATAGGCTTATGAGATCACCTTTTGTCCGTGTGTCTGTGTGCGTGAGCGCATGTGTCTGATTCGTGTGTGCCTCCCCCCCCTAATAAATCTAAACGACTGTAGCGTTTTCGATGAAACTCGGTAAGTTCATAGCACTATTCCGGACGACCCCGACCGTGCCCTTCAAATTTTGTTACGTCTCAGCAATCCAACATGGCGGCGTGCGAAATATTTCACCAGCATTCAATAACTCCGAAACTATAACCGATATCCCCCTGGAATTTTGTACGGTGATAAAGGGAACTGCTAAAAGTTCACCTATGTGACTTTTGAAAACCTGGTAACTATAAAACCAACATGGCGGCCAAGCGAAGTTGCGGCTTATAAATAGATGTTTCTCGCGATTTAACCAACCAAACGCAATGACACTTGGTACAGTATATGTTTATACACATTGTAATACACCGACGTCTAACTTCGTTCAATTGTTTACATAACCTCAAGATGGCGACTGTGCGAAATATTTCACCGGCATTCTATATCTCTGAAACTATTACTGGTATCACCCTAAAATTGTGTACGGAGATAAAAGGCACTACTGGAAGTTCATGTATGAGACTTCCAAAAACCGGTTAACTACAAAACGAACATGGCGGCCAAGCGAATTTGAAAGTTTTAAATAGACTTTTCTCGCGATTTAATTATCCAAATGCAATGAAACATGGTACAGCAAATGTTTATGCTCAGTGTAATGCACTAGTATCTAATTTAGTTCAATTGTTTACATAACCTCAAGATGGGGGTGAAGCTGATTCCTGCACGTGGTGCCCCTGCATAGGTACTGGCTTGATTCCAGTACTGAACTGAGCATCAGCATTCGACAGCCAGACAATCCTAGTGATCTCCTGGCTTGAAACACATCACAATGAGAAAACCTAAAGGAAATGGTCCTTCTAAGGGCCCACTATGTAGAAACCTAGGACCTATGATCAGAATTCTTCAGCTCAACATAGAAGGAATAAGCAGACCTAAGTGTGAACTCCTATCAAGAATAGCTCTCGATAAAAATATTGACTTGATTGTTATCCAGGAAACCCATGCAGCAGATGAAGATCAACTGCACTCTAGAGGAAAAATTCCTGGTTATGACCTCTTAGGAGCAACATTCCATCACGCATACGGGGTAGCCACATATGTAAGACATACTGTCGAAAACGCCTCCTTGTGCACTACAAGTACTGCTGAAAATATCCATTCTGTGATCACCAAAATAGGAGACGTCACGGTCACTAATGTGTACAAACCTCCAGCTGAGCAATGGCCCCCCTATGTTCTCCACCACCAACCGCATCCAGCCATCTACCTTGGCGATTTTAACAGCCACCATGAACAATGGAGATACACTTCTAGTGATGACAATGGAGAATCTTTGGTCTCATGGGCTGAGGAACACAATCTCCATCTTACTTTTGATGCTAAAGATCTATGCACTTTTAGATCAACTGCATGGAGACGAGAGTCCAATCCCGATCTGTGTTATGTGTCTACCAACAACTGCACACCTCCTCCAGTTACACGGAAAGTTCTCTCCGACTTTCCCCACAGCCAGCATCGCCCAGTTGTAATAGAGATCGGAATAAAAGTCCCTATTGTGTCAACAACTCCCCATCCACGCTGGAACTTCCGAAAGGCAAACTGGCCTGCCTTTACTGAACAACTTGATAAGGTCCTGGGCTGGATTCCCCCAACAAGTGAAAACTATGAGAGACTCACAGGTGCTGTAATAAGCACAGCAAAGAAGTTCATACCTAGAGGATATCGGAAGGAGTATATTCCTGGATGGAGTGATGCTAGTGAAAAACTGTATCAAGAATTCGAAACAACTGGGGACAAGAATACAGCTGATCAACTATTACACAGCCTGAACACTGCTCGCCGTCAGAAATGGACAGAAACTGTGGAAAACCTCGACTTCAAACATTCAAGCAGGAAGGCGTGGTCCCTATTAAGGAAATTAGGAGATGGAAGCCGAGTAGCTCGAGACATTATTCCTATAAACCCCAACAAGGTCGCGTCCCACATTGTGTCAAGTTCGAAAGCTCCAAAAGATCGTGACCACACCTCTGCAATCAAAAGGGAACTCAGAGCAATGAAAACAGACAGTCTTGAGGTCGGCAGATTTTCTTATCCCTTCACCCCAGAGGAAGTTGCTACAGCTTTGAAAGATGTCAAATCAGGGAAAGCCCCTGGTTTTGATGGCATTCATCCAGAATTTTTATTGCATGCAGGGAATTATGCAATTACCTGGCTAGCAAAGTTCTACTCCAACATCTTAGAGGCAGGGTCTATCCCCCGACTTATGAAACAAACAAAGATCATCGCCATTCTCAAACCAGGTAAATCTAGTAAAAATCCTCAAAGCTATCGTCCAATTGCTCTTCTGAGTGTAGTTTACAAATTACTGGAGAGGCTTCTCTACAACAGAATCGGCTCAGTAGTTCTTGACCATCTACCCATCGAACAAGCGGGCTTTCGCCCAAACCGAAGTTGCACAGACCAGGTTCTCTCTCTGACTACACACATCGAAGCTGGATTCCAAAAACAACTAAAGACTTCAGTTGTGTTTGTGGACCTAACTGCAGCATACGACACAGTATGGAGGCAAGGACTCATCTGCAAACTACTTCGAATAATACCCTGCAAGAAAATTGCCAAGCCACGGCCGACTGAATGCGCAGCGCAGCTCGTATTCAGTCGGCCGTGGCCAAGCTCATTGAAAACATGCTTACAGACAGAAGGTTCCGTGTAATTATGGGAAACAAGACCAGTAAGGAAAGGACTCTTAATAACGGTCTTCCTCAAGGATCGGTACTAGCACCTCTGCTGTTCAACTTATATATATCAGATTTGCCGAAAACAACCTCCACACCATTTGGGTACGCAGACGACTGGGCATTTGCAGTGCAGGACAAATTTATGGAGAATACCGAAGATACGTTGACAGCTGACCTCAACATCTTAGATCAGTATTTTCATAAATGGAGACTTAGGCCAAGTTTGAGTAAACCTGAAGTCACATGTTTCCACCTCAACAACAAACTGGCCCACCGAGAACTTAATGTTAAATTCCAGGACACTAGACTTCACCACAACAGATACCCAAAATACCTCGGGGTAACCCTTGACAGAACTCTGTCCTTCAAGGAACACCTGAAGAGGACAACAGCCAAACTCCAGACACGGAACAACATCCTCCATAAACTGTGTGGTACCACCTGGGGTTCTTCAGCTTCAACCTTAAGAACTTCAGCTCTTGCCCTTGTCTTCTCAGCTGCAGAATATTGCTCTCCAGTCTGGCTGAACAGCTGTCATACAAAACTGGTTGACTCGCAGCTAAACCATACTTTGCGCATTGTATCAGGAACCATAAAATCTACCCCCACTTCTTGGCTGCCAGTTCTTAGCCATATTCCTCCACCACACTTACGGAGAAAGAATGCCCTGTTGCAAGAGTACCAGAAGTTGTCTAGAAATGCCAATCTGCCAATCCATGGAGACATCCCCAACGCCATGATCAGCAGGCTCCGTTCCAGAAATCCACCAGTTAGGACCGCCAGAAACCTGGTTGATAATTTCAACCTACAGCAGGACTGGATGCAAGAATGGACATCCACAGCTCCACCTGAGTATCGGAACTTTCCCTGCATCAAAAGAACACCAACAGGATTTCATCTACCCCGCAGTACCTGGACAACTCTCAATCGCATCAGGACAGGCCATGGCAAGTGCGCTGACTCCCTCCACAAATGGGGCAAACTTTCCTCCCCGGAATGTAGCTGTGATGCCCCAAAACAAACAGTCCATCACATTGTGGAACAGTGCCCCCTGAGTGCATATCAGGGCAATTCAAAAGACTTCCAAAATCTGAATCCGCCTTGCATAGACTATATTGAGAGCTTGAAGTTAAGACTGTAACCTACTGTACATAGTGTATATTTAATTTGTGATTGTGTTTCTTTACATTTTTATGATGTCATACGCTAAATAATAATAAACCTCAAGATGGCGGCTGTGAGAATTTTAAAATTAAGTTTTTATTTATTGTGTAGTAATCATGCGATCGAAGTGAAAGTTTGAATAATTGACCTACGCAATAATTTTCCTTTAATGGTACATGACTCTATGGCCTATACATATAACAATCCAACATGGCGACCATCCAAAATATTTAGATGGTTCTCACTATCTACGAATCCATTACAGCAAACAAACTTAATTTTTTTAATATTCATAGAGGCTATGAATATGAGTTCACCTATAGGACTTGTAATAACCTGGTGATCACAAATCCAACATGGCGGCGACGCGAAGTATAAATATTCACATGGACGATTCTTGCAATATAACCATCCAAGTGCAGTTAAACTTGGTACAGTAAATCCTTATACAAATGTTAATCCACTGGCATCTAATAATTTCAATTGTTTCTATAACCACAAGATGGCAGCTGTGCGAAATTTTAAAATCTCGTTTTTACTTCTTGTGTCCTAACCATGCGATTGAAATTTGAATGCTACACGTACACAATAATCTTCATTTAACAGCACATAACTCTAAGACCTACATATATATAAATCCAACATGGCGACCATCCGAAATATTTAGTCGGTTCTCAATATCTACGAATCTATTACAGCAATCAAACTGAAATTTTGTATGTTGATAGTGGCAATTAACATAAGTAGGATATATGAAAATAGGCTTTAGTTCTTCACGGAACTACTTGTTGAACTTCCTACCCCCTTTGGTGGCTAAACCGCAACCATTTCAATTGGTATACAATATTATATTGCCTATGAGCAGTGTTGCATACATGATCATTCTGCTAATTTCGAGTTGATTGTCAGAAAGTTTATTTATTTATTTATTTATTTATGTATTTATTTATCAAATACTGTACATGGAGTTCATGATCACTATGACAGAATCTCGTAAAAACAACAGAAACATTGCAGATGGTGTTTCGCTGCGTTCTTCAGTTTATGGTTGAAACCAGCTCCTTGTCACGTATGGTTTAGTGCACTATGAGTTTTCTGTAAGGATTATTTTCCACGCCCAGGCTAGCATTCTAACCAAGTATCTGCTGACGAGCAGCTATCTAGTTCTCAGCGTGAAGGTGAGTATTCAATTTATTTGAAAAAAGAACTCAAAGTACAACTAATTTTTTCAAAGAAATGAGCTGAAAATAGTGGTCTAATCCAAGTTCTAGACGTGTTTGAAGCCCATTCATCTAAGACACCCACCGCGAACAATGGCGCATTATTCCTCGGTAAATAAGTACATCCGCATCACCCACCGGCGTGCGACAGCAGTGGCTCAGCTCGCTAAAGCGCAGCGTTAGGTCATGGGACCAAGCTCTCTGCTGACTCGCTAGACGCGTGGGTTCGAGCCCCACCGTCGGCCGTCCTTGAAATGGTTTTCCGTGGTTTCCCATTTTCAACACCAGGCAAATGCTGGGACGGTACCTTCTGATAGGCCACGGCCGATTCCTTCCACATCCTTGCCCAGCTTCATTCATCTTCATCCATTCCCTCTCTCATCCCGACGCGCAGGTCGCCCACGGGCGTCGAATAGAAAGACCTGCACTCGGCCTCTGGGGAGGCCACACGACAACAAAACAAAAACACCGGCGTTAAACTGCACTCCACGTTGCGGAAGTGGCTCTACATGTTGGATTTTCAGAGGTTCGACTCACGGCTCTTACAGCGACCATATAAAGTATGGTGTTATCCCAGGAATTTCTACTTATAATCACTGCATGCAAATGCCTGTTTGGTACCTTCATCTGAAGTTTCATGGGACTCCTATCCTAACCCTGGAGTAATTATAGTTACTTGTAGTATCTTTTGGTACCATGTCACGTGGTTAAGAGTAAGAGAATGCCATGAACCCTCACTTCGCTACTTACAAAGACACAAAATAAAGTAATAATTGTCCTTCTATTGGTCTGTATGTCCTGGTGCGAGCGTCTGATACAAGCTGACAAGAGTTGTGTAGCGAAGGCTTTGACTCCCCTATCCATGAACCCGGAAGGGATAGGTACATATTCGTGAAATGGCTATCTGTAGTTTCCCATGTCATCTCCAGGAAATTGCTAGTATAATAACAGTACTTTCCTCCTAAATCCCGGCATTCACTATTTATACTGAAAGAACACAGAAATTCAGGCAAATTTCGTGTGTGTACTGTAGGCTAATCCAGTACATACACCGAAATGATGGCCACGATGCTCCAAGCCCAATGAAACAATACTTCACATTTAATTACCTGGTGCTGACCACCTAGACTGTACATTTAAAAAGAGGAATCATAGTACAAAATATGAATTTGTTATGTGATCCATGGAATTTACATCATGGAAAGCAGGCATACAGTGAAACCTCTGTTAAGAGACCAGTGACGGTTCCATGGAAAACTGGTCTTTTAGAGGGCTGGTCTCTTAATAGGGGTAGGCATTAAAAATAATTTTATACTGCATTATTAACAAAGTACCGTTGGAACTCGTACTTGATTACAATTTATCTGCATTGGTTCACAATTAGTACAGATTAATTACAATTAGTTATTTTCTGAGCTCTGTCATTTAAAATAGTCACGAATTGATCTCTGTCTCAGATTAGCACATCTTATTTTTTAACAATTTCACTTTCAAGAATGTCTCTAAGCGAGTTCGAAAGTCCATTAATTTGTTCTGGGTTAGAACAATTTTCTAGGAGAGTCTTTTTTGTATTTTTATACGTTACATAACACTTTTCCTAATGAAATTGTTTACATCATCACCCCCATCACCATCTCCAATGGGAAGGCAGTCGAGAAGTGGTCTTTTGAAAGAGGTCAGACTGAGAGAATGCCTGGTCTTTGGTCGGGGAGAGGGTTGGTCCTTAAATAGAAATAACAAATACATTGACCTTATGAGGTTTTAAATCGGTTCTAAGAAAAATCGGTATTTAAGAGGGGGTGGTCTTTTAATAGGGTGGTCTTTTAGAGAGGTTTCACTTTATCTTGAAATACAGTACCACACTTATGTATAAATTGACACTACTCTCAGTATCAACGTCACTTGATAAACCCTGAATCTCTTCAACACTGTCTTCAAATCCACTGTAATCACTGTTCGATAAGCGGCCTCGGTGGCGTAGTCGGTAGCATGCTGAATTGCTAAGCCCGAGATCGCGGATTCAAACCCAGCCTAAGTCGTCGGATTTTTTAAGAACGTTAAAATCGTTCGGTATGCTTTCCTTCAGAGGGGAAGTAAAGCCGGAGGTCCCATGTCATAGATTTTTGTCACGGAAAATAACCTACCACTATTGGTAGTGTGTAACCAAATTTGTAGGTTATATATTTCGTTAGAAACTCTCTATTAAGTTCCAACGTTCGTCGCGAGGTGTCAGTGGCATCTGGTAGCCAATGTTGGAACTACTTGAAATTGAACTTCCTCATTCATCTTCAATCATTTCATCTTATCCACACGCGACGGTACTTGTATATCACCCGATGGGTGTCCACATAGAAGCAGCTACAAACTCTGGCGAGCCGAACATGTCCTCGGACACTCCCGGCACTAAAAGCCATACGCTAAATAATAATTATAATAACTGTCCGATTCGTTCCGTTATCGTACGAGGCAGCCCCCGACCCTCCCCCCCCCCCCCTCGCTATTTACATCGTACATCAACTGATACTGTCAAACTCAAGTATTTATCTAACAAGTCCTGAAATATGTAGATGAAATAATTCAGAGTCTTTTCCGGTTCCAAGTAGCCTAAGTTCCTTAAGGTTGTCCAATGGTCTGAAGGCTGGAACAGGGAACACTCAGCCTCGTGAGGGAAAACCGAGAAGGGGTGGGTTTGATTCCCAAATCAACCATTCTGAAAGTGGTTTTCCGTGGTTTCTCACTTTTACTCCAGACAAATGTCAGGGTGGTTCCTAACTGAAGGTCACGGTACCTCCTTCCCAATCCTTACCTAAATTACAAATACAAACACTATTACTACTACAACACCACAATAACACAGGTTATCACACACCCGAACACATGGGCCTAAATGACCACGAGGTCGAAGCCCCTCCTATGAAACAACAACAACAGACAAGTTTACAGATTGAGAAGAGTTAAGTACTCATAATCATTACTTAACCACGCCACTGACACACTTGGCTTCTCATCTGGAAAACTGGACACATAACGAAGAGACTACCTAGATAGAAGATGCACTTGCGTGGTGCACTTGCACGCAGCGTGAATAAGATCGGCTAGGGGCTGCGACAACGCGGTCATGTAGCCCCGTGTACTATGGGTGTGTGTAGAATCTGTCTGATAACCGGTGTTACTTGTGATGGCTGTATTAGTGGGTGTTATGTTTTTTTAATTCAGAAAAGGACTCCAGACATTCAATTTTCAAGTAGTTCCTACTTTTGCAAACAAACACAACCGTCAACAACAACTAGTTCTGAAATTGGTTACTAGATGCCACCGCAGTCAGTTCCTGGCGACGAACGTTGGAACCTAAGAGCGTTAGTCAATTCTAACCTCTAATTTAGCTTCTTACAAATGTAATAAGCGGACGGTATACTGAGGGATATTTAACGCTCTTAAAAAAACGACGACTTCGGTCGGGCTTGAACTCGCGACCTTGGGCATAAGAGCTCAGCATGTTACCAACCGAAGCCGCTGTGAAGAAGATCCAAACTCGATAATATTTGCACTTGGAACTTGTTTTTGAAGTTTTTTTCATTAGGGGATTGAGACCTTTCGGTCATCAGACTCAAGTGCTTGCGTCTATGTGCAATTTGTCTGATAACTTGTGTTATTGTAATGACTGTAGGAGTGTTTTGGAGTAATCATTCGAGTACAGGATTAGCAAGGGTGCACAGGGACTTGAAACAATGTAACATTCCAGAATGTTGCCTCTAGTGAATGTGAAGAAACCACACTCAAGAAGACTGACGTTAATACCAGGATTCGAACCTTGGATCACTGAATGACAACATCTAAGTCTAGTCGTGAGGTTGCTTCCCTACGCTTATCATATGCACCTTACCATGAGGCTAAAGAATAATATATGCTACCGGATTCATCTACCAACACACATAATCTATTATATATAATCCAAAATTGTCTCATCACCGCAGGGCTCAAATCACTAGACCTAGAAAGCTGAAATTTTGCATGTTGGTTGATCCGAGTATGTAGAGGCTCACTAAGAAACGGTTTTTGAAAATTCAATTTGTAAGTGACTTTTTTCGGCCCTTTGGCATTGAGCATCCAAAATTGACTCATCGACGCAGGGCTCAAACCACTAGACCTAGAAAGCTGAAATGTTGCATGTTGGTTGATCCGAGTATGTAGAGGCTCACGGTTTTTGAAAATTCAATTTGTAAGTGACTTTTTCGGCCCTTTGGCACTGAGCAAGGACAGTCGGAACAAAGATCGGATTTAGCTCATTTTAAGCCGCCAGATACGAGAAACAATACTCGGAGTACCTGTAGGGACCCCGAAAAACACTTTTTAAGTTCCTAAAATTAACGGTTTCGGAGATATTCCCAAATAACTGTGTTCCCTCTAAGAAACAGATCAACGTTACTATGGTAACCGCTGAAATTTCGCAGACTGGGGATAGTTTTCTGGCAATATCTCGAAAACCGTTCGTTTTAGGGCCTTAAAACGAACATTGCTCCACGCATTGATACGCGCAAAATGAGATATATTTTATTTATAGAGGTGGTTTCTGGGGTCGGATACGAGCGTGATTTTGAGTCTAATTTTATACTCTTTGAGCTGGTTATTGTAAGCGAGCTTTCAGATCTCTACTCTAATTTACAGTGTTAAGATGCTTTCTATTTTGCACGGTATGCTTTCATTTTCTTTATAAATTTGTTTTTTTTTTAACTGAATATCTCTGTTTGCCATTATTTATTTGCTCTTTTTCGTATTTTACCATGATCAGCAACCCTCATTCACAGGCGAATGTGTCGTATTCTACCGGTGTCACGTTAAATTATTATTTTTTCTTAATTACTCTTAATGAGGAATTGGGCGAACTTATTTCAATAAAGTTGGTATTTTGTCTTTCACGGCCATTGAATCCCCGCACAAGGCATGGCTTAAACCTAGAAAAGTTGCTGAGTTGGACTAATGGACTAATGGTGCAGCAGAAAAGAGGAGAATTGAAGATATTGAAATATGGTGATACAGGAGAATGATGATCAGATGGGTAGATAGGGTAACAAATGAAGAGCTATTAAGACGAGTGGGAGAGGAGAGATGTTTCTGGCGACTGCTAATGAAGAGAAGAGATAGGAGGGTAGGGCACATAATAAGACACCCAGGAATAGCAAGCTTAGTTATGGATGGGAGGGTCGATGACCAGAACTGTAGAGGTAAACCAGATTTAAACAGATTGCCTCGGATGTAGGGTGTGGTGTGGTAGCTATGTAGAGATGAAACGATTAGCTCAGGATAGGGAGCCATGGAGGGCTGCATCAAACCAGTTAAAAAACTGAAGACTCAAACAACAATCAGGAATTTTAATTACTTAGAGAGGCATGTGAGGCAAAAGGGTTGTTGGAGAATTTCAATCCCTGGAATGGAACACTGAAAGAGACTGCATAATGTACATCAGCGGCCAAGGTGAGAGATATTTAACTAAATGTCTATTAATAGCGATATGTTGACGTTCAAATCATCTATAAGTATGGCCAAATTACATCCAGAATAGCTTAAGTAAGAATACTTTTAATACCCAATATTGCGATAGATTTACCATTCCAGTGTGCAAGAGTGCAGTTCCCTCTTCAAACAATATTCGCAATTTCTTTAACAAAGCGCAGTGACACACTCTTAACAATATAGCACGTGTACATTTAGACAAAACTATTTTTTCCCATGGGGAACTGTATGTGGCGTGCTCGCGAGCATCCGGACAACAAAATCGTTATGTCTCAGCAGAAGATGGCAAAACCAAAAACGTAATTTTAAAATGTGTTAACATAATGTAACATCGAACCCTGCAGACTTTCACAACTCTATAAAATTCCCACTTTGCTGCTCATATCAATATACTGTATGTATCAGAATATTCAGAATTAGAATGGACCTACCTGTAGCAGCGATTGCTGTAATAGAATAGACCAATTATCAGCAATAATGCATCGTCCCCATTGTATTGATCGCGGGCGAAGCCGCGGGTACCTGCTAGTAATATATAAGGCTTACAGCAGCCTTTACTGCGGTCGCATTTGAGGCGTTGGAGTAGCAAATTAGACGGTCTTCGTGAGTCGAACCTGAATATCCCGTAGACCTGGTGGGTGCGTTTACCGATCCCAAAACGGTAGTTCACGCACAAAGGAACCTCCCATGGTGTAGTGGCTAGTGTTATTGGCTGGTTCCTCCGATGTCCCGAATTTGGTCCCCAGCTCCGCCAAAAATTGCATGGTCTTGATATGCTCCAGTATCAAGTCTCCCAGCTTCGAAGTGACAAACAGGTAACCTGTCTGATGACGAGGCGGAAGGGAAAAGAGCTGACCACCCTATCGCACATAAACCTCGACTCATGATATAGTAAGTTACTTGTTTGATGACTCCTTTCCTTAATCTACTGTAGTTAGTTAGTTAATTAGTTCTTATTGTTTTAAGACGCGGAACAGCGTGGTCATCTACCCGTAGTCAGGGACTCTAATCACGTCTCTTTTAGAAATGGTACTCGGATTCTTATTATTATAATTCTTCCTCTGCTTCAGCGTTTGACCAGCCTGGCTGTAGGGTCCGCTACATGGATACGCTGTCACCATAAATGTCTGACCCTGGCCATACCTGGGTGAAGATTGGTTGGTTCTTAAGTTTAGGGGCTGCGACAACGCGGTCATGTAGCCCCTTATACTTTGGGTGTGTGTAGAATCTGTTTGATAACCGGTGTTAATTGTGATGACTCTATTAGTGTGTGTATCTGTTTTAATTCAAATAAGGACTGCAGACGATCAATTTTCAAGTAGTTCCTACTTTTGCCGCCAAACGCCACCGTCAACGACTACTAGTTCAGAACTTAGCTACCAGACGTCACCGCAGTCGGCTCTTGGCAACGAACATAGGAACCTAAGAGCGTTGTTTACATTCCTAACCTATACAATTTAGCTTCACACAGGTGTAATTAGTGGAAGGTTCTTTAACATGCCATAAATCTATGACATGGCACCGCCGGCTTTACTTCCCCTGCGAAGGAAGGCATACTGAGGGATTTTTAACGCTCTTAAAAAATCCGACGACTTTGGCCGGATTTGAACCCGCGATCTTGGGCATAGAAGCTCAGCATGCTACCAACTACGCCACGCATCTGAGGTCTTTGTATAGCCTCGGTGCATCGTTGCTTCGGTCATCCCTTTGGTCTTTTATCACTACTGTATTATTATTTAAATCAATAATTAATTTACATTAGCACATATTTATTGGATATTTTATAAATTACTTTTTAAATTATACTTTTTTCTGTGTAAAACTAAAAAGGTTCTCTTATCGAGGAGAAAATCTCCAGCTCGTCTGTAAACAAATGATAGGCATCCTACAGCGAATAAAAGCGACTATCCTCAACGGTGTCTTCCTGATTGCGGTCATTCCAGATTGCGTTCACCTCATTAGTAGTCCAGATTGCGGTCACTTTTATTTTAGGGAAGAGCTATAAACATTCCAGCGTCCAGATTGCGATCACTTTTCTTGGGAGTCCGGTTCGGACCCTACGCACTTGCAGGAGTACCCTACCTTGATCACACCATTGAGGGCAAGGTAGGGGGAAAGCTTCCTTCAAAAATACCATCTTATAATTTGAGTAGTCGCCTCCGTAGCGTAGCGGTGAGCATGGTTAGCTACCGCCCCGGAGGCCCTGGGTTCGATTCCCGGCTCTGCCACGAAATTTGAAAAGTGGTACGAGGACTGGAACGGGGTCTACTCAGCCTCGGGTGGCCCAAATGAGTAGAGGGGGTTCGATTCCACCTCAGCCATCCTCGAAGTGGTTTTCCGTGGTTTCCCACTTCGTCTTCGGGCAAATGCCGGGACGGTACCTTCCTCAAGGCCACGGCCGCCTCCTTCCCTCTTCCTTGCCTATCCATCCTCACCATAACTTACCTTCCCTCATGAGGCCCCTGTTCGCTTTGCAGGTGAGGTCGCCTGGGCGAGGTGCCAATCCCACCTCACCAGTTGTATCCCTTCCGAATCGATGTTCCCAGCTCTAGGACACTGCCCGTAGGGGCGGTAGTGGTGAGTTCCCTCGCTGATTCCGTGGGTTCCACCAACCTGGAGGGTAAACGACTTTTTAAAAAAATTGAGTACTTTTGACAGTGAACTTATTTATTTTGACTTATCAAAAGTCACAGATTTCAAATCTGGAATGTTAATAAACCTAAAACTTCGAATGTTTGAATTTTTATGTAGGAGGGGCGGGGACAAAAATTGATTACAAAGGGGATTTAGAATCAAACGCAGAACGTTTCTATTCTCAAGACTGAAAATGCTATAATCATTGCTTTAAGTGCCGTCAGATTCGGAGGGGACTTGATTTGTTAAGCGAAGTTTTATGGGGTGTGCTCAGCTGAACACTGAACTGTATTCTTTGGTTAGGTAGTGAAATATCAGTTTCCCCTTAGCGGCTTCGGTGGCGTAGTCGGTAGCATGCTGAGCTTCTATGACCAAGATAGCGGGTTCAAACCCGGCCGAAGCCGTCGGATTTTTTAAGAGCGTTAAAAATCCCTCAGTATGCCTTCCTTCGGAGGGGAAGTAAAGCCGGCGGTCCCATGTCATAGATTTATGGCATTTTAAAGAACCTTCCACTAATTGCACCTGTGTGAAGCTAAATTGGATAGGTTAAGAATGTAAACAACGCTCTTAGGTTTCTACGTTCGTTGCCAAGAGCGGACTGCGGTGGCGTCTAGTAGCTAAGTTCTGAAATTGGCCTAGTAGTCGTTGACAGTGGCGCTTGGCGGCAAAAGTAGGAACTATTTGAAAAATTCTAAGTTGCAGTACTTAAATTAAAAAACAGATAATACACACTAATACAGTCATCACAATTAACACCGGTTATCAGACAGATTCTACACACACCCAAAGTACACGGGGCTACATGACCGCGTTGTCGCAGCCCCTAAACTTAAGAATCAACCAACTCAGTTTCCCCGTGTTATCCACAGAACTTACGGAAGGTATGAGTCAGTCGGGAAGAACCAAGAACCAAGGACCGGTCTCCCAAGAAAAGTGATCGCAATCTGGACGCTGGAATATTTCTAGTTCTTTCCTAAAATGAAAGTGACCGCAATCAGGACACAACCTCTCCAACAAGTCAGAGTAGCACGAGTATTTTCCCCATATTCTAATGCGCGTGCCTGCCTCGAAATGAGTTATTGTGTTGTCTTTACAGTAAGACGTGGTTGCATGTCCTGTCTTCGTATCTTTTCCTGTCATTTCACAATCAGAACAAGTAGTTCCGTGAAGAACTAAATAGCCTATTTTCATATATCCCACTGGTCTTTTCCATTTAAATTCGCCTCCCTATTACAAGGATTTTCCGAGAAACATCTGTATAAATATTTAAATTTCGCATCGCCGCCATGTTGGATTTGAGTTCATCACGCTATTGAAAAGCCCATAGGTGAGCATATGTTAACAGCCTCAGTCAACATACAAAGTTTCAGTTTGATTGCTGTAATAGATTCGGATATATTGAGAACCGTCGATGGCCACCGTGGCCGGTATGTGTAGTATTCCCAAAAGGATTCACATATAAAATTGTATTTTTTTTTTTCATAGACATAAAACCAAACATCTCCCCATCCCCCGCTCTTATTAACTTAAGAATGAACTAGTGAAGTAGTCACACTCGCGTTACAAAATTTGCATAAGCCCTTGTTTATAGATTATAACATGTTGGTAAAATATAACTTTGTTTTTTTCTGTCCCACCAGAAGATTTTCTTGTAAGCTAGACAGTCGGATGATTGTCCCCAGACAAAGCTCTCCGATATCGGAACTTATTTTGCCTCAAATCCGCCAAGAAGAATCGGAGATATTAAGAACGTGTGTGCCTGATTGTGTATTTCATTAATGCCCTCATGTCCATGTTTTCGGTACGGTAGCTAATCCAGAAGTGATACAACCTGAAAGACGTAGTATTCAGTAACAAGATTGCTTACCTTGACTTGTGTGTTTTCTCAGCGTCATGCCGGCTAAGGCTCAGAGAAGATACAAAAAATATTACAATGAGCACTCATCTCATCATTATTCACCACAACTGACATAGCCTACATACTCTTCTTACAATGAGCTTTATTTATCTTTTTTCCTTTCATTTATTCTGCCACTTTCTCCTAATCTCCCCGTCGCGTCGTTTCGCAGTCCCACTTTACTTTTCACAGGTCTGCGTTTAATCACCTTCCCTATGGTGCAGTGTACGGATCTTCTCTTTGTATGTTGTTGTTCGCGGCATTGTGGTCATCAACCACGTGTTGGCTAATAGTGCGTGTGTGTGTGCAACATGTCTGGTAAACTGTGTTGTCATGCTGTCTGTTCAAGTGTGTGTATTTGTAATTCAAAGTACGATTGGAAGAAGGAGGGCGTGGCCTTAAGTCGGGTACCATCCTGGCAGTTAGCCAGAGTTGAAGTGGAAATCCATAGAAAGCAACTTCTAGGATGGTCACTGTGGGAATAAAAGCCATCTCTTCTCAGTTATCCTCACGAGTCTGAGTACACCCCGTTCCAGCCCTCGGACCAGAGTTACATTTATTGGCATATCCAGCAAGCGAATCTGGGACCTCAAGGTTGGTTGCCAATAACGCTATCCACTACACTATGAAATGTAATTTTTTGGTTGTAGTTCGTTCCTCTGATTATGTTCTTTTTCCTTAAAGGACAGTTGGCTCAAAGTGCACATGGAATAATGTTAAAATTACCATAACATTCCTCGCTGTGTCTACCATAATACAGGGCGCCCGGAAATGTTCTCCGCAGTGACTACGGGCTACTGTGAGAGCTAGCATCAGTAGATACGTTGGCAGCACGTCTGTCGCTTGTATCAAATCAAACAGTTAACTTTGTACGTATCACAGTCATTCATAACAGATGCTGGAAGTGCTGATGACACATACGCTCGCGTATTGCAATGCACACTGACGATTTCGACAGCCTACAGCCCACACGTTTGGGATTCACCCTATCCGGGACACCATGCTGCCAACTAAACCGCTGATGCTATCACTGGCAGAAGCCCGTAGTCACTGCGGAAAACATTTCCTGATAATAAATAAATAATATCGTATGGCCTCGGGTGCCTGGTGCAAGCTTTGTTAATTGACACCCAGAGGGTAGCTTGCATGTCGAATTTCGTCGTTCCTTTGAACGCTATGAAAGTCAAGGAGGTTAGATATCTAAACTCCTTGACACTACAGCGCTGTCAAGTAGAGAATGGAGGAACTTTGTGTTGGCGGAAAATCCCGAGATTAATTTTGCCATTGAACACGGCCTACTGAATTCAAATGGGTTCTTTAACATGCCAACAACGTATGACATGAGTGTCGTGATTTTTGTCGCCTTTCAAAAATCACTTACCACGGTCAGGGGCGAACCTGCAATCTTGGGATTGGTAGTCCGACACTATAACCACTCACCCACCGTGGCAAGCTATTTCCTGATTACAGGTAGAAATGCAAACACTTTACCATGTTGAGTCCAAAGCTTGCCAATGCATGAGAATGAATTTTAATTTATTGAAATAAGGCTTCTTGTTTTCTCAAAGTACTTTTTTCAAAAAGGGGAACTTTATAAGGTCATATTGAAACATGTCATTATGTCGGTAACACTTTTCTGCTGATGTATTCATGCCACTGCATCCATATTTTTTCCACACTTTAAATACGAGGGGTGATCAGAAACTAGGGTTACAAGGCCGATATTTCTGTAGTTTCGTCTGTTATAGAGAAATTAGTAGGTCGGGGTAATTTGAATACATACGGTTGGTAACTCCAGAGTTTCAGCCACCTGCCACCTACAGCGCTAGTTGTAGGTAAACAACTAATGGCGTGTCATTTGGAAAACTGGTCTCGTGAAGATATCCGCTCAATTATTCAATTTCTGTGGGAAAAGCATGTAACTGCGGCTAGGACTTCTCACCGAACACGTCTTCTTCCTTCTTCCTTCACGACAACCCATGACCTCAGTTGGTTGGTTGGTTCCTTAGTTTAGGGGCTGCGACAACGCGGTCATGTAGCCCCCGTGTACTTTTGTGTGTGTGTAGAATTTGTCTGATAACCGGTGTTAATTATGATGGCTGTATTAGTGTGTGTTATTTGTAATTCAGGTAACGACTGCAGACGATAAATTCATGTACTTCCTACTTTTGCTACCAAATGCTATCGTCAACGACACCTAGCTGTAAACTTGGCTGCTAGATGCTATCGCAGCCAGCACCTGGCGACGAACGTTGGAACTAATATAGCGTTATCAAACTAACCTACAAATTTTAGCTTCCACAAGTGTAGTTAGTGGAAGGTTCTTTTTCATGCCATAAATCTATGACATGGGACCATCGGCTTGACTTCTCCTCCAAAGGAAGGCATACTGAGGGATTTTTAACGTCTTAAAAATCCGACGACTTCAGCGGGTTTGAACCCGCAATCTTTGGCATAGAAGCTCAGCATGCTACCAACTACGTCACCCACGACCTCATAAAGCCTAGAAGATCACCACGCTGTTGAAGCGGTTTCGCTGGGATATCATTGACTACCCTCTCTACAGCCCGGACCTCGCTCGAGACGATTCTCACCTGTTTCCTCACTTGAAGGAGCGCCTAGGAGGTCAACGATTCCTTTCAGACGAGGAGTTGAAACACTTCTCGACAACATGGCTGAACACGTAAGAACAGGATTTTTACCATGAGGAGATATTCAAACTCATCCCATGAATCGACAAGTGCTTAAACCAATATGGAGACTATGTCGAATAATAACCTAATGTATGTACTGTCAGTTGGCTGTATCTTTAGCTCTATGAAATAAAATGTACCCCTCGTACTATCATAGTAGCTATATGGAACTCTAGATTTTTTTATATTTGATAACTATTTAATCATTCACTGATAAATTGAATGTTTGATCACAAAATATATAATTTTAACAACATTTAACATTTTATAAGTAGCACAATTTAAAAGCTATATTAAAATCTAAACCCGTCATGTACACATACAAAAAGTATCGCTGCACAAGTGTAAGGTTCCCATACGAGTATCTTCCCTGACCACGCGTCATAATGATGCTACAGCAGCATAGCTCCTACTAAAAACGGTAACAGCTGGACATTCCAGATCGCCATCGCACTCTCCAGATATGACACCCACGCAATGCTATCTGTTTCGCTGCTCAAGCGTCATGAAATAGAACATTTTACGAACATCACAGTCGTTCTGCGATCGTTTCATTTAAGTAGTTTTGCTGATAGTTTCCTAAGCTTCGGGAATGTTGTGAAAAATGTGTTCTATTATTTTAAAGACCAGTAACGGTATTATCTTCTATTTGTTTATGTTTTTGATATGAGCATTTTCAAAGCACAACGTATAGCTAACTGCCCACGTATATTGCAGACTTGGGAAGTAACGATTACAATCTGTAACTATTACAGTAATCGTTATAATTTTCTGTAATTTTGTAACGCCATCGTTAACTTAACATTCCGTAACCAGTAACGCCTAATCGTTATAAATCATCTCATTTTCAACTCTTACACTTCAAATCATGTAAATAATAGACGTAACTCTGCATTTCTACCCCTTATTAACTTGGTTATGTTTCGGTGGTAGAGGTCTCCGTGGTTTTCCCCACTTCTACTCCAGGTAAATGCCGAGATGGTTCCTAATTTAAGACCCAAATCCTATCCCCCAATTTACAAATAAACCCCCTCATGGTGTAGCGGCTAGCTTTCTTGGCTGTCGCCCCGGAGGTCCGGATTCGATTCCCGTCTCTGCCAAGAAATTATAATTCTGGTGTGAGGGCTGGAACGTGGTACATTCAGCCTAGTGAGGCAAAACTGAGAAGAACTGGAAGTGGTTTTCTGTGATTTCCCACTTCTACTCCAGACAAATGCTGGGATGGTTCCAAACGAAAGACCACGCCTCCTTCCCAATCCTATCCCCAATTTACAAATACACACACTAGTGCAGCCGTTATAATAAAACAGGTCATCACACAAATTCCATACACACCCAAAATACACGGCGCTATATAACCAAAATATCGCAGCCCCTAAAATAAGTAACAATGATTTATCTAGGGCTAGCGTAGGCAGTATTGCCATGGAAGAATAATACTAGGAATTGAAGCTTCCATAAGGCCAATGGTTATCACTTTTTAATTACGATCTTCAGCTGTTACACCTTACTGCGCTCGGGTGTGAGTAGGGCAACGTACCGCAAAATGGTGCGGCATTTGAATGACTAATGTATGCTAAATTTTGAGGTTAGGTAGATGCATTAGCAAGTATTTGAGATAATAGTTCCCATATTTTAATTTTAGAATTGCCTACGTCACGTTGATATGTAAATCACATTCCTATGATTATTTTATTTCTCCCGCGAGTGTTTTCGAAGTCCCAATATACAAAGGTTCAATAGAATAACTTATTTTCCTCCACAAACGACCAGCATACTCATAATCTGAGACAATAATCAGCGATCCAACCAAACTGTTGTCACATATTAGGTTATACAAATAATAGCACATGGATCATAATTCACTTATGTACCTCTTTAAGGCATAATAGCATAGGATGAATGAGGTACCGTAGTTTTGAAGGAAATAAAAAAATAAAATGAAGATATATCAATACATTTATATTTTAGGCAAGTACATATAATTTACACATTATACAGTCTATTATGCAAATGCATACTATGCCAATCATCAGATAGGAGATATCCCACACACATCTCACCTTTTCGGGGCTACATGACCGCGTAGTCGCAGCCCCTAAACTGAGGAACCAACCAACCATCTCACCTTCCTGTTCCTCCTTGTGTATCTGAAATGGCATCCAGCGGGCCAAGACAAGACAAGTGACTTGCTAATGTTTCAAACTCCCGTTGCAAAATTATTGACGATAAATATTTTTTTAACCAATTATATTTGGTAACGCTTCGGGAGTGATGAACCTAGCACAACACTACTTAATTTAGCTGAAATACCTTGATGAATAATGTGTAAATGATGTCGTATTAGATATTTTCTCCTTCATTGTCTATAAATTGACCGCGCTTGTGCGTCAAGTCGTTGGATTATCCATTCATAAATGATAGCCAACTATATCACGGGATAGTACGTAACTGGCAACTAGCCTAGTTGACGATGCACGTTTGACAAAAATTCGTTTTTTATTTATAAGCATACATGTACTAATGCATGTATTCTCATTGTTATCTAAACCCATCATCATCGTATGTTTGCCGTTTTTTTTTACAGTAGGTGACCATTAGTGTCAATCTACATATTTTGGCAGCAATGGTGTGATCAACTCCTGTCAAAACACAATCGTGCACTACTCACAATAGATATCGCCCTAGTCGAACATATGTGCTGCCGCCCATAGAGGAAGGCGAAAAGGTTGGAGCTTCACTTCCTAGTATTCTTGTTCCATGGTATTGCGAAGTCAAATTCCCGACACTTAGTTACCATGGCAACAAATTCAAGCGTCCTTAGTTCCCACTCGTTTAAGCTTTCGCGATCATCCTTCACAAGTCAACGGTGGTACTCACAGAGGTGTGCGAATTATTAGACTAGATTCCAGTGTTCCAATGTTTAATTTTTTACTTTTCGCGACTTTATGCAGTAAAAATGTTTGCAAGGCCCTGAAATTACTTAATATGTTTAACCAATAATCTTAATTATATTTTCTTTCAAGAAACTCAAAGTATAACGAAAATTTTTAATTTTCTCTAAACGAGGAACCTTGATAATGTAAAATGTGATAAGTTTTGTTTTGAATAAGTTACTTTATTCTAGTTTCCATGTAAAGTGATTCAAAGTATTCTTTACCGATGACCCACTCTTGATCTATTCAAAGGTTCATGGATCATGGAATGAAATCACCTGACTTAGAGGGTGCATTACAAAGTTATTGAAAAAAAAAGAGAAAACGGACTCAGCTCAGGCATCCCTCACAATCTCCAAATCCAAAATTTCTAGACGCAATTACTTATGTAAAAGTTGTAAGTCCATACGGAAGAAAATATTACTTACTTTCTCCTTGACGCTACGGTCCTTGCAGAACCTTGGTCTCCGCAACTATCTTCTTCCAAAGCTCTCTGTCGATTGCCTTGGTCCTCCATCTCCTGACTCCCATGGTACGTAGATCGGCCTCCACTTCCTCGATCCACCGCTTTCTTGGCCTACCTCTATGTCGTCTACCTCCTGGATGCCACTCCAGCACTTTCTTAGGTTCTCTTATTTCCTCCATTCGATGGACATGTCCAAGCCAACGCACTCTAGCAGTCTTCCTAATTTCTTGGAGAGCGACAATTTCGACATTATACTTTCTTAGTTCTTCTTGTAGTTTTCTACTTTTTCCTGGCTGGAGTAGGCTTCTCACATTCCAAGTCGCTAATACCAATCCATAACCAATTCCTCGCTTAGGTCGTTTTTCCGTTTTATCCGTCAGGTTTATTTTCATTTGCCCCATCGATGGTATCTTTACCTTGCCGTTGTGGTGGGGCTTGCGTGGTCAGAAGATCCTGAGAGCTATGCCGGCGGTAGCTTAGCTGGTAGGGCCTCCCAAGCCGGACAGGTCGAAGGTGATGATCCAGACTAAAAGAGATACCCTGGTCCTCCAGGTTGGGGGTTGGGCATAGGGCTGACAACCCTATCCCGTAAAAAAAATAGCTTGTTGAGAAGCCGCAAAGAATGAAGAAAACATTACTACTAATAATATATATATATATATATATATATACAGTGTGGTCCACCCGCCCCTTATTATTTAGTTTTATGAAACCCAGCTAACATAGCATTTCTCCCGATGGTCGATATTGCTCTGCGCTCTGACTGTGTGACAGCAATGTAATTGGGTCATGGGTCTAGCAAAGAAAAACCGACCTTAAACTTTTCCCCGCCAAATACTACGGCCCATTCTACTA
The DNA here is from genome assembly GCA_946902985.2 of Meconema thalassinum. Taxonomy (NCBI): domain Eukaryota; kingdom Metazoa; phylum Arthropoda; class Insecta; order Orthoptera; family Tettigoniidae; genus Meconema; species Meconema thalassinum. The sequence goes on along the minus strand of OX336390.1, from coordinate 514,877,023 downwards.
ACATATGACTTTCTGCTCCTTGAAATAACACACATACACGTAATACGATAGAATTAATAGCTTACGCCACGTGATCTGTAATAGTAGAAAGTTAAATCAACACCACAAACCGTGATTGAAGACTTTGAGATGGACTTAAACGTTTAAGGTGGGACGGTTACAGTAACTAAAGCACGTTTAGCGTGCGGTATTTACCATGTCTTGGTGGCTGCGAGGTTTAAAGCCTGACCGTACTTGGAGGGGCGCGAGCGGGTAGAATGCTGCTTCGAATCCAGTAGTAGGCATACTTTTTTTGAACGAAAGCCCACATTCCATTTTAGTCGGGATGTAACTACATTGCCACATTAATTGCCTTACGACGAATTTTTGTGAAGAGTTCGTTGAATTTTGATGATTTATAAAGAGAACACGATCGAATTGGTACGTTATGCCACGTGACCTGTTATGGCAGAAAATTTAAAAACTGGCATGAATATTAACATAACATCTCGAAGTGTTGCTCCGGAAGTCCGGGTTCGATTCCCAGCTCTGCCAAGAAATGTAATACTTGTCTGATGGCTGAAATTGGGTACACATAGCCTCGTGGAGCAAATATGAGAAGAAGTGGGTTCGATTCCCACCTCAGCCACCCTGGAAATGGTTTTCCGTGGTTTCCAAATTCCGGGACGGATTCTATCTTAAGACCACGGCCGCATCCTTCCCAATCCTTAATTGCAAATACACACATCATTACAAGCCCGCAATAACTCAGGTTATCAGATAAATTCTACACACACACACACCCAAGTAAACATGGCTAAATGTTCTAGGCCCTCAAATGAAACAAAACAACAACATATCGAAGGATATTCTGATCGCCAGAGCTTGCCTCGAAGTATACGTATTCCGTAGAAATTCCCATTGTATTATTAGCAAAAAATCGTGTGTCTGTCTGTGTGTGTGTGACGTTGTGTGTGTGTGAGTGGGTGTGAGTGTGTGTACTCTGAATGTCTGCCCCCCCCCCTATCAATTCGAACACGGAGAAACCGAATTGAACGAAATTTGGTACAGAGGTAGAACTAGCAAAGAGCACCTCAGTGTCATGTTTTATATCGCAGCCATCTTGACGGAAACGTAATGGCGGCCACCCAAATGTTCGAAGCTTAAATCAAATTACGAATAACCTAATCATCCGATCTCTACCAAATTTTGCAACAACATATATTTATATGGCGAGCGTCTTTTGACTACACTACAAGGTAATCAGACCAATAGTTTGCAGATGGCGGCCATGTATGTGTGCAAATCGATTCCCCCTATCAATTCAAACACGGTGATACCGAATTGAACGATATTTGGTACAGAGGTAGCACTAGTAAAGGACACCTCAGTGTAATGTTTTATATCGCCGCCATCTTGACGAAAACGTAATGACGGCCATCCAATTGTTAAGAGCTTGAATCAAATTACGACCAACCTAATAATCTGATCTCTACCAAATCTTGCAACAACATACCGTTATGTGGGAAGCATATTTTGACCAAACTACAAGATCATCAGCCCAACAGTTTGCATATGGCGGCCAAGTATGTATGAAAATCGATTCCCCCTATCAATTCAAACACGGTGAAACCGAATTGAACAAAATTTGGTACAGAGGCAGCACTAGCACAGAATACCTCAGTGTCATGTTTTATATCGCCACCATCTTGACGGAAACGTAATGGTGGCCACCCAAATGTTCAAAGCTTAAATCAAATTACGACTAACTTAATCATCATATCTCTACCATATTTTGCAACAACGTATACTTGTATGGCGAGCATCGTTTGACTGAACTACAAGGTCATCAGCCCATTAGTTTGCAGATGGTGGTCATGTATGTGTGCAAATTGATTCCCCCTATCAATTAAACACGGTGTAACCGAATTGAACGAAATTTGGTACAGAGGTAGCGCTAGCAAAGGGCACTCCAGTGTCATGTTTTATATCGCCGCCATATTGACGAAAACGTAATGGCGGCCATCCTAATGTTAAGAGCTTGAATCAAATTATGACCAACCTGATAATCTGATCCCTACCAAATTTTGCAACGACATACCTTTATGTATAGAGAATCAGTTGACCACACTACAAGGTCATCAGACCAATAATATGCAGATAGCGGCCATGTTTGTGTGCAAATCGATTCCCCCTATCAATTCAAACACGGTGAAACCGAATTGAATGTGTTTTTTTTTACAGAGGTAGCACTAGCAAAGGGCACATCATATTTATGTATAATATCCGTAAAGCACGTATTTCAAGAAGCTACTACAACCAGCATTCAATTATACTCCTTGAAAAGGACAAAGTGTTATTACCATACCCATGTATTTAGGAGAAAGTAGGCTATACGTTCTTTACCGAACATCTTGTTTTGTTATTAAATTTTAACAAAAAGTCTTAGCATATCTTTAGGCCCGTATCACACGACACTCGCTGGCAAGGAAGCTGGTGTGATCGCTGGTACAAAATCCAGTATAATTCTGTTCTCTTCGTCAGTACACCTGCTTGTATGACCAAAGTGTATCACACCCTAGCATTTTGGACGCCAAGTTGTATGAAATAAAACCGAAGGGCTGTCGTTTGAGGGCATTAGTTGCTGTTCTTTCGCCTTATTAACGCAAAGCGGTCGCGAAAATTGCTTTAAGTAAATTAGAAAAACTGCCAGGTACTGAACGAATGCATTCCAATCAATATTTAAGATCTAACCGTAATAATTGAATATTTTACCATACGCGTTAATAAGAAGCGCAACAAAAACCTCCAGAGTGTGTTGGAAATGTGTGCAAGTGTTATTGCGCCCGCTCGCTCTTTCGAAGATCCCGGGTTCAAGACCATCCAACGGCAGATTTTTTAAATTCTTTTTAACTATTTTATTATACCCTCCCTACCTCGTACAGCAAGATTTCAACTTGGTTTTGTTCACATTATCTACGAAGACGATAGGGAAAGTTATTTTCTTGTCTCATTTAAATGGTTATTTTCCCTAAATACTGTTCTAAACCATGTCGCCTCCGTAGCGTAGCGGTCAGCATGGTTAGCTGCCGCCCCGGAGGTCCTGGGTTCGATTCCCGGCTCTGCCACGAAATTTGAAAAGTGGTATGTGGACTGGAACGGGGTCTACTCAGCCTCGGGTGGCCCAAATGAGTAGAAGGGGTTCGATTCCCACCTCAGCCATCCTCGAAGTGGTTTTCCGTGGTTTCCCACTTCGTCTTCGGGCAATTGCCGGGATGGTACTGCCCCCGGAAATTGAATTATATTGAGACCACGATGGCTGTATTGGCAAATATGAGTAAAGTTATGAATGTCATAGTTATGACGTGGATATTCATGACGTAGGCACGGATGACGCAGACTTGAGGCAAGCAGGCTGGTTGAGCTGAGATTCTTGGTGACGTCATGATTTTGTTCGAGAAAGATCTTAGATTTACGACGCAGTCGCAGGAAACAAGGTATTGTGCTAAGGAAGAAGCTACGCTATTGGAGGAGAGACTCGAACCAATGAACGATAGTTTGGAAGGAAGACGGAGATTGCTGAAACTACGATATTTAATTACTTTTGGCATGCAGATTTGTGGAAATCTATTTTCAGTTATGGCATTGATTTGGAATTTTGAAGAAATTAATTTTGAGTTTTTGAAATTTGAAAATCCGTCAAGTATAGCCAAAGTTAAAACTTCTAGCAATGGCGCAGCAACAGGCTATGGAAGGGATGGATACGCCCCTTAAGAAGTTGATAAAAGGTCGTGCACAGGAGAGAGGAGCTCTCAGAACTCATAATATCAGAACTCAGAACTCAGATCTCATATGTCAGATCGCATATATATTTCTGGTGATATATAGTTATTTTCAAGTGATTCAGTGAAGTAAGTTGTCTTTAGCGTCTGGTTAAAGCCCGGCGCATCGAACGAACACGGAGCAGTTCCATTTTACGCTGCTCGAAACTAGGTGAAGTTGAAACGCTCACATTAACGTTTCCACCAGTCAAGATATCAAGCGCTAACTTCAGCCTGCATTATAGTTCTATTGGGCAGTATAACATTGAGGTGTGTACAAGATTTGAACAATTTCACAGTTATACTTCGAAAGATATTGGAACTTTAAGGCTGCCAACAAAAGTGATTTTCTCGCCACATGAGAAACACTTTTAAAATTCCACATTATACACTACGGCTCACACGTGGAGTGCAACAGTGATATTGGAGAATACGTTTGATATTACAACGATACATTCGACTATGGAACATTATAATCTTGCAGTGCTTTCAATGATTATAACAGTAGTTGAGATGGAAGGCTAAGGCTTTAATGCAATTGGGACATATATTGATTGAGTAAAATAACAGCATGGAACTTCGTTAATCGTCTTTCTACAAAAGCGAGCATGTAGTAAACATCCAATTACACTCATGCATCGTGAATCCATCGCTGAATTATACCAGATAACAGTGGAAATATTTTCATACTCCACAACTATGAATATTTCTGCGGAAATAACTACAATAAACTTCATGGCGAATTCCTGCAAGAACTTCAGGGAACTTTCAAGAGAGGCCAGGGTTGTCCCGGCGCACAAAGAAGAGTTTTGCCAGAAGGATGTTTTTCGTATCCACGGAGCAGTGCAATTTCGGAGGAGGAAGCAGTTCGATTCTCCGAGGACGCTGATTCCAGGTTCGAGGACGGAGCACATCTTTACGCTGGTGAATTGGAACCAACAGCAGTTTTCTTTGAAAACTTTCCTCTGGAACTTCAATCAACAAATAAGGTAGTCGTGAACGTTTCTTGTATTATTTGAGTCTTGTAGCGATATCTGAGCAACCATTCTTCCCATATTTTTGTCCTATCTTTTGCCCCATTTTCTTGATTGATATTTCTGTACTCAGTACACTTCGATGATTTATGCCTTTTTCTTCGATTTTTGAGACATTGCTATGTCATTGGCATACTTAATAATTTTGGATCAGTTGAGACTGATGATTTAGATTCTTTCAGTAATTTGCATATTTTTGTAGTCACGATTTGACTGTAAAGTTAACGATTTGCTATGGCAGATTTGAATTCAGACAGCGTGTCATTTTATTAAAGTAATTCTATTCAGTAAATTACTTTGACCAATTTTCTGTCATCCTCAAGAAAGAAGAATGATTAAAAGATTTTAGAGCGTTAAAATCTATTACGATATCGACGATCTTTGAAATACTAGTCGTCTTATGAACATGATTGCAACATAGACATTTATCATTGCATTATAGACAATCTTCTGAAATATGAACTTTAATTACAATTTATTGAATACACTATAGTAATGAACATTTGATAGGAGTTTTTCTCAATTATAGATTGGAACAATAATGTTTGCATTCCACAATCTAATTGTATTCTATTCGACGATTTTTCAGTTTAGATGAACTTTGTTTGAAGATAGTATTTTTATACTGCGTTACCTTGAAGATATTAATCTCAATTTTGATAGACCAGGCAGGAGTGTCTAATCGTATTCGCTATTAAATTTATTTGTGATTGGCAAATTTTTACTTCATATCGATTCATGAATGAAACCCACGAAGGTTAAATAATAACAGTCATTATTACAATTGATGAATATAAGAATTTTTAAAGAGGAACAATGGATGTATAATCGTTAGTTCAGTGGACGTGTAAAAGTCGCTGTTGAGTAATGCCCTTGAATAATGAAGGAGGTTCCCACAATAATTAATGAAGTTGATGAATTTATAAGTGGAGGATTTTTGTGTGTAGTTTGGAAGATTTTTATGCCATATATATGAAGATATATGATGAATTTTGGGCCAATTGTTGTGTAAATTTGGGCGTCTTGAGCGAAGTATTTTCCCGCTGATTGTATTGTTCTTGTTCTTTGAAAGTTATTCATATGAAGATACTGTGAAAATTAACAAGAGTGTTAAATAATTTGAGATAAAGATTTTGAATGGAGGTTACCGTCACAAATATTAATAATTATTATTAAACCTTATTAAACCTGAATTTGACAGCTAAATATAACTAACCTTCATTGGTCGATTATATCAACACGATTTGAGTAATTATCAACCGGATAAACGTGTGGTTTAATGTATTTCTTGTATAAATAATATAAACAATATAATATTGTAAAATAATTTTGTAAATATCTTTGTTAAATAATTTGAAATGATAGTGATTAATAGAGGCGTGTATAAAATTTTCAATTGTCATTTGACATTGTTATAAACAATTTATTATTGTTATAAATAATTAATTAACATTTAGAGTTTTGTTTTTTATACTCTAAACAACGCTAATTAAGCAAGTGGTTTGAACAAATAATTGGAGGAATCCACTGGTGTTTGAATGAAGCATGTAAGACATTTGCGTGATAATATTTCAGTTGAGATGTGAACATATACGTGTTTGAAAAGGAGAGCCAAGCTCTGAGGTAACACGCTTATGCTAGGGTTGAACGAACGGGAGTCCACTTTGACGATACAGGTGCATTGCAGCTGGCCCGGACAACTGTGTTACAGAGGCCAAGGACGTTCCATAATAGCCTTGTGGCTATAAATAAAATGTGAAGTATATAAACACGCAAAACAATTGATATATGTGTCTCATCCCAAATCCCGTTTCCATCCCTAGTGCATTATTATTTTACGTTGCTATGAGCTTGAGAAAGCTGAAACATTATATGTAGAGAATACAGGTCCTACAGGAGGACATGGTTATGTGGTCAATGGCTTCTGATTGCCACGTGGATTTTGTTGTTTTTTTTTTTTTTTTTTTTTATTAAATCATTCTTTTTGTGAAATAAATTGTTGTGCAGTTTAAAGTTTCTCGTCTCCGTTCTGGTTCATTTTAAATATCATGGTGGAGGTTATTGTGTGGGCATACTTTTAAGTGATCCAGTTGACAACCCAGTCCCCGAGATAAATTTAAGAGGTAAGTAAAGGTAAGTATGAACCCCCGTATATTTTGGTGTGTTCCACAATAATTTCTTGTTAACTATTGTGCTCTAATCTCGATAGTATCTGTCAGTGCCATTTTCATTGATGTAGCTGTGCCGGTGCGTTTGATTATTGGCAATCCGATTGAGGGGGCGGATATCTGACAGCCTACTATCCGGATAGCGGGTACAGTACCTACTGTAAGGCCACGGCCACCTCCTTCCCTCTTCCTAGCCTATACATCCCAATCTTCCATCCCTTCCCATCCCTCAAGAGGCCCCTGTTCGCTTTGCAGGTGAGGCCGCCTGGGCGAAGTGCTGATCACACCTCCCCAGTTGTATCCCTCCCGACCAGATGTTACAAGCTTCAGGACACTGCCCAACGAGGCGGTAGTGGTGAGTTCCCTCGCTGAGTCCGTGGGAACCACCAACCTAGAGGGTAAATTGAATAAATAAAATTTTAAAAAATCTGTTCTATACCATGGATGGATACTATTCGTTATAATTAATATTTTCTTAGTCGATTTTACCTTCCAGGTTAGGTTTTCCCACGGACTCAGCGAGGGATCCCATCATTACCGCCTCTACGGGCAGTGACCTGGAGCTTGAAACATCTCGTCCAGGGATACAACTGAGGAGGTGGGATCAGCACCTCGCCCAGGTGGCCTCACCTGCAAAGCGAACAGGGACATCTTGAGGGACGGGAAAGGTGGGGAGGATAGGGAGGGATAGGCAAGGAAGAGGTAATGAGGCGGCCGTGGCCGTACGGTAGGTAACATCCCGGCATTTGCCCGAAGGCGAAGTGGGAAACCACGGAAAACCACTTTGAGGATGGCTGAGGTGGAATCGAACCCCCTCTATTTATTTGGACCACCCGAGACTGAGTAGACCCCGTCCCAGTCCTCATACCACTTTTCAAATTTCATGGCAAAGCCGGGAATCGAACCCAGGACGTCCGGGGTGGCAGCTAATCACGCTGACTACTACGCAACGGAGGCGACTCTATTCGTGATAATTAGAATTTTAATAGTTCAATATTTATAATAATATGATACGTTCTGTAATTACTGGCTTGCTGCGAGGCTCAGCGGTAGCGTTCTCGCTTGCTGTGCCTAAGGTTGCAGGTTCGTATCCTCGCGCAGTCAGCTGGCATTTGAGGGGGCGCAAATGCGAGGGAGCCCTGTCAGTAAATTTACTGGCACGTTGAAGATCCCCTTCCGAGCAAAATTCCAGCACTCCGGCGTATCTAAAAGCCAGAGCAGTTAAAAGGGACGTAAAACCAATAATGTCATAATTATCTGTATTTACTGTAGGTTTGGGGCAGATGACCTCGTAGTTCCGCCCCTTAAAACCTCACTAACTAACTAACTAACTAACTATTACTGTAAGTGTATAGCAAGCGCTTTTCGCACAGACGCCGTTGAAAGAAATTATAGTTTCGGTCTGATGTATTTTTTATTTGTTATGTGGGTCGTCTGAGTGAGTCGGAGTTTTCCTTTAAACAAAGGTGGTCAAAATTTCGAACACTTGCTACCTTGAATATACAGGATACCTTGCTTTCGTTCTACAGATCATTATGTCGTCGTCCAATCTGGCTGCGTACCATCGGATAAGTACGGTCCTTTTGAGGACCAAATAAAAAATCACTCGTTGGAACAGATAGATATGCGTCCATAATACATCCACAATAAACGACATTAAGCAAAAAAAAAAAAAGTACTAGTTCAAGATTCGAACCTACTACATTGCGAATTCGTTGACGCTACTCTTGATTTAGCCACCATAGCGACCGAGAACCATGGTATATTGCTGGCACGCATTGAATCTATTCGTAGACACTTCCTGTCAAAACGTAAGCATGTGTTATTCGGAGCTCTAATCGTTTCAATCATGCATTATATTTGAGGTCATTGAAAGAAAACTGCCACTATTAATTTCTACTATATTCGCGAGGATGTACTCAACGGTAAAGTTGTACAATGGACGTAAAGGAACAGGTACTAATGTTTTTAGGATGACTGTGATATACGCGTTAGTTGGGTTGCCTTCCTCCAAAAAAAAATAAGGGGCTGGGGGACCACACTGTATATACAGTGTGGTCCACCCGCCCCTTATTATTTAGTTTTATGAAACCCAACTAACATCTCAATTCTCCCGATGGTCGATATTGCTCTGCGCTCTGACTGTGTGACAGCAATGTAATTGGGTCATGGGTCTAGCAAAGAAAAACCGACCTTAAACGTTTCCCCGCCAAATACTATGGCCCATTCTACTAACATATGACTTACTGCTCCTTGAAATAACACACGTACACGTAATACAATCGAATTAATAGCTTAAGCCACGTGATCTGTATTAGTAGAAAGTTAAATCAACACCATAAACCGTGATTGAAGACTTTGGGATGGACTTAAACGTTTGAGGTGGGACGGCTACAGTAACTATAGCACGTTTAGCGTGCGGTACTTACCATGTGTTGGTGGCTGAGAGGTTTAAAGCCTGACCGTACGTGATGGACGCGAGCGGGTAGAACGCTGCTTCGAGTCCAGTAGTAGGCATACTTTTTTGAACGAAAGCCCACATTCCATTTTAGTTGGGATGTAACTACATTGGCACATTTATTGCCTTACGACGTATTTTTGTGAAGAGTACGTTGAATTTTGATGATTTATAAAGAAAATACGATCGAATTGGTACGATACGCCACGTGAACTGTAATGGCAGAAAACTAAAAAAACTGGCATGAATATTAACATAACATATCAAAGTGTTGTTCCGGTGGTCCGGGTTCGATTCCCAGCTCTGCCAAGAAATGTAATACTTGTCTGAGGGCTGAAATTGGGTACACGTAGCCTCGTGAAGCAAATATGAGAAGAAGTGGGTTTGATTCCCACCTCAGCCACCCTGGAAATGGTTTTCCGTGGTCTCCCACTTCTACTCCGGCCAAATTCCGGGGCGGATACTATCTTAAGGCCACGGCCGCCCCCTTCCCAATCCTTAATTGCAAATACACACATCATTACAAGACCGCAATAACTCAGGTTATCAGAAAAATTCTACACACACACCCAAGTAAACGGGGCTAATTGACCGCAATGTTCTATCCCCTCAAATGAAACAAAACAACAACAGGATATTCTGATCGCCAGTGCTTGCATCAAAGTATACGTATTCCTTAGAAATTCCCATGGTATTATTAGCAAACTTTCGATTTTTGCAAAAAATGAAAGTAGACTTATGAGATCTATACAGGGCCAAAGATTGTGTGTCTGTCTGTGTGTGTGTGTGTGTGTGACTGAGTGTGTGAGTGTGAGTGTGTGTACTCTGAATGTCTGCCCCCTCTATCTCTTCGAACACGGTAAAACCGAATTGAACGAAATTTGGTACAGAGGTAGCACTAGCGTAGAACACCTCAGTGTCATGTTTTATATCGCCACCATCTTGACGAAAACGTAATGGTGGCCACCCAAATGTTCAAAGCTTAAATCAAATTACGACTAACTTAATCATCCGATCTCTATCAAATTTTGCAACAACATATACTTGTATGGCGAGCGTCGTTTGACTGAACTACAAGGTCATCAGTCCATTAGTTTGCAGATGACGGCCATGTATGTGTGCAAATCGATTCCCCCTATCAATTCAAACACGGTGAAACTGAATTGAACGAAATTTGGTACAGAGGTAGCACTAGCAAAGGGCACTCCAGTGTCATGTTTAATATCGCCGCCATCTTGACGAAAACGTAATGGCGGCCATCCTAATGTTAAAAGCTTGAATCAAATTACGACCAACCTAATAATCTGATCTCTACCAAATTTTGCAACAACATACTTTTATGTATAGAGAATCTTTTGACCACACTACAAGGTCATCAGGCCAATAATGTGCGGATAGCGGCCATGTATGTGTGCAAATCGATTCCCCCTATCTTTTCAAACACGGTGAAACCGAATGGAACGAAGTTTGGTACAGAGGTAGCACTAGCAAAGGCCACCTCAGTGTCATGTTTTATATCGCTGCCATCTTGACGGAAACGGAATGGCGGCCACCTAAATGTTAAATTCTTAAATCAAATTACGACCAACCTAATCATTTGATCTCTACCAAATTTTTCATCAACATACCTTTTTGTGGGAAGTATCTTTCGACTGAACTACAAGGTCATCAGCCCAATAGTTTGCAGATAGCGGCCATGCATGTTTGCAAATCGATTCCCCACATCAATTCAAACACGGTGAAACCGAATTGAATGATTTTTTTACAGAGGTAGCACTAGCAAAGGGCACATCATATTCATGTATAATATCCGTATAGCACGTATTTCAAGAAGCTACTGCAACCAACATTCAATTATACTCCTTGAAGAGGACAAAGAGTTATAACAATATCCATGCATTTAGGAGAAAGTAGGCAATACGTTCTTTACCGAACATATTGTTTTGTTATTAAATTTTAACAAAAAGTCATAGCATATCTTTAGGCCCGTATCACACGACACTAGCTGGCAAGGAAGCTGCTGTGATCGCTGGTACAAAATCCTGTAGGATTCTGTTATCTTCGTCAGTACACCTGCTTGTATGACCGAAGTGTATCACACGCTAGCATTTTGGACGCTAAGATGTATGAAATAAAACCGAAGGGCAGTCGTTTGAGGGCATTATTTGCAGTTATGTCACCTTATTAACGTAAAGCGGTCGCGAAACTTGCTTTAAGTAAATTAGAAAACATGACAGGTACTGAATGAATGCATCCCAATCAATATTTAAGATCTAACTGTAATAATTGATTATTTTACCATACGCGTTAATAAGACGCGCAATTAAAACCTCCAAAGTGTGTTGGAAATGTGTGCAAGTGTTATTGCGCCTGCTCGCTCTTTCGATGATCCCGGGATCAAGGCTATCCAACGGCAGATTTTTTAAATTATTTTAAATTATTTTATTATGCAATCCATACCTCGTACAGCAAGATTTCAACTTGGTTTTGTTCACATTATCTACGAAGACGATAGGGAAAGTTATTTTCTTGTCTCATTTAAATGACTATTTTCCCTAAATACTGTTCAAAACCATGGATGGATACTATTCGTTATAATTATTATTTATTTAGTCGATTTTACCCTCCAGGTTAGGTTTTCCCACGGACTCAGCGTGGGATCCTATCATTACCGCCTCTACGGGCAGTGTCCTGGAGCTTGAAACATCTCGTCTGGGGGATACAACTGGGGAGGTGGGATCAGCACCTCGCCCAGGCGGCCTGCAAAGCGAACATTGTCCTCTTAAGGGATGGGAAGGGAGGGTCAGATCAGGAGGGATAGGCGAGGAAGAGGGAAGGAGGCGGCCGTGGCCATACGGTAGGTAAAATCCCGGCATTTGCCCGAAGGCGAAGTGGGAAACCACGGAAAACCACTTCGAGGATGGATGAGGTGGGAATCGAACCCCCTCTACTCATTTGGACCACCCGAGGCTGAGTAGACCCCGTCCCAGTCCTCATACCACTTTTAAAATTTCGTGGCAGAGCCGGGAATCGAACCCAGGACGTCCGGGGAGGCAGCTAATCACGCTGACCACTACGCAACGGAGGCGACTCTATTCGTGATAATTAGAATTTTAATAGTTCAATATTTATAATAATATGACACGTTTTGTAATTACTGCCTTGCTGCGAGGCTCAGCGGTAACGTTCTCGCTTGCTGTGCCCAAGGTTTCAGGTTCGTATCCTGGCGTAGTCAGCTGGCATTCGAGGGTGCGCAAATGCGAGGGAGCCGTGTCAGTAGATTTACTGGCACGTTGAAGATCCCCTTCGGAGCAAAATTCCGGCACCCTGACGTATCTAAAAGCCAGAGTAGTTAAAAGGGACGTAAAACCAATAATGTTATAATTATCTGTATTTACTGCATGTTTGGGGCAGATGATCTCATAGTTCCGCCCCTTATAACCTCACTATTATTGTAAGTGTATAGCAAGCGCTTTTTGCACAGACGCCGATGAAAGAAATTATAGTTTCGGTCTGATATATTTATTCGTGAGCCTACCCACATAACAAATCTATTTGTTATGTGGGTCGTCTGAGTGAGTCGGAGTTTTCCTTTAAACAAATGTGTACAAAATTTCGAACACTTGCTACGTTGAATATACAGGATACCTTGCTTTCGTTCTACAGATCATTATGTCGTCGTCCAATCTGGCTGCGTACCATCGGATAAGTACGGTGCTTTTGAGGATCAAATAAAAAATCACTCGTTGGAACAGATAGATGAAAAATCCACAACCTGCTTCCAGTCTCCGACCGGGTCAGGAATGGAATGAATGAAGCCCCTATCTAGCGGCGAGGATATGAACTGTGCCGGCTGCCGAGGCCTGACGCACTCCTCTGGGGCAATGATTAAATGAATGACAGATGAAATGAAATGATAGTGGAGAGTGTTGCTGGAATGAAATTTTGACAGGGAAAACCGGAGTACCCGGAGAAAAACCTGTCTGCCTCCGTTCTGTCCAGCACAGATCTCACATGGAGTGACCGGGATTTGAACCACGGACTCAGCGGTGAGAGGCCGGCGTGCTGCCGCCTAAGCCACGGAGGCTTGGAACAGATAGATATGCGTCCATAATACTTCCACAATAAACGACATTAAGCAAAAAAAATGTACTAGTTCAAGGTTCGAACCTACTACATTGTGACTTCGTTGAGGCTACTCTAACAATTCTTGATTTAGCCACCGTAGCTACCGAGAACCATGGGTTATTGCTGGCACTTATTGAATCTATTCGGAGACACTTCCTGTCCAAACGTAAGAATGTGTTATTCGGAGCTCTGATCGTTTCAATCATGCATTATATTTGAGGTCATTGAAAGAACACTGCCACTATTGATTTCTACTATATTCGCGAGGATGTAGTCAACGGTAAAGTTGTACAATGGACGTAAGGGAGCAGGTACAAATGTTTTTAGGATGACTGTGATATACGCGTTAGTTGGGTTGCCTTCCTCCAAAAAAAATAAGGGGCGGGTGGACCACACTGTATATATATATATATATATATATATATATATATATATATATATAATTTTTAGCCTACTTTTCACATTTTGCAAAAATGAGGAAAAAGTAGACTTATGAGATCGGGCAAATGTGTGTCTGTCTGTCTGTCTGTCTGGCTGTGTGTGTGCCCCCCCCCCCCCTAACAACTCCTAAACGGCTGGAGCAATCGAAACAAAATTTGGTAGGAGTAAAGATCTATACCTGAATATCTCACGGCGATATTTGAAAATGATGTCAGTGCTACCAACTGCTGAAAATTCGCAATTGAAATTTGAGCTCCATGTTGGATATCTTGGAAGGTATGAATGGGAGCTATTTCAAAATTGGCACACGTATATATAATAATATTGCAGTTTAATGTCTAGGAGGCTATACATGGCAGTGTTGCCAAAATGATTCTAAGCCTGCTGATAGGTCCAAATTTTAAATGCATATAACTTCTACACTATCAATTGGATTTCAACCAAATTTTGTATGTGCTATGTGTACATAAACAGATATGACTGAGCATATTCTTAAGAGCCACCAGGGCTGCCAACTGTTAATAAATGCTCTCATTTTTTTTAAATCCAAATACCCATATATCAGAAAGTATGCAAGCCGACAGCTTTAAACTATGCACACGTATAGTACCTGATATTCCATATTAATTTGGAGTAACTTATATACGTCAGTGCTACCAGCATGATTCTAAGCCTGCTGAGAGGTCCAAAGGTCCAACTTTAAATACATGTAACTTCTATACTATCATTTGGATTTCAACCAAATTTCGTGTGTGCTATGTGTACCATAACAGATATAACTATGCGTATTCTTAAGAGCAACCAGGGCTGCCAACTGTTAATAAATTCTGTCTCTATTTTTGTTACCCAAATATCAATATATCAGAAAGTATGCAAGCCAATAGCTCTAAACATTGCACACGTATAGTACCTGGCATTCTAGATTAAATTGGAATAACTAATATAGGCCTACGCCAGTGCTGCCAACATGATTCTAAGCCTGCTTATAAGTCCAATTTTAAAATGCATGTAACTTCTATTCTAATTAATGGATTTCATTTAAAATTGACACAACAATAGATCATATTATTTCAGATTATTTCTGGCCAATACATGTATGTCATTGTTGCCAACATGATTTTACGCGCGCTGTTAGATCCAATGTTTAACTGCATGTAACGTCCATGCTATCCATTGGATTTCAACCAAATTTTGTATTCTGTACCTTAAGAGACGGAGATAAGAATATATTCAGTCACCAGGGCTGCCAACTGTAGTTCTCTATTAGCCTATAGTATGCCATGTATACAGTATTTCTAACCAATTAGAAATTTCGATATTACCAACTTAATTTCGTAATTATTCTAGATAGATCCATATAGATTAATCATTGGCATGAATCTTAAATTTTAAGAAAAGTAGGCTCTTTAGTTCGTCACGGAACTTCTTGTTATTATTATTATTAGTGCAGCCAATGGCCATGTACTTTTCTTTTCAGGACGGGTCAGGGAAGGGATATTGGAAGGAAATCGGCCGTGGACCTAGTGAAAGGAACCGTCCCGGCATTTGCCTGGTGGTGAAAATGGGAAACCACGAAAACCATTTTCTGGACGGCCGAGGTGGGATTCGAACCCACGCTCTCCCGATGCCAGCGAGGCATTACTAAGTATGTTAATAAAATGTGTCAGCAGGTGATCAATAAAATAATTTAGAACAAAAAATATGAAGGAATCAAATTCTAATAATATGCACACCTCTGTATAATACTGTAGACGAATATAAACGTAGGCATGGTTCTGAAACACCATACATTTTCTTCTATGATTCTAACACAATATCTAGACGAGTGGGAAGGATCATACTCCAACTGCCAGAAGCGCTCTACTCCTGCATTGAACCACTGCACTTTCGATTCTTGCATAAATAACCCTCATTTCCTTTACTAAAAATCTACAGAAACTGTCTCCCTGATTATCGGTGAAAGTTGAACAATTTCCCTTCACATGATCACTCATCATTACTACATCTTAAACTTTCTCTGTCAATCGACATACTCTAGCTCATTGTAGACAATTCACTTGAAAGTACCGTAATTTTGTCATTGAAACGGTCATTCATACCATCTTGCACTAGAACATTGGTGTTCACAGGAGAGTGCGCTAAAGGATCGTGGGAAATCCAATGATCACTTGGTGCAACTTGTAGTAATGGGACTAGGAACACGTCTCAAGAAGGGGATTGGCCGTTAGGTAGTTGGGGTCCTTACAGAGCACCACAATCGGTTATGTAGGTAAAAACCCCAATGAGGCGTACTAGGTAAGGAGAGGAGTTAGGCAATTTGACATTGCTTTCCTCACTGGGCCAACCCATCACCACCACTAATCCTATCAGTAGCACCTTTCACAGTACCATCAGGCACGAACTATTTCCTAATGCCAGGAACACTGCTCATTTTCAGGAGCTACCATTTTATCACAGACATAAATGAGGTCGCCTCCGTTGCGTAGTGGTCAACGTGATTAGCTGCCACCCCGGAGGTCATGAGTTCGATTCCCGGCTCTGTCACGAAATTTGAAAAGTGGTATGAGGGCTGGAACAGAGTCTACTCAGCCTCGGGTGGTCCAAATGAGTAGAGGGGGTTCGATTCCCACCTCAGCCATCCTCGAAGTGGTTTTCCGTGGTTTCCCACTTCGTCTTCAGGCAAATGCCGCCGGGATGGCACCAAATGTAAGGCCACGGCCTCCTCCTTCCCTCTTCCTTGCCTATCCCTCCTAATCTTCCCCTCCCTTCCCATCCCTCATGAGGCGCCTGTTCGCTTTGCAGGTGAGGCCGCCTGGGCGAGGTGCTGATCACACTTCCCCAGTTGTATCCCCCCGATCAGATGTTTCAAGCTCCATGACACTGCCCGTAGAGGCAGTAGTGGTGGTATCCCTCGCTGAGTCCGTGGGAAAAACCAACCTGGAGGGTAAAATCGACTAAGAAAACATAAATGAATTGTTGTTCTTCATTTGAGTGGCTTGCACATCATCGCGGTCATTTACCACCGGGTACTTGGATGTGTGTGTATGTCTGATAATCTGCATTAATGTGGAGAGGATTGGGAACGGGGTGGTCGTGGCCTTAAGTTAGGAACCATCCTGGCATTTGCCTGGAGTAGAAGTTGGAACCCACGGAAAACCACTTCCAGAACAGTTGAGATGGGAATCGAACGCACTTCTTCTCAGTTTTGCCTCAAAAGGCTGAGTGAGTGTCCCTTGTTCCTGCCCACGGACCAGAATTAAATTCCTTGGCCGAGCCGGGAATCAAATATTATACAATAATACTTTATCCTTAAAAATTCTTCCCTCTTAATCAAAGCTCTGAACAAAGTGTTGATTTCTGTTTCCTAAATATTTTTCATAGTTTGTATTCGCATTAAAGTAAGAGTAAAGCTTCAAGGAGAAATATTTCAACTCTGAGATTTGCTGATGACATCGTCATCTTAGTCTATTCACCAGAGGATTTCAATGAGTTTTTAAACTGTAGGCCTATGGACTCCGTCTTGAGGAAAGAATTCAAGATGAAAATCAATAAATGTAAAACAAAAGTAATGGAATGCAGCCGAAATAAATCAGAAATCCCTCTTCTTCTTCTGCTTCATCACCTGGCACTACAGCCCAGTGTGAGCTTTGGCCTCCCCAACCACAGATTTCCATCGATCTCGATCTTGGACAGCTGTTCTCCAGGGTCGTTCATTGTTTGCAAGCCCACCTCCACTTCATCTTTCCATCGATTGCTTGGCCTACCAGGGTGTCGTCTTCTTTCCATTCTGGCTTTATATATAATATTTGGTGTTCTTTTGTCTTCCATCCTTTCAATGTGGCCCAGCCATCGTAGTCTTTGTGGTTTTATACCTAATCCAACAATGTCTTCGCTTTGGAGGATTTCATCTACTTCTCTATTAGTTAGTATCCTCCATTCTCCTCTATCCAATACAGCACCATAAATTCTCCGTATTATTTTCCTCTCAAACACCCTAAGTTTATTGCAATCCTGAACCGTCATATTCCATGTTTCTGATCCATAAGTTACCACTGGTCTAATGAAGGTCTTGTAAATTTTGAGTTTTGTTTTATGCGACAACAATTGCGACTTAATGAGTTTCAGACTGGCAAAATAGGCTCTGTTTACATTAATAATCCTCCTGTTTATTTCTTCACTCACTTTGTGTTTTTTTTATATATTATTATTAACTAGAACACCCAAATACTCAAAATTCCTATTGAAATCAGAAATCGCTATTGGCATCAAATTGGCAGGTGAAATGCTAAAGGAAGTAGAAGACTTCTGCTACTTAGGAAGCAAAATAGCCAGTGATGGATGAAGCAAAGAAGATGTATAAAGTAGGTTGGCTCAGACAAGGAAAGCATTTTACAGAAAAGAAATCTGCCGATATCAAAATAATATAGATTTGGGTATTTGAAAGTTATTTTTGAAAGCCTTCGTCTGGAGCGTAGCACTCTATGGATGTGAAACTTGGACTGTTGGCGCAGCAGTAAAGAGGATAATAGACCCATTTGAAATGTGGTGTTAAAAGAGAATGATGAAGGTCCGATGCGTAGATAGAGTAACAGAGGAAGAGGTACTACGACGAGTGGGAGAGAAGAGATGTTCCTGTCGACTGCTAATGATTAGAACAGATAGATTGGCAGTACACATAATAAGACAACCTGGAATAGCAAACATAGTCATGGAAGAGTCGAGGACAAGAACTGTAGGAGCAGACCAAGGTTAGAATATTTTAAATAAATAGAGATGAAACGATTAGCTCAGGATAGGGAGTCAGGAAGGGCTGCATCAAACGAGTCAAAAGACTCAAACAACAACAACAACGCATTAAATAAACGCCCGAAGGTAATTTGTTTAACTTATAGGACAGGGAACGATTTACTCCCCCCTCCTCCCCCCCCCCCCAAAAAAAACAGCTAATATCAAATCCATGAACAAATTTAAGAGAATAATATCAAAAGACAAGTGGTCAAGTGTACAATAAGTATTGTTGATTATTATTTAGGGGCTTAGCGACATCGTGGTCATGTAGCCCCGTTTACTTGGGAGTGTGTAGAATGTGTCTGATAACCTGTGTCACTGTGATGCCTGTACAAGTGTAGTGTGTTTATTTGTAATTGGGATAGGATTTCGGTAAGACGCGACCGTAGCCTTAAGTTAGGTAACATCCCGGCATTTGCCTGGAGTAGAAGTGGGAAACCACTGAAAATCACTTCGAGGATGGCCTCTTCTCAGTTTTGCCTCACGAGGCTGAGTGTACCTCGTTCCAGCCCTCAGATCAGAATTAAATTTCTTGGCAGAGCCGGGAATTGAATCCGGGCCTCCGCGACAGCCAAGAATGCTAGCCACTACGCAAAGGGGTAGGAAGCGGCCGTGGTTTTAAGTTAGGTACCATCCCGGCATATTCCTGGAGTAGATGTTCGAAAACCACGGAAAATCTCTTTCAGTATGGCTGAGGTAAGAATCGAACGCACTTCATCTCTCGTTTTGCCTCACGAGGCTGAGTGTACCTCTGGTGTATTCTTTGGAATACACGGTTAGTTACAGTCATTGAACTATAGATACTATAGATACTATCTATTTCAATGGTTAGAGTTAGCTCTTGCTGCTCTTTGCTTTTCATTTTCATTAGTTTCTTTTATTTTCCCTCGCAGACACCAACAGGGACCCCCTTGGTATTCCCTTTTTCTTTGAACATGCTCTAAAATTTCTATAAATTTGTTTCAGTTATGTATTCCTTGCAAAGTAACGGCGCACCACGCGGTAACCCGCCGAAGTTTCTTGGATTCATTAGTTCAAGAGGACTTACACTCCATTCCAGCAGGCGTCGTCTTCGTCGTCAGCTATCATCTCCTTGAAGACCCTACTCCATGAAGAAAATTATTCTGTAAAGGGTTTATATTGTTCTTATATTGTTCTTATGTTTCCTACCCTGGTTTTTGTTCCTTTGTTTCTCCCCACCTCTCCTTCGTCTTCTCGCTCGCCGTGTGCTCAAATCCTTCGCCCACTTCTAGTTCGGACTTCGTGTGAACAGTTCAGACCTCTCTCAGAGGTTCACTTCCTCTATAAATGAAGTAATTCAAATCGGCGTCATGTCTGATTTTTAAGTGTAGCGGTTGCAGGAATCTTCCAGCCTTAATCATCATGCAAGTTAAGTAACTACCTACATTGATTTTAATCATGTTTTAAGGAAGGTTTTAAACAACATTTTGAATGCTTTTAATGAAAGTTATATGCACTGTTGGGATTTTCGCAAACTTGTGTAATAACTGCCGCCGAGGGAATTGTCATGCCTAAGCTATCTAAGCTTATTTCTAAACCTGAAATTTGGTGCTTCTTGTACAAAATAGGGGATACCTTCCCTACAATTAATAATACTTTCTAAAACTTAACTTGCTGCCTCCGAGGGATTACTACCGCTTCATTTAACTGTCACTACAGTTCTGGAAATTTCCATTCAAATTTAACTGTCAACCGTGTTGAACTACACTCAATACTGTGAAAATTACCACAACTTTAAGTGAAACAGAACTATTAACTGCAATCCAAAAACGTTCTAACGCAATAAACCTATTCAAGTCAAACTCAGTGAATTCATAAACTGCAATATCAAGACTATATACCGCTAAAACCCGTCAAAGTGCAATTTAATTAACCTATACATACCTTACAATCCATCAACAAACTTCAGTGCTACAAAAACAGTGTCCGTTCAACAATCTACCGCGCCGCGATTCGTTCGAATTTATAAAAACTGGCCAGGACTCAAATCCCATGTTTCCTACTCTCCTAATCCCTTTACTAACAATTCTAAACTAATTACTTTGCTATGAGGTCTCGCCTAATTTAGGCTCCCTCCCATTTTTTGCTCTATATAACATGTATTCATTCTGTAAAAATAACCGTGGTTATAACCCACGTTTTAATACTTATGTTTTTCATGCTTCGTCTAGGAAGTGAGCGTTTTCTAATTGTTAAATTACCTAACTTATGTAATCCAGGTTTCGATAATACGACCTGCCCAATTTGTATGTAGCATATCTTAATTTCTGTGTCAATATAACAGTGGTTATAGGAACCACTTATTAATCTTTTTTTCTTATCCTGCTGCGCCCAGGAATTTTTTATCCTTTTTATTGCTACTAAGGAATTCTATAACCTTGTTTTTTTTTTTTGTGAAAATTTAATGTTCTACCTGATTAGTCTAATGAAAAATTAAACCTAATTGTAACTTCTTTATTATTATTATTATCATAGGTTATAAACCATTCAATTGTATGCATAGTTTAAAAACCCTCTTAAGGTTCTTTAATGTTAATTACAGGTCTGAGACCTAGAAATTGTCATAAAACAAATAGGCTAATTTGTGCTTGTCTCAAAATAGATCTAAGATCTAATTGTTACTATTTTTAACTTCCACATTTTGTTAAATAAATTCTGCTGGATAAGAGTTTAGCCTGCTTTAAATGCAACAATTGGTACTCTCTGAAGATTTCTAATAATAATGATAATAAAAATATTGCTAAACCCACTAGAATCGCTTTATCTCTGCCCACTCTGGGGACATTCGGTCTTTCTGTCGGGGATCCGACAGTGTCTGACAATAAAAATATTCCAGCCAACTTAAATCTTTCTGGCATTTCAGTATGCTCTCTAAAAGTTCGCCCTTTTGAAGGGAAAGTACATAATTCATTGCTATTTGGCACCACTTGGTCCGCCAGCACACTACGTCCCTACAATATACCCGCAATCACGCTCGGGAGGGAAAGAGCACTTAGTGATAGCTTGCCGGCGACATCAGCTCACACTGCGCTCTCCGTTAGCCTTACACAAGTCCCCGCACATTTTACGTACTTCATGGACTTTGTGCAGTAAAATTTATCTGTACATCGTTATTTCCTTACGGCTTTATGTTGGATTCTCCTCCTCTCTGCCTAAAATTGTTCCCACTCCTAAACCTACTTCATTTTTTTCATCATCTTCCCTCAGGTAGTGTTGACACTCAGTATTAACCTACCCAGCCTCGTTCCAGCCCTCAGACCAGAATTACATTTTTTGACACAGCCGGGAATCGAAACCGTGCCTCCACAATGACAGCCAATATTGCTGGCCACTGCGCAACGAGTCGGACTGAATAATAAGAGGCGGGTGTGGTGGCGTAGCGGTCGAGCTATCTGCCTCTCCCCAAGGTGGACTGGGTTCGATTCCCGGTCAATGCATGTGAGATTTTCGAAGTGAACCGCCAAGCCCGGTGGTTCGGATTTCACGTAAAATAGAGGTACCATCACGTAAAACTACAAGCTTCCTTTCTTTTTTAATAATAAGGGTTAGACAATCTTTCAGTATATAAATAGTAACTTATGCTATATCGTTAACTTTCACTGCCATTCATAATGCAGTTTTGAGGCTATTAGGTAACCTTCTTATGAATGACTGATGTAATAAAGAAGAAAGATAAGAATGACATATCACCCCATTTCCTGAACATGGGCTTACTTCCTCCCATTATTATTCGCATAGCAACTACAGGCACGCAATTTGAGAATAGGAAGGAAACTTGACATTAATCTCGCGATCAGAAGCCACGGGATCTCCTTCTTTCACGTGGAATCTGTACCACTGAACGTGGCATTTAACCTTGAATAGCCCATATGCATTAACCAGAAATCGTAATCGGTCCTCCATGGTAGAAGACAAGCAGCTTGACTGCTGCGCCTCTTAATTTGAGAGTAACGATTGAACTAGAAACACAGATTTACAGATAATTAATAATATAGTTGGAGTCATTGTTCTTGTCATCAAGGTCATTCATCACCGTGTGCTTGGGTGTGTGTGGACTTCTTTAGTCAGATAATTCCTGTCATTGCAATGACTGTATCAGTGGTTGGGGTGGGAATCGAAGTCACCTCTTCTCAGTTTTACCTCATGAGCCTGAGTGTACCCTGTTCCAGCCTTCACATCAGAATTAAATTTCTTGGCAGAGCCGGGAATCGAACCCAGACCTCCGGGGCAAGATCCCTAGCCAACACGAGGTGGTCCATTTAAATTCGAAAAGCAAATTTGTCGTAAATGCACACTGCAATAACATAACAGGTCAATTAGAAGGCATAACCTTGCGCCAAAAAAACACACAAAATATGTTATAGATGGAATATGTAGTCAACATGAAGTGAAAATGTATCAATCCCTGCAGTTTGATGTTATACTGTATATTATTGGTAGGTTATGTTATGGGTTGGTATTTGACTAGCAATGTGGAGATTGGCGACCCATGGGTAAATTCATACAGACAAAAGACTATCAGCTAATGCTGCCAAATTTCAAATTACCTAGCATTTCCAGTGTATGAGAACATGGTGATTTTGAAACAGGAATAGCGATGAATTATTCAATGGCAACCGTTACTTTGATAACTCCTATTGTTTACTATTGATTGTACCTCCGTCTTCCAATATTTAGTAAAATTGGGATTAAAAGCGCAGTTTACTCAATCCTCCCTTTTCATCACTTTTAACAACATACTAGCTTATTGAAAATATATCATTTATGATTAAAATACATTTCTGGGAGTCCTAGCAATCTCCTTTGTTTGAATTCCCACTGCCTAAACCGGAAATATTGCTTTTTACGTAAAGTAAGCATTTTTGGTCGTGTTCATTTGAACATCGTGCACCATTTAACATCCACGGTGGACACTACGTCATACCCGCGTGACACGTTGCCAACATGAGTAATGAAATAAAAGGCAAAACCATTGGCCTGGATAAAGATTATTGATGCGTGACTACCCCCCACTGTGTGTGACAAAAACCAGGGGTGTTATCTGTCAGCTAACGCGGCCCGCAGGGCCACGCTACCCAACCACCATTGGTCTGGACGAAAATATTGGTCTGGACAAAATCATTGGTCTGCCGGATGAGATATAATACCGAATGCGAGGGGTTGGCATTACTGACGCAGTGAGAAAGATGGAGGTCAGAACTTCGATTCCAACTATATAAGTCGTGTTGCTATTAGGGCGGGATGGTGGGTCTATGACAGCGGAGCAGTGAACATCTAATATTAAATCTTCTCCAGATATTCTCCCGACTACTAATTCAGGTAATTTCAGTTTTTAAAACTGTTTATACAGAGGATTGAGTCAACTCCATCGCCTCCAAAGGTAATTGTAAAGTTAGGAACATGTAGGTTACTGTTTCACTAACAACTGGTAGCACTAGGACGGGTTGAAACTTTCTAGAATAAATTGCATATTGGTGGTGACTACCATGTTCATACACATGTTTATCAATATAGAAGAGACAGTCGTTTGCGAGTTAAGGGAAACGGTAAGGTTTGAATCATCTACTAATAACGGTTGGTAACCTAGAAACTTTTTTTTACAATGATGTGTATGTGGTATGAGTGGTGGACCCCAAACCATAATGGGAACAACGACAAGAAGAAGAAGAAGAAGAAGAAGAGTTGTTGGAGGTATGTATTAAGTTCGTTGAAGCTTTGGTCAAAATAGGGTTAGTCGTTTCCGAGGATTTCGAGGGTATCTGTAAAGTAGACAACCTTGGAGAGTGGAGTGAAATTTTACAAATTGTGTCCTGGTGGTACGTACTACGTTCGAACACATTTTCGTCAAAGTTGAGTCACTTATTTGTGAGTTTCTCAAGGGTAACTATAAAGTAGGTACCACCAAATACTACCAGTTGACAACAGTGATGTTAATGGAAATAGCAAACGTCGGATGTTTGGAGGCAACATTACCACCACCAAAATGTTTCGTTGTGTTCTGAGCAGGCGTTCATAAGTTACTAGAGGGCGAACACACACTGTCCCGTGATGTAAGTCCTACAATCATACTGTATCCTATTTTTATGAGGAAAGGAAGCTAAAAAAGAGGTCGGTTGGTTGGTTCCTTAGTTTAGGGGCTGCAACAACGTGGTCATGTAGCCCCGTGTACTTTGGGTGTGTGTAGAATCTGCCTGATAACCGGTGTTAATTGTGATGGCTGTATTAGTGTGTGTATCTGTTTTTTAATTCAAGGAAGGACTGCAACTTTGAATTTATCATATAGTTCCTACTTTTGCCGCCAAACGCCACCGTCAATGAATACTAGGCCTAGTTCAGAACTTAGCTACTAGACGCCACCACAGTCGGCTCTTGGCAACAAACGTAGGGACCTAAGAGCGTTGTTTACATTCTTAACCTATACAATTTAGCTTCACACAGGTGTAATTAGTGGAAGGTTCTTTAACACGCCATAAATCTATGACATGGGACTGCCGGCTTTACTTCCCCTCCGAAGTAAGGCATACTGAGGGATTTTTAACGCTCTTAAAAAATCCGACGGCTTCGGCCGGGTTTGAATCCACTATCTTGGGCATAGAAGCTCAGCATGCTACCAACTACGCCACCGAAGCCGCTCTAAAAAGGAGGTTTGACCTTTCGAAAAATTAGAGTATCAGAATAGGCAAGGGCTAATTACTGTAAAACGGGAAAATAAAAGATGGCCTTGACCTAATAACCTAACATCGTCGGGATCGGAAGAGAACATCTCGTGGTCGCCAATGCATGTCCCATTAATTGTGAACCACCGGGAGGCATAGAACGAATGTCCATGATGTCCCGGGCCTCAAAATGAAACAGCTAAAACACCATGTGTGGATTCTTACCAGCTAGTTCCCAGCAGACTACAGTATGTGTCAGTAGGCTAATACTAGGCTACCATATGACGTGCAATTTAACGGCAGGTCAAAGGTCAGATTCCGTGTTCGTGCCCTGCGAACAATACCCTCTTCTCTGATTAGGGCACTTCCATTAATGGGTTTCTTCTGAAAGTAATAATAATAATAATGCATCAGATACCTGTTCCAGATCTTTTAAGGCGATACGATCCAGGCGATACAAGTAGGCTAGTTCCATTTCGATGTTCCGATTTCACTACCAATATTCTGTGTTGGTGTTCGTTACGGGATAGAACATCAGTTACCAGCTGATCATATTCTGCCAAATGTTTTTAAATTTACGGTAATTTTAATGGATCATGAAGAACACTTCAATGACCTTGGCTACGAGTCGAATTCGTAGCCAATACATGTACAGTAGTGTAATGTAGTGTGTTGGAGATGGTGGTGGTAGCATGCGACTAGTAAAAGGAACAATCAGATCCACGCCACGCCTGTTCACCGACTCCCATTGCTGGCAGGAATTGAGTAGTGCGTTTTTTTTAATAGACTACTATTTCCATGTACTGTAATTCCGGTGGAACAATGTCGATGCAATACTAGGCATGCATAGAGTTGTGGTATAGTTTAAAACCAGGGCTGTCGTTTTGGAATAATACCGAATCGGGATATTATAACGTATAATACGTGGTATCATTGGTGGCGTAGTCGGTAGCATGCTGAACTGCTATGCCCAAGATCGCAGCTTCAAACCCAGCCGAAGTTGTCGGATTTTTAAGAGCATTTAAATCCTTCACTATGCCTTCCTTCAAAGGGGAAGTAAAGCCGGCGGGCTTGTAATAGAACCTACATCTACAATTGGTAGTGTCTAGCTAAATTTTTAGGTTATTTGGTAAGAAACGCTCTATCAAGTTTCAAAGTTCGCCGCTAGGTGTCAGTAACAGTGGCACTTCCGATAACCAAAGTTGGAACTACTTGAAATTGAACTTGTTGGGGAGCCTACGGGCGTTCAATTAAAATACCCCGCTATGAGCATTGGCTGCAATTCAAATATAATACAAAATTATTTTGATTCGTGACATGAATGCCTGTAAGGAATATGAATATTTTTTGTATGGAAAATGATGTTTCATGCCAATAGTACTGTATCATAAGTTATAACTTTGCCATGATATTCGTAGATCTGTAGCTCCTTTTAAGAGAGTAAGGAGTATGTTGTAATCCTCAACCACTCATTCTGGATGACATCCTTGCACTTCATCTCTAGAGGTTAAACTCACGCCAATCACCTGTGCATGATGCTGTCAACAGGATTGTCAACAACGTTGTCCCCATTTAAGAATGGAAAGGCCATTGGGAAACCACTCAACACATCAAATTCTAGTGTTATCCAACTACCTCGAAAGACCTGGATGACTCTAAATAGTTAGGACAGCCCATGGCAGATGCAGGGATGCATTTCAATAATGGAAGAAGCTACCAACACCTAAATATGATTATGGAGCTCAACGCCAGACAATCCTAGTCATTGTAAACGAGAGCGAGCTGAGGGCTAGACTGATTTTCTGCAGTCCTTCAAGGAAGTGCTACGGCGGCGTAGTTGGTAGCATGCTGAGCTTCTATGCCCAAGATAGCGGGTTCAAACCCGGCCAAAGCCGTCGAATTTTCTAAGAGCGTTAAAAATCCCTCATTATGCCTTCCTTCGGAGGGGAAGTAAAGCCGGCGGTCCCATGTCATAGATTTATGGCATGTTAAAGAATCTTCCACTAATTACACCTGTGTGAAGCTAAATTGGATAGGTTAAGAATGTAAACAACGCTCTTAGGTTTCTACGTTCGTTGCCAAGAGCCGACCTCGGTGGCGTCTATTAGCTAAGTTCTGAACTAAGCCTAGTAGTCGTTGACGGTGGCGTTTGACGGCAAAAGTAGGAACTATTTGATAAATTCAAACTTGCAGTCCTTCCTTGAATTAAAAAACAGATACACACACTAATACAGGCATCACAATTAACACCGGTTATCAGACAAATTCTACACACACCCAAAGTACACGGGGCTACATGACCGCGTTGTCGCAACCAACCAAAGAAGCGCTACATATTCAGTTATGATCAACAGCTACCGATACTGTAATTAAATGTATCTCATGCCATAGACCTACGCTAAATAATAAAATACCGTAGGCGAAAGAAAAGGGAATGGCCATAACATTCCGGTAAATGAATGTTCGCTAGGGTCCCTTGCATAATGCCACCGGGATTGGAAGAGAACAATAGTTGACCAAAGGGAGTCCACAGAAGAGATGAAAGTGGGGAGCCTGACACAAGTACGTGGAAGCATTTCCAGATTCAGTGTGGGCCCCGTGGTTGCCAAATCACTTCCCACAAGTTTTTATCCTGTGGGTGGGGAGGGAGGAATAATGTTGTGTGAGAAGAAATACAAACGTTATTTTAAAAGGTTTCTTATAGTTTAGCCTAAGTCCAAGTAATGTCCCTGATCTGTCTACCTCGTTCTCCTTTGCGATGGTAATAAACAAGCTGGGTGGTAATAAGTGGGAAATTGAGGTTCCAAGTGGCCAGTTCAGTAAATGAGCGGTGCTGCGCGGTCCCATTGTCTTCATGTCGGAAGTGTACAGTAATGTAGGTTGGATGAGTCACAAGCACATATTCTCGAGAATACTCCACAGATCTGGAGTGGAGTGGAGTGGAAGTGAAGACCCGTGATATGTCTCACAATCATATCCTCATAATTAAATGGAACCGGATGTATAAAAGATAAAACAAACACGGAGGCACAAAACTATCTGTAATTGACCCTTAATAAACTAGGAGGTTCAGTAAATGAGGGGATTATGTTCTTGGATATTTTATGTATCTATATCCTGCATTATTCCCGATTTAACGGGGTCACGGATGAAGTGAGATGAGCTTTATATAGATGGATGGTTTTACGGCCGAATTCTCTTCCTGACGCCAACTTCATGCGAGGAGGGGATGAGAGATGAAATGAATGAAGGTGAATAGCACAATGCAAGGAGTTGGAAGGAAGCAACAGTGGCCTACTAGAAGGTAGGTCTACCGTCCATTTACCTGAAATTGAAAATGCAAAACCACAGAAAATAATTTCGAGGAAAACCAACGGTAGAGTTCAAACCCACTCTTCTTCCGAGTCCAGAGAAATACTGGCCCCTTTGGTTGCCTTAGCGAGCATAGCTACTTCGATCGATACAACTATTATGATAATAATGAAGAAAATTAATTCTGAGTATGAAGATTTCTTTAAAAATACAAAATACAACACCTGCACCAGGGCACAATGAGAGTGTCTTGTATACCAATGTATATCTTTTAATTTAAGTTATACTTAGGTTAGACATACCGAAAGAGTAGTACAGTATACAAATTTTGATTATTTGTTTCAAACTCGGAATCCAGCAGACAGAAAGCTTTTATGTAGTAGAAAGGAACAGAACCTAACAAATAGTAGTAGAGTCCAAAATATATCATGGTAGTCGGCCCCGTGGTGTTGGAGTAGCGCGCCTTCATCTCATCCGGAGGCCCCGGGTTCCGTCAAGGATTTTAGAAACTCACGAGAGGCCTGGAACGGGGTGCACTCAGTCTCGTGAGGACAATTGAGTAGCTGTCTGACAGTGAGGCAGCGCCCCGGTTACGAAAACCGAGATTAACGGCCGAGGGGACCGATGCTCCGACCACGCGTCACTCCATTACAGACCTAATGGCTGGGCGGCGGTCACTTGGTAGGCCTAGGCCCTTCATGGACTGTAGTGCCAGGGGTTACTAAAAGTAATCATGGGAGGAATTTGGAGATAAATTAGAAACGTTAAGTCAAGCGGCAGGAAAGCCTTTTTAAAGTGTTATGAAGAATATTAGAACGTTGAACGATTTCAGCCGCGGTGCTAACTGCTAATAGGGGATAATTGAGGCGACTTGTTCGCAAACAGAGGCTTGCTGACAAGACTGGACGCAAAAAGGTAAAACAGTCTCAAATGAAAATGTATGTATTTCATTCTACTAATTTTTGTGCAACCATAGGTGGTGCAAAGAAACTGAAATCTCAGTCGCCAATACAGTCCTAGGAAAATCTTCATGCTTGACAGCCAATTTCCTCCATACTTGTGAACATAATTTACCTCTTCCTCCATACGTACACCCAATCCATGTGATTTTTTGGTGCTCATTGAAACAGTTTCTTGTAATCACCATATCCTGCTATTTACCTTTTGTTAGACTTATTAAAGGCATTCAAGCAGAAGTGTACATAAAAATGCGTTCTAAGTCAGGCATTAGACGAAGCATTCTTATAAGCTTTCCTTAAAACACAACTCATTCTCAGTACATACGAGGACGGATCAAAAAGCCTTTGCCCCTATTTTTAGGCCAAAAAAATACATACAGGTAATTACAAATATACCTACTGTTCTACGTACCTTACACTATTTTTCCACTTGTTAGTCTACACATGTGTTCAGACATTTGTTCCATCGCAGCACTAAATTTGACATGCCCGTGTGGTAAAATTCAGCCGGCTGACTGTGGAACCATGTCGGACTGTTGTCATGGCGTCATCGTTGCACGTAAATCGCTGTCCTGCCAGGAACTTCTTCAGTGGACCATGACAATGCGAGACCACATGTGGTAACGAGAACCGCCAACAAGCTCCGGTCATTTCACTGGGAGAAACTGAACCACCCCTCGTGATTTCCACGTTTTTGGTCCGCTGAAGAAGTTCCAGGCAAGACAGCGATTCACGTACAACGATGACCCCAAGACAGCAGTCTGACGATGGTTCCATAGTCAGAAGGCTGAATTCTACCACAGGGGCATCTGAAATTTTGTGCTGCGATGGGACAAATGTCTGAGCAAATGTGGAGACTATATGGAAAAATAGTGTAAGGTACGTAGAACAGTACAGTACGTGTATCTATTTGTAAATACTTGCATGTATTTTTTTGCTAAAAAATAGGGGCAAAGACTTTTCGATTCACCCTCATACAATACGTGAAATGATGTGCTAAAATATTTCAACAATCTTTTGTAGGACGACATCGTGGTGTGGCAGCTAGCCTTCTTGTCTCTCACTCGAGGACGGTGCCTTGGAAGGGCACGAGCCACCCCCCTCACAGAAAGAGGATTTGCCCATCCGCTTGTCCCTTTAGATTGTTTCGGAACAAGAAATAAAGAAACTGAACTAATCACAAGATGTTGTAAAGTACAACACAATACATTCATACCAGCCAATCAAATCTAATCCATATTCTGCACGTTTTGACTCGCATAAGTGGATCTAAATAATCGTTGTGTAGTAGACCAAAGTACACTATCTTCAATGGTCCTCCTTCGAGTGTACACATGGTTGCCGTAGATAACTCTATGTATGGTTCCTTACTTTCAAAGTTTCCTGAAATCACAAAGCCATTCCGAACTGACACAGTTATCAAGCACTCAGTTACACATCACATAAGCACAACCGGCCCTCCAGTCTTTGCCAAGGCCAGAAGACTCCCACCGGATAAACTGGTAGCAGCAAAACAAGAATTCATATGACAATCAAGAAGAACGGAGATTGGCGACCTTGTGGTGACTATCGTCAACGTAACAGTATCACGACTCCCGACCGCTACCCTATTCCTAATATACAAGACTTCACACACTCGCTACATGGCAAGTCTGTATTCTCAACTATAGACCTGGTTCGTGCATATAACAACATACCTGTAGAACCAAACGACATTCCAAAAAACAGCCATTATAACTCCGTTTGGGTTGTGCAACGAAGTACAGACATTTTAACAGTTTATGCATGACGTCACAAGGGGACTTGATTTCTCTTTTTCTTATCTGGATGACATTAGTTGTTTCCAATGACCACAACGAACACCAGATGCATCTAAAGACTCTATTTCAAAGACCTGGAAATCATGGGTTAGTAATAATACAGCTAATTGCAAGTTCGGACAGGATAAAGTGAACTTCATAGGCTATGAGGTTACAAAGTGTGGAATCACAACTCTTCCTGACAAGGTTGACGCAATCAAATCGCTCAAACAACCAACAACAGTCCAAGAACTTAGGCGATTCTTAGGGATCGTAAATTTCTACCGACGATTCCTACCTGGTGCAGCTCAAAGTAGTTTGGCACTTCTCACTAAACATCTAACAGGTGCAATAAAGAATGACAAGAGGAAGTTAAATTGGTCAACCGAAGATTCAGCTGCATTCGAGAAAGTGAAGATGGAACTAAGCACGGCGACACTTCTTGCTCACCCGTCGGCTGACGGTCCTCTCGCACTCATGGTCGACGTCTCTGGCGTAGCAGTAGGAGTAGTGCAGCAACTTCAAGGAAAGGAATGGTAACCTCTAGGATTTTTCTCACGTAAACTAGATTCAGCGCAATGTAAATATAGCGCATATGATAGGGAGCTTCTAGCAGCATACCTCAATGTCAAACATTTCAGGCATCTACTGCAGGGTCGACAGTTCACATTGTATACAGACCACAAACCACTCACGTACGCATTCCACCAGAAACCAGAGCAAACCACTCCTAGACAAACCCGCCATCTAGTTTGCATTGGTCAATTCACCACAGTAATCAAACATGTATCAGGTTTCAGTAATATAGTTGTCTCTCGCGAACAGATTGCATTACTTCAAACGAAAATCTAGATTTCAAGCACAAAGCCCAAGAACAAGTAAGTGATACCGAGTTGAAAGAATTATTGTTAAAATCTACGTCCACATCCCTGAAACTTCAAAAAGTGGTCTTACCCACGATTGGTTATACGCTTTATTGTGACGTATCCGCAGGTACAATCCGACCATATGTCCCAGCCTCGTGTAGAAAGACAGTGTTTGATCCGATCCATGGTTTATCACATCCCGGTATTCGCGCAACAAAGAAAATGCTAAAAGCTAGGTTTGTATGGCCTTTCATGCACAACGATATTACGACATGGACAAAGACTTGTTTGGCATGTCAACGATCAAAAACACAGCAACACACACAAGCACCTATTGCAGATTTCACTGTCCTAAATTAACGCCACGGCCTCCTACAACCCAATCCTTGTCTCAAACATACAGACAACAGTAGTTGGACCTCTACCCTCATCTGAAGGTTACCGATATTGTGTTACTATCATTGATCAATTCACAAGATGGCCAGAAGCTGTACCAATATCAGACAAGACAGCAAAAACGGTTGCGCGAGCCATCTTCATAGGTTGGATTTTCGATTTGGTGTACCCTCTCAACTGACCACAGACCAAGGACGACAATTCGAATGCGAATTTTTCTAAGAACTCACACGGTTGTTGGGAGCACACCACTTCCACACAACAGCGTATCACCCAGCAGCTAATGGAATGGTGGAACACTGGCATCGTAGTTTCAAAACAGCCATAAAGTATCACTCAACTAATTCATGGGTCGAGGTGCTACCTACTGTACTTTTAGGGCTACGTTCAGCACTCAAGGAAGACCTAGGAACAAGCTCAGCAGAATTAGTTTACGGTCATCCTTTGCGTTTACCGGGAGAGTTTTTGAACGCACCAAATCAACTATCCCAGAAATTCCAGACATCATTTGTACAAAGCTGCAGCACACCATGCACAATCTACGACCTGTACACACATCTCAACATGGCCCACATAAAGTTTTCATCCACAGAGATCTGACAACATGCACCCACGTTTTTGAACGTCACGACGGCAATAGAGCCCCATTACAAGCACCTTATCCGGTCCTTATCATGTGCCTAAACGACAAGAAAAATGTTATGTCCTCAAAATTAAAGGAAAGCCAACAACAATAAGCGTTGATCGGCTTGAGCCGGCCTAGTTAATGAAAATGAAAACAACTCATCGCAGGCACAGTCATAAACAACAAGATCTGGCCGGCGTGTACATTTTCCGAAGAAGTATGTGGAAACGTTACCACTGGAAGGGGAGTACTGTGGCAGCACTTGCAATGAAGAAAGAATACGCACGTCAAAGAGCTTAGACGACCACAGATAGACAGAGTGGAATGATTATTATCTCTTTGTAACTGTTTCATAAGTTTCATTGTTTCCTCTATTATTATTACAAATATGTCTTACAAGCAAAACTAAATATCTAATAAAATTACGATTCCCGACTCAAACAAGAAATGTAATTATGGTCTGAGGATTGGAACGCGATACACTCTACCTCGTGAGTCAAAACTGAGAAAAAGTGGGTTCTCAGAGTGGTCTTCCGTGGTTTCCCGTTTCTAAACCAGGCAAATGATGGGAGTGTTCCTAAATTAACGCCACGGCCTCCTACAACCCAATCCTTGTCACAGACATACAGACACCAGAATAATCTGCAGGTTTTCATCACACTAATTTTACACACACCAAACACACGGGGCAGAAACGACCACGATGGCCAAGACCCTTAATGAGGCACAGAAACAAACTGTCTAATGTCGGAGAACACCTTATCTGAAGGAAATAAATAGTTATTTGTCTGATCTGAAAAATTGTGTTCTTTGACTTTTTCAATTTGTAACTGTCATTATAAAATTGGACTCAAATATAATATGCTATATAGATACATACTGTATACTGAGTGACTTATACATGTATATGTTACGATAAATGTTATTAATCCGGTTATTATGTACAGTATAATTGCTGGTTATGCACATATCCTAATCACCACCGTAACATATAGACTACATTAAATTATCCTCGTTCGAAATGTGGCAATTGGTTTTGGCATGTACAAGTACGTGATTAAACCACTGTGGTCTAACCAGTGCACTTAAATAGGCCATTGTGGATACACAATAAAGAAGCGAGGGTTCCCATGCCCAAACAGAAAGCGCTAATGAATGAATCGCACCCAAGGAGCACTGTGCAGTTATGTCACTTGCCTCATTGACACATTTCACACGATTCCCGTTAAAGTTATCTCACTGTTCTCAAATCTCACAGGTTCGCGTAACCCAGCAAGAGTCATCTTCCCATTAACAAAACTCGTAGCAGGTCTTCCACGTGTGGCACAGCTGGAAGTACCGGTAAGCCTATTCTGGCACATCGAAATGAAAACTGGTAGTTGAGGATAACTACTCGAAATTGCTCAAAACTCAAAATACTAGGTTTGTCTACGTTCACTTAGCCTACCAAGCGACCGCTGCCCAGACATTTGGCTTGTAGATTATGGGGTGACGCGTCGGTCACCTCGGTAATCTTGGTCTCCATGGATGGCTGCCTCACTGTCAGCCAGCTACTCCCGAGGCTAAGTGCACCCCGTTCATGTCAGTTTCTTAAATCCCTGAAGGAGCCGGTAATCGAACCCGAGGCCTCCGGATGCGATGCAGGCGCACTACCCCAACACCGCAAGGTTAGCAATCATGTTTCTCCACACTTTGCATTTGGAGTTTTAGTGATGACAGAAAAGAGTACACTTCAAGAATTAACCAAAAATGTAGCGAGTATAAAGCTATGCTCTCTGGAAATGCATGTACTCTTAAAAGAGTACGTCTGATGACCCTAGTTATTACTGGAAGGATAAAGTTACACCGAATAATTGAAAGAATGCATGAGCGACCAAAGTTCTTGCTGGTTGACTGAGGCTCAAATAAGTTTGAATACTGTACCCAAAATGGATTTGAGGAGGAAAGAGTGTGATACCCTTCGGAACCTAGGTATAATTTAAGCTAGAGGCGATGAGATATTTAGCAGAAAATTCAAAATGTACAGTTGTTCAAACAAGAATGAGCTCACTCTTGTTTACAATTTTTGAGCAAGTCCCAACGGCGGATTTATACTAGAACCTTCATAGCACAGCGGTGTCAGGGATAATAATACGGTATATGCTGTGGTAAATGTAATAAACTGCTGGTTATGTATAATTGCCGGTTGTTATACTTAGGTATAATTATAACCACCACTAAATTTGGTTAATGGGATACTTTATTGAATATTTATATAATTAACCGGCGAGTTTAAATAATCCCCAACTCGAAATGGCTAATGTGAGTGGTTATCGTGTCGGATTACTAACCCCAAGCTTGCAGGTTCGCTCCTGGACCTGTTAAGTGATTTATTTTTTAAGGCGGAAAAAATTACGACACGCATGTCATACGATGTTGGCATGTTAAAGAACCCATTTGAATTCAGTAGGCCTTGTTCATACTGGCAAAATTCATCTCGGGATTTTTCACCGACACAAGGTTCCTCATTTCTCTACTAGAAAGTCGCAGTTAACTGGCATTTGAGGGTGCGCAAATGCGAAGGAGCCGTGTCAGTACATTTACTGGCACGTTAAAGATTCGGGGCAAAATTCCGGCACCCCGGCGTCTCTAAAGGCCAGGGTAGTTAAAAGGGACGTAAAACCAATAACATTATTATTATTATTATTATTATAGCTTGCCACGGTGGGTGAGTGGATATAGTGTCGGACTACCAACCCCAAGATTGCAGGTTCGCCCCTGGTCGTGGTAAGTGATTTTTGAAGGCGACAAAAATCACGACACTCATGTCATACGTTGTTGGCATGTTAAAGAACCCATTTGAATTCAGTAGGCCGTGTTCAATGGCAAAATTAATCTCGGGATTTTCCGCCAACACAAAGTTCCTCCATTCTCTCCTTGAAAGCGCTGTAGTGTCAAGGAGTTTAGATATCTAACCTCCTTGACTTTCATAGCGTTCAAAGGAACGACGAAATTCGACATGCAAGCTACCCTCTGGGTGTCAATTAACAAAGCTTGCACCAGGCACCCGAGGCCATACGATATTATTATTATTATTACTACTAGAAAGCGCTATAGTGTTAAAGGAGCTTAGATATCTAAGCTCCTTGAATTTCATAGTGCTTCAAGGAACACCAAAATTCGACATGCAAGCTCCCCTCTGGGTGTCAAATAAAGCTTGCAACTGGCACCCGAGGCCATACGATATTATTATTATTATTATTATTAATTGAAAGGTTGCTCCTCGCTCCTCTAAAGCCTGAATGAAACAAAGCCATTGGTCATTACTAGATTAGACGACGATCTAGGCGAAACCATCGGTCGCTACAAGGTTTGACCACTGCCTGGGCGAAACCATTGGTCGCTACTAGGTTAGACCGTCTGGACGAAAATTATTGCTTGTACTACAAGCAAGGGAGTCGGGGACGCAAGCCCGAGGTTAGGTTTGTCTTTATATGTGAAGCCTTACACATAAAATTTAACATATCAAACTGACTTGTATCACATTCACCATTACTAGTTGAGGATTATATAAAAAGACTAGCTGTACCCGGCATGCGTTGCAATACCAATCAAAGAAAGTGTTGGGGATTTGACTTTGTTAGTTGCAGTGCTTTTGGATTCCCAATATCTTCTTCTTTTTCCGTTACCCACCTCTAAATTATTATAAAAAATAATTTTCTATCTCAGAAACATTCAACGAAAGTTACATCGCAATGAAATGAATGGTATATGAACGCATACGGGACTGCTGAAGCGATTAGAGCGCCGTCACGCATTTGTTGAATATACTCGTACGCTACCTATTGTTAAATGGATTTACCAACTCGAAAACCTTTCCTGGCGTGTACACAACAACTCATCAAAGTTTCATCGCAATCGGATGAATGGCATATGAACGCATACGGGATTTTGTTTAAACGATTCGCGCCGTCACTCATTTGTTGAATCTTCTTGTGCGCCACCCATTGAAAAACGGACTTACTAATGCATGAACCTTCGCAGGACTGTACTCAGCTCGACAAAGTTTTATCACATTCGGATGAATGGTATATGATCGCATATGGGACTTTATTGAGACGATTCACGCGCTGTCGCTTATTAGTTAAATCTACCCGTTTGCTGCCAATTGTAAAATGGATTTACTAAATCAGAAACCTTCGCGGGAGTGGAAACAACATTTCACCAAATTTCATTGCAATCGCATGAATGGTATAAGAACGCCTACGGAATTTCGTTTAAACGATACGCGTGCCGTTACCCATTTGTTGAATCTACTCGAGCGCTACCGGTACCCATTGTAAAATGGATTTACTACGGCCGGTATTACACTATCAAAGAAATTTGTCAAAGAAATCTTATCAAATATTTTATAAAACTGAACTTTTATAAAAGTTATACAAAGCAATAATCACACCATTACACTACATCAAATATTTTATCCTAGTTCACCAAAATGGATGAAGGACAGTTCCTTGTTCATTTTACTGTATTACGGTAATAGTTGAAATTCTGTGGTGGCAATACCGGTATATAACAGAAACGGAAAGATAAAGTGAACGTCTATGAGTTAAACCTTGGGTCGCCTACGTGAAAGTGTATTACGAGTAAAATCTTGGTGAACGAGCTGCAGTACGAGCACTTGAAAAATTACATTAATATTTAATTATTAATAATGTAACGTTTTTAGGGTTCGTAAAAATAGGTCAGGCTTATAATGCACTAATACTTTATTTACAATAATGTTATTTACACTAAATTAAATTAAGCCTACTCACTTCCACACACACACACACTTACACAGAGTTGCACTTTACACAGCTATTAGTCACTATTTATGTACACTGATCTCTGCAAATCAGTATCTCTGGCAGTCACGATTTATGTTCGTTATTTCCACTGCACTGTCCACATTTATATCCACAGGTCACTCGGCACACTCCTTAGCGGAGACTCGTCCAGGACTGACTTGCCCGCCGCAGTTTGCCGGTATATATCCAATCAGCTCCCTGGTCTCGAATATTCCCGATCAAGCCACCTCTCGTAAAAGCGAGTAGTTTCTAGTGGTGGATTCCAGCACTGTCTAGCCTCTTTCCGGCGATGTTCTAGCTCCCTTTTCCCCTTCCAGTGGGTTCAAGCCTATTCTGGTTGGTTGTTCTGGAACTCCCTGTTGCATCCAGTGGCCTCGAGAAGCAGAAGAGTCTAGTAGCCAAGGCACCAATAGTATACCTGACTCGTGGGCTATTGTGGTTGACTCATTCATCGTTGCACGGGGAGGGGCCCACCCTAATCAGCCCCGGCCGGACTGGCTATTCTGCATTCCTCACACACCCCACCTACCCGTCACTACGAGGATAAAGAAAATGGCGACCGCTGGGCAATTGCACGAATCTTTACACTGCCCCCTCCTTAACACTGTTCCGTCTCGGAGCAGACACTTCCAACAGGGTGACGGTAGGAACAGCTCGGTCCTTCACGGCATCGTGAGTTGACGAAGAAGTAACAGTCCACCGTTTTCTGAGACACCACGTTTGTTCGGGGCCAGCAGCACACCAGAACTTCAATCCATGTGCGTCGAAAGACTTCCTCTAGCATGCTTCTTACAATCCTCCAGTCCAACCCATCTAGTCCACAGCCCAACTTGGGTACAGCTAATTTGGATATGCTTCGCTCCAGTAGGTGCTCCCGCATAGCAAGTAGACTATCCCAGATGGCACGATAGGAGGGCTTCAGATGGGAAAGTTCTTTCGTCACCAGATAGAACAGCGATCGCTCGTTCCTGGTTAAGCTCAACACGCCCCCGATACGAGGCTCTTGGCGCTGTAGCTCTTCAATCCCGCCGTATTTCCGCCGGAACACCTGGGCAATTCCCTGGCTCATCCTCAGGTCCTTAGCCACACAGTGAGCCAAGGCATACTCACTGGCGGTTTGGAATAAATCCTTTCGAATCTCGGTAGTGACGCCATAACGAACTTTTCGGCCAATTCGGCATTGAGCCATGAACTCTTCGAAGGATCGTTCTGCTTCTGGCGTGTTGTAATTACTCACAACTTATATGGAACAAGGTATAAACACCCCCAGTCATTTCTTTTTCTCGCAAAGCTAATTTTTCTGACTTTGGATACCCTGCAAGGCAAACATCCAAAAAGATGAAATGGCAGAACAGTCAAATTACAGTACTTAATATTTAACGGTAATTAATCTTATATGCAAGATTAATTAATACCGCCAACGATGCATTATTATTAAGCCCACTCGTACATCAAGACATTTTTTTTCATCGAGCCAAATTTTCCCCCTGTATTTTCCCTGTTTATTCTATGCAATTTAAATTCCCTGTGTTCCCTGAGTTTTCCAGAAAGCGGTCACTCTGTACTCTTTAGCCCCCGCCCCCAATTAATTTTTGAGGAAGGTATAGAAACTAGATTTTGTTCCAATTGCATTGTAAATTATCTGCAAGTATCGCACACAACTTTGAGTACACTTCTGCAAAGATAAAATGCAACAGGAACCAAATACAGCACTTGAGGGTGGGGTTAGGCTATAATATCTAGGTTTGAGAATATTATAATATGTACAATTATTTGGTTGCAGTATTGGTAATGCACCTTTGATACGGTGTCTGTAATATTTCAATAGGTAAGAGCTCTTCTACGCGGTTCTGGCGTGTTCAATGTGGAAAATTTAGAAAAGAAAATAGTAGAAAACTCCAAAATTATGGAAAGGAATATAATGGAAAATAATGCCAATCTTGAGAGGAAACTTCGAGAAGTAACACTCACTACGGAAACGAAGCTGAGCGAGGAATTTCAAGAGTCGCTGCGGAAGTTGGAGGACGAGCTTGCGAGCGCCCTGCTTCAAAATAAGGACAAGCAACGAAACGAAACCATTGCCGCTGCTGAACCATCGGAAGGTAAGGAGAGTTTACCTGTTCCCGCCGCTGGGCGGACTGACCTGCCAATGGATCGTGCACCCGTTCCCACAGTTGGGCGTTCTGACCTGCCAACATTCGATGGGAAATCTGCATGGGAAGAATACTTCACCTTGTTTGAGACCGCCGCCATGATTAATGGGTGGTCAGAGGCCACGAAAGCTGCAATGATGAGCTTGTCGCTGCGCGGAGAGGCCCTACGAGTCCTACAAGCTGTTACCTTATCGGAGAGACAGAACTACGACGTTCTCGTTCAAAAACTGGAAATGCGGTTCGGACATCGACATATGGAGCAGCTATATCGCTCCCAGTTAAGAAATCGCTGCCAAAGACCTAATGAGAGCCTACAGGAGTTTGAAGCAGACATAGTCCGTCTTGTTAGGAGCGCCTACCCAACAGTGCCCAGCGACGTTTACGAGAGTCTTGCTACCGAGAAGTTTCTCGACGGGCTCCGCGAGACCGAGACACAGCGGGCTGTGAAGCTGGCGCGCCCGAAAACGTTGAATGATGCTTTGACCCTAGCCCTTGAGTTCGAGGCTGTTCAACAATCCGTGCGCAGCCAGGCGCGCATCCGAGCTCTGGAGGGAGACAAGGAGGTCCAACCTGTGCCTTCCATAGAAGAAATCGTGGAGAAAGTTCTTCAAGCCTTGCAGACCAAGAAGAAACGGACGAGGTGCTGGGGCTGCGGGGAGGTTGGGCACCTCAGAGATCGATGCCCTAATCTTACGACTAACAAGTACCAGCCGCAGGGAAACTAAAGAGGGTTGATGGGAAGGGGCGACCGTCAACCCGCGCCAACACCAGGAATGCCCCCACTTCTGCTATCGTCTCGTCTCTGGGTCGTCAAGCCAACTCAATATTTGTCAGTGGCCGTGTGGATGGAGAACCCAGAGACCTACTGCTGGACACAGGGGCCACAATGACCATCATCCGACCAGGCATCGTGAGAAGAGCAATAACACCCACAAGATGGACACTGCGAACAGCAACGGGGGAGCCAGCCAACGTTCGAGGGGAGGCAGTCGTCGACTTCATCATCGGTGATACCCAGTTTCGCCATCGTGTCTTGATCGCTGAGGTGGAAGAGGGCGTTATTCTCGGGATGGACATCATGACTAAGTACAAATTCGGACTAGACTTGGGAAGCGGAATTTTGAGAGTCGGAAACGAGGAGGTAGTGCTGCAGAATAGGAACGCCGCGACGGTACGGGTGATAGCAGCGATAGACATGGTACTGCCAGGACGTAGTGAAGTAATGGTAGAAGGGAAGCTGGACGGT
Organism: Meconema thalassinum; assembly: GCA_946902985.2. Lineage (NCBI taxonomy): Eukaryota > Metazoa > Arthropoda > Insecta > Orthoptera > Tettigoniidae > Meconema > Meconema thalassinum. Next base: position 514,835,344 of record OX336390.1, on the reverse strand, counting down.
GAAATTCCTGAAGGTTGTGTCGTCATGGTAGGGCCTACGTTTGGCGAAGACGAAACTGGACATGGAATGCTGGTAGCCAAAGCTTTGGTTCGTGCAGGGGCGAAGATTCCTGTGCGGGTAATGAACCTTCATGATCGCCCAATAACCGTTCGGGAAGGAACCACCCTGGGAATATGTTCGTATGTGTCCTCCGTCGTACGCCAAGTGCGAACAGCTGCCTCCTCATCCGGTATACTTTCAGTGTGGCTTGACAGTCTTATCGAGGCAGCGTGTCAAGAGCTAAATCCTGAGCAGAGCCGAGAGGTAAGGGAACTTCTCAAACGTCATAAAGATGCCTTCCAGGATGGGACTGGTAATGGAAGAACGAACGTGGTGCAACATCGCATCGATACGGGTGACTCAAGACCTATTCGCCAGACGCCCAGAAGATTGCCACTAGCCAAGCGAGAGGAAGCCGAGCGAATAATAAGCGATATGGCTCGCGATGGGGTGATTGAACCTTTAAGCAGCCTCTGGGCCTCGCCAGTGGTTCTGGTGAAGAAGAAAGGTGGATCTACGCGGTTTTGCATAGACTACCGCCAGCTGAACAATGTGATGAAAAAGGACAGTTATCCTCTACCACGCATTGATGACACCCTGGACACCTTGGGTGGGAGCACGATCTTCTCCACATTGGACCTCAAGAGTGGCTACTGGCAGGTCGGGTTGGACCCCAACGACAAGGAGAAGACCGCCTTTACGATTGGTTCGGGACTGTGGAACTTCACAGTTATGCCGTTCGGACTCTGCAACGCCCCTGCTACGTTTGAACGTTTGATGGAGCGAGTTTTAAAAGGGCTGTCTTGGGAAACCTGCTTGGTCTACTTGGATGACATCATCGTTCTCGGAAGGACGTTTGAAGACCACCTAAAGAATTTGGAGCAGGTGTTCTTACGTCTAAAACAAGCCAACCTGAAGCTCAACCCCAAGAAGTGCTTCCTCTTTCGGAAAGAAGTTAATTACCTGGGCCACGTTGTTTCCGGAGAGGGGGTTGCTGCAGATCCGGAGAAGATAAACGCGGTGAAGGAGTGGCCAATACCGAAGGATAAGCGCGAAGTTAGGAGTTTCCTCGGACTATGCACCTATTACCGTCGATTCGTGCCAGGATTTGCTAATCTCGCGAAGCCTCTGACTCGACTTACCGAAGACGGCCGGAGTTTTGTGTGGGACACAACCTGTCAACAGGCTTTCGAACAACTGAAGGAGGTACTGACCAATGCTCCTATCCTGAGTTACCCACAACCGGAAGGACTGTTCGTTTTGGACACCGATGCTAGCAATGTGGGCATCGGTAGCTTGCTCTCCCAACTGCAAGGTGGGCAGGAAAGAGTGATAGCTTACTTCAGCAAGGTTCTTTCTAAACCGGAGAGGAACTACTGCGTGACTAGAAGGGAATTGCTTGCTGTAGTGAAGTCGGTGGAGCATTTCCACAAGTACCTCTACGGGAGGAAGTTCGTTCTACGGACTGATCATGCAGCACTTACGTGGCTTCTGAGTTTCAAGAACCCGGAAGGACAGGTAGCCAGGTGGATCGAAAGGCTCGAGGAGTACGACTTCGACTCTGAGCACAGGGCTAGTCTTAAACACAGAAATGCTGATGCTCTATCTAGGAGACCGTGCGCGCAAGACTGCAAGCACTGCAATCAGATAGAAGACAAAATTGCAGCGGTAAGAAGAAGTACTGTGACTGACGACCACTGGCAGGATGAGGAAATCCGTAAGGACCAAGAAAACGATCCGGACTTAAAACACCTACTGCGTTGGAAGGAGTCTGAGGAACGACCGACCTGGGAAGAGGTAGCTCCATTCTCGCGCTCTGTAAAAGCCTACTGGGCTCAGTGGAATTCCGTGATTTTGGAAAACGGGGTTCTAAAGAGTGTACTGGAGAATGAGAATGGGACTCAGGAGAGGCTAGAGCTTATTGTTCCACGAAACAGGGTATCCGAGATAGTGCAGTTGCTGCATGATGGAACGTCCGGAGGGCACCTTGGAGTTAGGAAAACCATAGAGAAAATCCGAGAGCGGTTTTACTGGTTCAATTGCTCCGACGACGTTCGTGAATGGTGTAGAAAGTGCGTGGTTTGTGCCACTGCGAACGGGCCACAGAAGAAGAGAAGAGCAGCGATGAGACAGTACAACGTTGGTGCACCGTTCGAACGGATCGCCATCGATGTAGCGGGCCCCTTCCCCACGGCTGAGAGTGGAAATAAATACATCTTGGTAGCAATAGATTACTTCAGCAAGTGGGTTAATTACCTGGGCCACGTTGTTTCCGGAGAGGGGGTTGCTGCAGATCCGGAGAAGATAAACGCGGTGAAGGAGTGGCCAATACCGAAGGATAAGCGCCCAATCAAGAGGCGGTGGTGGTTGCCGAGACACTAGTAAGGGAGCTGGTGAGCCGATTTGGTGTACCTTTGGAATTGCATTCCGACCAGGGGCGAAATTTCGAGTCGTTGGTGTTCCAGGAATTGTGCCAGATTCTCGGGATCCGGAAAACGAGAACAACTGCCCTGCATCCACAGTCCGACGGCATGGTGGAGCGCATGAACAGAACAATGGAGAAATACCTGTCCAAGATTGTATCCGACCACCAGCGGGACTGGTACAAGTTTCTCCACTTGTTTCTACTGGCATACCGCTCTTCTATACATGAGACCACAGGCCAAACACCAGCTAATGTGCTGTTTGGCCGAGAGCTGCGGTTGCCGTGTGACCTGACGTTCGGCTGCAGACATAAGGATGACGTTGTTGGCGAGGACTACATCTCCGACCTCCGTCGAAGGATGAATGACATTCACGACCGAGTTCGCGCAAACATCCAGAATCCGAGCGACCGGATGAAGGAGCGTTACGACCTAAGAGCCGAATCAGGAGGATACCAAGCAGAAGAGTCTAGTAGCCAAGGCGCCAATAGTATACCTGACTCGTGGGCTATTGTGGTTGACTCATTCATCGTTGCGCGGGGAGGGGCCCACCCTAATCAGCCCCGGCCGGACTGGCTATTCTGCATTCCTCACTCACCCCGCCTGCCCGTCACTACTAGGATAAAGGAAATGGCGACCGCTGGGCAATTGCACGAATCTTTACAATAATTATCATGAAATGAATGATGGTGACGTTCGAAAAAACCTCTGCCCGAGCAAAGAAAATTGAAACATACGAAGTAAAAAGTTACTCCTCAGTGGGATTTGGTCCCAGGTCTCTTCGCACCAGAGTGGAGCGCTCTACTCATTCCGCTAACAAGACACTGCCATGCCTTGGTTGGTTAGATGCATTGCGTCTACCGGTATGGGTAAAGTGCTTATTAATACACTTGTTTGTAATACCATAAGTGTAATTGAAAAATGATAATACAAATATTATAACATAAAATGCACTACTATTCACGGCTTATATCAGCCTATTTAACTATTTAATTCCTCTATATATCCTCAAATGGGCGTCCTTTGTGTGCAGCGCATATTGCCTCGACTTTTTTTACCTACAGTTTCTATCTGTTATCTGTTATATATGTTTTACATTGTATACCATTCTTTATGTAACATATTATGTAACATTTCATGCATTTCACACTCTGATATGAGCATATTTGCTGTGGTAATATTCCAGCTGTTATGATCCGCCATTTTGGTTTGAATCTTTTATCAAAGATAGCATGACGCTCGTACATTTTATAAAAGAAATTTTATAAAACCACCTTTTATAAAAGATTTCCCCATTACACTGTCATATCTTTTATAAAAGATCTTTTATCAAAGATCTTTGACAACTTTCTTTGATAGCGTAATACCGGCCTAAGTCAGAAACCTTTCCTCGGGTGTACACAAGAATTCACTAAAGTTTCATCGCAATCGGATGAATGGCATATGACCGCATACGGGACTTTGATAAAACGATTCACGTGCCGTCGCTCATTTGTTGAATCTACTCGTGCGCTACCTATTGTAAAGTGGATTTACTAAGCCAGAAACCTTCCCGGAAGAGTACACAACATCACACCCAAGTTTCATCGCTATCGGACAATTGGTATATGAATGAATACGGGACTTTGTTGAAACGCTTCGCGCATCTTCGCTCATTTGTTGAATCTACTCGTGCGCTGCCTATTGTAAAATGGATTTACTAAGCCCGAAACCTCCCCTGGAGTGTAACGCAACAACTCACCAAAGTTTCATCTCTATCGGACGATTATATATGAACGCATACGGGTCTTTGTCGAAACACTCTTCGCGTATTCGCTCATTTGTTGAATCCATTCGTGCGCTACCTATTGTAACATGGATTTACTAAGCTAGAAATCTTCCCTGAAGTGTACACAACATCTCACCCACGTTTCATCGCTATCGGACAAATGGTATATGAACGCATACGGGACTTTGTTGAAACACTTCGCGCGCCGTCGCTCATTTATTTAATCTACTTGTGCGCTACCTATTTAACATGGATTTGCTAAGCCAGAAATCTTCCCTGGAGTGTACACAACATCTCATCCAAGTTTCATCGCTATCGGACGAATAGTATACGAACGCATACGGGACATTGTTGAAACGCTTTGCGTGTTGTCGCTCATTTGTTGAATCTACTCGTGCGCTACCTATTGTTAAGTGGATTTACTAAGCCAGAAACCTTCCCTGAGTGTATACAACATCTCACCCAAGTTTCATCGCATTGGGGTGAATGGTATATGAACGCATGTGAGACTTTGTTGAAACAAACGCACGCCATTATGTTGAAGTTACTCGCGCGCCATCTATTGTTAATTGGATCTACTATGCCTATAACTTTTCCTGGCGTATGCACAACAACTCACCAAAATTTGATTGCAATCTGATAAATTGTATATGAACGCATCACCAACACTCATTTGTTTAAACTACTGGTGCGCTATCTATTGTTAATTGGATTAGCTATGCCTATAACCATCCCGGAAATGTGCCAAACAACCCACCAAAATTTAGTCGCAATCGGATGAATTGTAGGCTATATGAACGCATCGCCAACACTCATTTGTTTAAAATACTCGCACGCTGTCCATTGTAAATTGGATTGACTATGCCTATAATGATTTCGGAAGTGTTCACAACAACTCAATAAAGTTTCATAGCAATCGGATGAATGGTATATGAACGCATACGGGGCTTGTTTGAAACGATTCGCGTGCCGTCGCTCATTTGTTGAATCTACTTGTGCGATACCTATTGTAAAGTGGATGTACTAAGCCAGAAACCTTCCCTGATGAGTACACAATATCTTACCCAAGTTTCATCGCTATCGGACGAATGGTATATGAACGCATACGGGACTTTCTTTAAACGCTTCGCGCGATTTCGCTCATTTGTTGAATCTACTCGTGAGCTACCTATTGAAAAATGGATTTACTAAGTCTAAAACTTTCCCTGGAGTGTACACAACAACTCACCCAAGTTTAGTCGCTATCGGGCGTATGGTATATGAACGCATACGGGGCTATGTCGCGTCGTCACTCATTTGTTTAATCTACTTGTGCGATACCAATTGTTAAGTGGATTTACTAACCCAGAAACCTTCCGTGAAGTGTACACAACATCTCAGCCAAGTTTCATCGCTATCAGACGAATAGTATGTGAACGCATACGGGACTTTGTTGAAACGCTTCGCGCGTCGTCACTCATTTCTTGAATCTACTCGTGCGCTACCCATTATAACATGGATTTTCTAAGCCAGAAACCTTGCCTGTAGTGTACACAACCTCTCACCCCAGTTTCATCGCTATCGGACGAATGGTATGTGAACGCATACAGGACTTGGTTGAATCGCTTCGCCCGTCGTCGCTCATTTGTTGAATCTACTCGTGCGCTACCTATTGTTAAGTGGTTTCACTCAGCCAGAAACCTTACCGTAAGTGTACAGAACTTCTCACCCAAGTTTCAACGCAATGGGATGAATGGTATATGAACGCATGTGAGACTTTCTTGAAACAAACGCACGCCATTTTGTTGAAGCTACTCGCGCGCCATCTATTGTAAATTGGATTTACTACGCCTATTACTTTTCCGGGACTGTGCACAATAACCCACCAAAATTTGATCGCAATCGGACGAATTGTATATGAACGCATGGCCATTATGCATTTGTTTAAACTACTCGCGGGCTATCTATTGTGAAATGGATTAACTATGCCTATGATCATCCCGGAAGTGTTTACAACAACTCACCAAAATTTGATCGCAATCGGATGAATGGTTTATGAACGCATAAAAGACGGGCACACAGACATTCCTTTTTATATACTGTATATATAAGACTAGCAGTTACCCGCGGCTTCGCTCGCGTCATAGTCGTGTCAGATTATTCTTCAATGAAATGCAGGTTTAACCCCGTTAACACCCCTTTAGAACCTGAATATCCAAAAATCCCTCCTTAGTAGACGTTTTCGACGCACAACAAACATATCCCCAAAATATCATTCTTCTAACTTTAATAGATTTGGTTGGTCGATGAGAGTGAATATTAAAAATCCTTCCTTAGTGGACTTCTTTCCCCAGAATTTCACCACTCCCCATGGGCCCCTTAAATTGGAATTATGAAAATACGGTCGACCAATTATTTACTTATTTTTCAAGCTGATTCCCCCCCCCCCCCCCCCGGTTTTCATACTTTATGCCTATGTCTTTTAAGAGATGCTTGCTCCGTTAGGAATCCTTCAACCCCCACTTTTCACACATACACCTCATAGTATACACTACATCAAAAAACCCTCAGACATATGTCTTCTTATTCTTAATGATGATTATATATGCCGAGTATCGCACCCCTCAAGGAAACCAATCGGGAGATATTGTTATTCAATTAAATGCAGGTCTACCCCCTTAACACCCCTTTAGAACCTGAATATCCGAAAATCCTTGATTAGTGGATGTTTTCGACATACACCGAACATAACCCCAAAATTTCATGTTTCTAACTTCAATAATTTTGGCTGGGCGATGATGAGTGAGTAAGTCAGGACATTTTCTTTCATTTATTTTTCAAAATTTCACCCCTCTCATGAACCCCGTAATTGGATTTATGAAAAAAAAACGATTGAACACCTATTTACTAATAATTTAAGCTGTTTTTTTTTCGCTGAATTTCAAACTTCTCGCCTATGTCTTTTAAGAGATACTCGCTCCGTTAAGAATCCTTCAACCCCCAATTTTCACCCCTTTCACCTCATAATATACACCACATCGATAAACCCTTAAACATATGTCTGCTTATTTTTAATGATTAGTTTATATGCCGAATATCACATCCCCAAAGAAACAACTCATGACATATCGTTATTTAATGAAATGCACGTTTACCCCCTTAACACCTCTTCAGAAACCGAATAAACAAAAATCCTTCCTTAGTTGACGTTTTCGACATACAGCGAACATATTCCCAAAATTTAATATTTCCAACTTCAATAGTAAGTTTTCGCTGGGCGATGATGAGTGGGTGAGTCAGTCAGGTCATTTTCTTTCAATTATTTTTACCAGAATTTTACCCCTCCCCATGGGCCCCTTAAATTGGATTTATGAAGAAACGCTCGAACACCTATTAACTTATTTTTTAAACTGTATTTTTTCCCTGATATGAGTGAGCGTGTTAGTCAGTGAGTTAGGAGACTCTCTCTCCTTTTATTTTTTTCAGAATTTCACCCCACCCCATTGGCCCCTTAAATTGAATTTATGAAAAAACGGTCGAACACCGATTTACTTATTTTTAAGCTGATTTTTTTCCGCTGAGTTTCAAACTTCTCGCCTATGTCGTTTAAGAGAATCACACTCCGTTAAGAATCCTTCAACCCCCAATTTTCACCCCTTTCACCTCATAATATACACCACATCGATAAACCCATAGACACACGTCTGCTAATTTTTAATGATTACTTTATATGCCGAGTATCACATCCACAAATGAAACCACTCGTGAGATATTGTTATTCAATAAAATGCTGGTTTAACCCCCCTTAAGACCCCTTTAGAACCTGAATATCCAAAAATCCTCTCTTAGTGTACGGTTTTGACATATATCGAACATATCCCCAAAATGTCATGTTTCTAACTTCAATAATTTTGGCTGAGCGATGATTGAGTGAGTAAGTGAGTGAGTCAGGACATTTTCTTTCAATTTTTTTTTCAGAATTTCACCCCTCCCCATGAACCCCTTAAATTTGATTTATGAAAAAAAACTCTCGAACACTTATTTACTTATTTTTAAGCAGTTTTCTCTCCCTGAGTTTAAAGAGTGAGTGAGTCAGTCAATCAGTTAGGACACTGCCTTTCCAGTCCCCCCCAGAATTTCACCCCTCCCCATGGGCTCCTTAAATTGGATTTATGAAAAAACGGTCGAACACCTATTTAATTATCTGTTAAGCTGATTTTTTTCCGCTGAGTTTCAAACTCCTCGCTTATGTCGTATAAGAGATACACGCACTGTTAGGAATCTTTCAATCCCCACTTTTCACCCCTTTCACCTCATAATATATAACACATCTAAAAACCCTCAGACACGTGTCTTCTTATTTTTAATGATGAGGTTATATGCCGAGTATCACATCCCCCAATGAAACCAAACGGGAGTTATTGTTATTCAATGAAATGCAGGTTTAACCTCCTTAAGACCCCCTTAGAACCCGAATATCCTAAAATCCTCCCTTAGTGGACTGTTTTGACATACAATGATCATATCCCCAAAATGTCATGTTTCTAACTTCTATAATTTTGGCTGGGCGATGATGAGTGAGTCAGGACTTTTTCTTTCAATTTTCTTTTTTCAGAATTTCACCCCTCCCCATGAATCCCTTAAATTGGGTTTATGAAAAAAACTGTCGAACACCTATTTACTTATTTTTAAGCAGTCTTTCCCCCTGAGTTTGATGAGTAAGTCTGTCAGTCAATCAATTATGACACTTTCTTTCCTGTTATTTTCCCCCCAGAATTTCACCCCTCCCCATGGGCCCCTTAAATTGGATTTATGAAAAATCGGTGAAACATCTATTTACTCATTTTTTTTCCGCTGAGTTTCAAACTCCTCTCTAATGTCGTTTAAGAGATACACGCTCTGTTAAGAAACCTTCAACCCCCAGTTTTCACCCCTTTCACCTCATAATATACAACACATCGAAAAACCCTGGGACATGTGTCTTCTTATTTTTAAAGATGAGTTTATATGCCGAGTATCAGATCGCCCAATGAAACCAATCGGGAGATATTGTTATTCAATGAAATGCAGATCTACCCCCTTAACACCCCTTTAGAACCTGAATATCCAAAAATCCTTCCTTAGTGCTCGTTTTCGACTTACCACGAACATATCCCCAAAATTTCATGTTTCTAACTTTAATAGTTTTGGCTGGGCGATGATGAGTCAGTGAGTCATTGAATCAGTCAGTCAGGACACTTGTTTTATATAAGAGATGACAGAGAGTAGCCTGGCAAAAGTTAGTGGAAGCAATGCTGGACTCAGGCAGGGCCCCGTGGTCGTCAGTCTACGTCACACTTGTTGTGAGCCCTCTGCCCCTGGAGGAAGTAAAGGAGGAACAGGAAAGGAACTAGTCATCCAATCGTAAGTAAAGCCCGACTAAGAAAAGCTTTTACGGAGGTGTAGATCAGCCTGCGGCTCGAATCTCCTCTTCTCCTTCTATTCATATATTGCATACGCTCGTGCAGGTGACTGCAGCCTCCTCCGAAATGCTCCAGAAAATCCTAGACAAATGAGACTTTAAAACCAGTGGTAATTTTTGGCGTTAAATAACCATAATGTTTTCTCAGCCCTTGATTGTTGTTGTTTCATTTGAGGGGCGTGGACAACGTGGTCATTTAGCCTCGTGTAATTAGGGGTTGTATAATTTTTCTGATAACCAATGTTACTGTGGTGTCTATAAATACGTGTGTATTTGTAATTCGGTGGGTATTGGGAAGGGAACGGCCGTGGCCTTAAGTAAGGAACTATCTCGGCATTTGCCTGGAGTGAAATTGGGGAAACCCCGGAACACCAGGATAGCTGAGGTGGGAATCGAACCCACCTCTTCTCAGTTTTTCCTCACGTAGCTAAATCTACCCCGTTCCATCCCTCAGACCAGAATTAATTTCTTGGTAGAACCGGAAATCGAGCCCGGGGTTTCGGGGGGACGCAAGGTGATTGCTTCCGATTTACATTTTTGGATTCAGCCTGAATACGCACCTGGAACCCGCCTGGAACCCTGTTTGAAAAGATTGTTATATTTGTTAAAGCAGGTTTTGATAATACAGTGCAGTACAAATACAAAACATTAATCAATGTTACTATTCTAAGAGTCTAGGCTGGGTATTTGCCTTGAAGGCCTTAAATTTAGACATGCCTTTGGAGATTTCGAAGCGAGATATTTGGGTTCTATATACGGCCATGCCTTCTTGAGCTGCCTCTATTTTGCCTTTAAGATCAGTAATTTCACTGCGAATTTTATTTCGAACAGTCAACAGGGTCTCAAGAGTCCGTCTTTTCTTTTCTTCAACTGCAACAAAATCAAAAGATATATATTGACAATGGAAATTCTAACAGAAATTAATGCAATTTAACATATGCCAATTAGCTAAGCATAGGCTACAGAATAAATCTTTGAAAATCACACTTGCTGGAGAAACGTCACATAGAAATCTAAAACACGGTTGTTCTTACCCCGTGGCGTATTCTCATCCCATACACAACTAGTAACAGGGGCGTGGTGGCTCAGCGGTCTAGCTGTATGCCTCTCACCAAGGCGGTCCGGGTTCGATTCCTGGTCAATGCATGTGAGATTTTCGAAGTGAAATGCCATGTCCTGTGGTTCGGATTCCACGTAAAAAGGAGGTCCCGTGGCTCATAATCACAAGATTCACGGTCACGTAAAACTACAATCTTCCTTCCTTCCTTACAACTAGTAACAACAGGAGAAACGGTAACATAGAACAGGGTAAGTTCCGACACCACACCGTTTTGCTTATTTAAGAAGTTGGTTGGTTCCTTAGTTTAGGGGCTGCGACAACGCGGTCATTTAGCCCCGTGTACTTTGGGTGTGTGTAGAATCTGTCTGATAACCGGTGTTAATAGTGATGACCGTATTAGTGTGTGTTATCTGTTTTTAATTCGCGTAAGGACTGCAGACGATAATTTCAAGTAGTTCCTACTTTCGCTACTAAATGCTACCGTCCACGACACCTAGCTGTGAACCTGGCTACTACTAGATGCCATCGCAACTAGCCCCTGGTGAGGAACGTTGGAACTTAAGAGCATTAATCAAACCTAACCTACAAATTTTGCATCACACAAGTTTAGTTAGTGGAAGGTTCATTTATATACAATAAATCTATGACATGGGCCCGCCGGATTTGCTTCCCCTCCGAAGGAAGGCATACTGAAGAATTTTAACACTCCTAAAAAATCCAACGACTTCGGCCGGGTTTGAACCCACGACCTTGGGTATAGAAGCTCAGCATACTACCATCTACGCCACCGAAGCCGCCTTATTTGAAAAGGAAAAGGAAGCTTTTACTTTTTACGTGACCGTTAATCATGCGATCATGAGCCACGGGACCTACTTTTTACGTGGAATCAGAAACACAGGACATGACATTTCACTTCGAAATTCTCACATGTATTGACCGGTAATCGAACCCAGTCCACCATTGTGAGAGGCCGACAGCTTGACCGCTGCGCCACCACACCCCTAATGCTTATTTAAAGATGGGTCTAATTTCTAATGTCAAATAGAAAATAAAATACGATAAAAGCGTTTTAATGTTAAATTAGTCAAGATTACATGCCAACGATGTTGATTCGTGAAGGAACTCATATTGGTGAATACTTGACAAAATGCAACTAAGAAAGGTCCTGCAACGGAGACTAATTTGCATTCAATAATTTGGTTCTATTCAGTTCTGCCATAATAATTTGGTCACCTCTCTACGGTTCCTTCCCTCAGCACTGAGCATTTTGCTTCACGCGCGATCAGTCACGTTGGCACTAATTTCTATGTGTTAAAGTTTCACTATACACGGTACTACTATCCTATTCGAAGCTTTAATATCACAGTTTGGTGCAATTATTATGAATCCACGTCATAACATTTGACTTACGGTAGGCCTAAGTTTGGTGAAACTCCACGTGATTAGATCAAGGGCGAAAATAGTGGCACTGAATAGTGAATACAATGAACAGCAAGTAGTTCCGTGAAGAACTATATAGCCTATTTTCATATATCCTACTTATGTTAGTTGCCCCCAATCAATATACAAAATTTCAATTGGAATGCTGAAATATATTCGTAGATGTTAACAACCGTCTAAATATTTTGGATGGTCGCCATGTTGGATTTTTATATATGTAGGCCATAGAGTTATGTACTATTACATGAAGATTAATGCGTAAGTGTATTATACAAACATCAGTCGCATGATTAGGACACAAGAAATAAAAACATGATTTTAAAAATTTCACACAGCCGCCATCTTGTGGTTATGAAAACAATTGAAATAAATTATATGTCAGTGGATTAAAATTTGTACAAGCATTTACCGTACCAAGTTTCACAGAGCTCGGATGGTTGAATCGCGAGAAACGTCCATTTCAGTATTTAAATTTCGCGTTGCCGCCATGATGGATTTGTCCTCACCAGGTTATTGAAAGTCGCATAAGTGAACCTATGTTCATAGCCTTTATCAACATACAAAATTTCAATTTGATTGCTGTCATAGATTAGTAGATATTGAGAACCATCTAAATATTTCGGATGGTCGCCATTTTGGATTGTTATACATGTAGGCCATAGGGTTATGTACTGTTAGATGACGATTATTGCATAGGTTCATTATTCAAACATTTACTTCGATCGGATGATTAGAACACAAGAAATAAAACTTAATTTTAATATTTAGCACAGCCGCCATCTTGAGATCATGTAAACAATTGAACTAAATTAGATGTCAGTGCATTGCAATGTGTAGCCTATAAACATTTGCTGTACTATGTTTCACTGCGCTCGGATGGTTAAATGACGAGAAAAGTATATTTAAATGCTTCAACTTCGCTTGGCCGCCATGTTCGTTTTGTACTTAACAGGTTTTTGAAAGTCACATCGGTGAACTTCTAGCAGTCCCTTTATCACCGTCCAAATTTCAGGGTGGTATCAGTAATAGTTTCGGAGGTATACATGTAGAATGCCGGTGAAATATTTCGCACAGCCACCATGTTGGACTGGTGAGACGTAATAACATTTGAAGGGCACGGTCGGAGTCGGACAAAATAGTTTTATGACCTTACCGAGTTTCATTGAAATCGCTCCATCCTTTTAGATTTTATTAAGGACACACACACGGACAAAAGGTGATCTCATAAACCTTTCTTTTTTCATAAATGAAAATATAAATGAATACCGGTACATCAATAGTTATACCACAGAACAGTTCCAGACTATTCCTAGGTAGTAATGACAATGAGACGGTCTTAACTGTATTTGATTGGCCGCTTAGAAAAATTGAAAAAAAAACGCTCGTAAAACCTTAGTTCTAAGTGTTTAAATTTTGTGAGGTGCTTCCTTACAGTTTCAGAAATATTTATTTAATCTGCAAATACATTTACGCATGAAATCAGTTGCTATGTATTACATAAACAAGTCATATCATAGTGTGAGAATTTTGCTCAACCTGCGACCAATGGCGTAACTTTCGTTCTAGCGACCACTGGCGGGTTAAGAGAAGACTGAAATTCTGTGTAAATACTCCGATGTAATTACTATAGTTTCCAAATCGCGACTTGCTTACTTATAAGTGTGTTTGATACTGATGTTGGTAATTTTATGTATATTTACCACTGGTGAATTACCTCTAATTGCAAATAAAGTAAATGAATGAATGAATGAATTCCAACCCCAGTCGCCTGGGTGAAATACAAGTAGCTATGCTACTGCGCTAACACACTCCCTACACCCTTATATCAACGGATAATATTCTATTTTTACATGCCATAACACATACTTACAGTGCGTATAATGTGTCCAAGGTTCCAATGTCAGTGGTTGAGAGACAGTTAACATACCATGCATTCTTTGGGTCGGGTTCTGGAACACTATCTCTTCATAATTCTCGCTCACAACAGGCAAATCATCAACCACAGGTTCCATTCCTCTGCGGTATAGCTTCAATAGATGACACAAGGTTACCTGAAATGTTGTTCAAGTTATACGTAGGTCATTATGCAAGTCAGAAAACATCGGTTTCTTGAATAGTACCTCGAAACACAAATCTAGCAGGACAAAATTAATATTTTTCCCTATTTAACAGACAAGCAGAAATACCCATCTTACGAACGGTCTTTGGCACCTAACGGCCAAAATCCAACACATCATGATATATTCTTAACGTAGTTATGGTGTTAGTATTTAATTCTCAACCTAGCTATGGTCCCGAAATATAAAATGCTATTAAGACAGCTCATTGGTAGTGACTTAATAGCATTTTGTGACAATGATATTTGTTGTTGTTTCATCTGTAGGGCTCATATGTGGAGGTACATAAGACAATCTTTGTCAAGGAACAGGAAAAGCATTGGAAGTGGCCAAGTTTTGGGCTAAAATAATATAACTGTAAAATATGTATGTTTCTGTTACTAGAATAATAATAATAATAACAATAATAATAATAATAATAATAATAATAATAATAATCTGAGGGGCTTAGACATAGTGGATTTACGTATACTTGGGTGACTGAGGAATTTGTCTGATAACCTGCGTTATTGTGATACATGCATATGTAATTCAGGTGAGGGTTGGGAAGGATGTGACCGTTGCCTTAAGATAGGAAAGTGGGAAACCACGTAAAACCACTTCCAGGATGTCTGAGGTTCAACCTCTTTTAGTTTTTCCTCACGAGGCTGAGTGTACCTCGTTCCATCCCTCAGACCAGAATTTAAGTTCTTGGCAGAACTGGATATCGAACCCGGACCTCCGGGGCGTCAGCCAAGAATGCTAGACACTTCACTACGAGGTGGACTTGTAACAATGAAGTAGAGGATAGTGAACCAAGTTAAAGCTCAAATAACTATGAACTTCCAAACTAAATAAGAAACAATCACATTGCTTTAAATCAAGAAGGCATTTCCCGCTTCAATAAATACATCAACGAAGGGGCAGATGACCTCGCTGTTCAGCCCCTTAAAACTCAAAAAACTAATTAACTAACATCAACGGCAACACAACAAACTAAAACCGAAATACCAGTTAAATAAACCACTTTGGAAAAACATAATGGAACGACTACGATTTTTTCTCAGATAAATATTCAAACATTTTGTAACAATAATTCCCTAGGTAACTGAAAGGAACATGAAATTTCTTCATGCCATTCAAGTCGAATGCCACGAGAGGACATTGCTATAAAAAGTACTCGCTTGTTTGCACTTGCTCTGTAAAATGAGACTCAACAGCGGTAGGGAAACATCCGTTCAACGGTACTTTGGTTTCTTGAAATGAAGACCGTAATATAGGGCTGCTGTACCTGAGGGATCTGAGGTAGTGGTGAAACGCGGAACTAAAGAAACTATTACCATAACGAATAGAATATAAAGTGTGATCTCTTCTCCCTCAATAGCATGTAATGAATACGGATCGGGTTGGCACTCGCCGCTACGCAGCGCTACAGTCGACTTGAGATTGTTGATTTCCACATATGTTTATGTGTTTATGTGCGATATTTTTTATATATTAAGTATTTAATCGGTCGGAGTGTTTTGGTGGTGTTCTGTGCAAACGTTTATTGATATACAAGTGCTTACACTATTACTTCATAGTATTAATACTTGAAATGCTATTGTAGGAAGCATTAAATGAAATGGAATTTAATTTCTTCTCGTGTGTTGACGTTATCTTCGTGTATTAATTTTATTGTTATTTAATGTAAGTAAACAGCAGTTTAGCCCTTACATTTTCATGAGTGCTTAATGTGAGTAGTGAAGATGCCTTGCTCTTTTGTACCAGGATGCAGATCTAGCTATGGGGACTGTAAAGAGGTCAGACGGTTTTTCAAACCTTCTAAAGATTAGGAACGTTTTATCAAGTGCAAAGGGGCCATACCAGGGAAGGATAGGGAACTTACTGGAAAGTCCTACATCTGTGATGCTCACTTTTCGGAAGATTTAATTGTTAAATTTGACAAATTTGTGATAGAAGGGAAGGAATTATTACTTCTCCCAAGAACCAACTGGCGATTGAAAGACTATTCTGTTCCACCTATATTTCCTAATTTGCCTAAGTACTTGTCCAGTATGGTGTAAATAAAAATGCTCTTGATGCCATTAAAGACTACTTCTGTGAAGAAAGGGATGAGCATAAAAAGACAATGAGTTAAAAAACATATACGTACCGTAATGCTGAAGGAGGCGTGATCAGTTTTAGACAATAGCCTACTCTAGAGATGGGACTAGCGATTACTTTTAACCATCGACTGACTAGTCATTCATTGGTAGAAACTATCGACTAGATAGTCGACTACTTTCAGTCGAATGGTTACCTGAATTCGCATTGCTCCTAAGCGTGTTGTTTCATGTATTAGACTGAAAGCAGTCGCTTCTAGGCAGCGTACAAAGCACTGCAAGCCGTTACCGGCTGAGTTGAATCGTACCAACAGATGAAAATCAAACTTCTCCTTAACCCACCTATTTATGCAGACGTTAGTTTGGACTACTCGACGCTCGGCAACATGCAATTGGTCCAAGTTATTTATTTATTTTTACTGTGCTTCGAAATGGTGGTTCACGTCGTGTAGAGTGCAGCCATTATTTGCAATGTTGCACATTTCATTTAATGCAAAATGTGTGAGTAAATGTTCCCCGATACCGGTATTGATACAGGGCACATTACCTGTATGTACTGTGGATAAGTGAAGTAATAGACCAATACTTAATTAACCTAAGAGTAAATTAAATCACTATTACTGAGAGGGAGTTCTTAAGTACCGGGAACAATTCCATAGCCAACATTGAAATAATCACACTTCATATTTTAATACCAAAAAATAGTAAATGTAAAATATGTCCATAGAGTCATAACAAGTTAGGCTATGTGTTCACTAATGTAATCCTCTCTGAAGTACTAAGAACGTAGAGCTGAAATACGACTTGAACAAGAAAATTACGGCCTACAGTAAATACACACGAAAATAGAACACTTTAGAACAGCAACGAGGGCGAACTTTCAGTGGAGATGTTGGCAACAATGTAAATACTAAGTTTTTTTTAATGCGCGCGCTATCCATGTGCTGAAACAATTGACGACCAGAACGTAAAACTATCCGAGCGCGTTCTACATGTTAAAAGTTAAAACACAATTGGGATATGTCGTTTGCAAACGACTTGTTTATGTTACGTTGAGTAGTTGTTGAATTCATTCGACTGTTTTTTAAAAGCAGTCAAACAAGTCGATGGATTTAACATTTTTCAGTCGACTGCTGCGGTGCTGCCCATCTCCAAACAATTGACGACCAGAATCAATTTGTACGTACGGTCAAGCTGTCCTCACAGTACCCGCTGCAATAGATGTAGAGATTCACATCACCACTCTATCTTATGGTGGATATCAGTACATAAAATCAGCCATAAGGCAACGGCAGTTTAACCACAGACAACGCTACAACTCTTCCATCCCTGCCCTCATGTCGTTGCCACTAACCCCCTCCCACACAGCACGCCACTGCCCTGACACAGTTGTTAGGCCTGCTACAACAACTCTCAGCCATAACCCTGTAAACTACAGCTAAACCAAACCCAGAACCCCCTAATACACTTCATTTGCAGAGCAATAAAATCCATAAAACAACTCCGCAACAAGCTTCACAAAAACCTAAATTATAAACGAAAAGACTACTCCACAAACACCAAAATCAGTAAACCTCCCTCATTTCAGCCACACTACACCTTAAACAGACATAGAAGGCATAGGCATGACCCCTTCATGGAGTAGGCTATTGTGTAAACACGATCATGTCTCCTTCAACTTTACTGAATACTTCATTAAATTCTATTAAAAAAATCATAAACTCATTCCACAAATCTTAAAATTAGTATACATCCCTCATTTCAGTTACTCTATTCATTAAACAAACATAGAAGGCATAGCCATGACCCCTTCATGGAGTAGGCTATTGTCTAAATCTGACCACGCATACTACAACCTTACTCTAATTCAAAATTACGGCTAAATGATCCATCAGACTGGGAGGCAAATATATTTACCGGCTTGCCTGGGATGATGTGCCACAAAACCGGTATCTGGAGTTCAAACATAACCTAAATATTGAATGACAATATTGAATTGTTCAATTACTTGGACAATTGGATTTAGGCTATTTCATTGAAAAAATCAACGAACTGTATAAAACTATAGGCACCTACAGGTATACTTAACTTATTAATTAAAGCTCTACAATAAACATGCAGCACAATGAATTGTAGCATGAAGTTATCCTGAAGAAGTCGTTTGATTAGTACGACTACTTAAATTCGAATGATTCCATTCGCTTGGAATTAGTCGTTTGCCAACGACTTGTTTCATTCGAATGATTTCCATCGATTGCTTTGGGATCAGTCGTTTGCAAACGACTTGTTTATGATACGGTGAGTAGTCATTGAATTCATTCGACTGTTAGGTAGATTTCATTAGAAAGCTAACTATTGCAATGGGTCCCATGTTTCGACTTCCGGAAAATTTCGACATATCTTCGCGTTTCATATCCCCCAGACCCCAAAACCACCGTCAGTTCAAAAGTGTATATATATATATATATATATATATATATATATGTATATCAGTTTCTTGTGGACACGATAACTGCCGTAATTTTGCACCAATTACTTCGAATTTTTTACCGAAGATGTATACCTATAAAATCTCGGTCGAGTTCGTTACTGGGCTAAATCGGTCGAAGGGGGTGAAAATGGGGGGCTTTTTTCGAAAAAGTGAAATTTCGCTATAACTCTCTTAATACGTGCAATATCGAATCCATTCAAAGTTCATAATATGTGTCGGATAAGTGCCAAAAATGTATGTCAAATAAGATTTTTGATAGCACCAACCATTGACCAAGGGGGTGGAAAAAAGTGGGTTTTTCGGGAAACATTAATCATATCTCTCTTAATAGGCACAATATCAAAACCGTACAAAATGGACAATATTCCCCTAATAATTACCTAAAACTTTTGTCTGAAAGAATTTTTGATATGACCCACCATTACGCCAAGGGACGAGAAAAATGATTTCGGAATTATAAGAAAATGCCAAGAGCTATCAGTGGTTGCCATGGCAACACTACTAAATTGATGAGGCATGGACCATCAGACGTTGCCATGACAACGCACTTGCACGAGATCAGATTCAGTATTTCCATCTGATTAAGTGGTTGGTTGGTTGGTTCTTAAGTTTAGGGGCTGCGACAACGCGGTCATGTAGCCCCGTGTACTTTGGGTGTGTGTAGAATCTGTCTGATAACCGGTGTTAATTGTGATGACTGTATTAGTGTGTGTTATCTGTTTGTTAATTTAAGTACTGCAACTAACAATTTTTCAGATAGTTCCTACTTTTGCCGCCAAGCGCCACTGTCAACGACTACGAGGCCAAGTTCAGAACTGAGCTACTAGACGCCGCCGCAGTCGGCTCTTGGCAACGAACATAGAAACCTAAGAGCGTTGTATACATTCTTAACCTATCCAATTTAGCTTCACACAGGTGCAATTAGTGGAAGGATCTTTAACAAGCCATAAATCTATGACATGGGACCGCCGGCTTTACTTCCCCTCCGAAGGAAGGCATACTGAGGGATATTTAACGCTCTTAAAAAATCCGACGGCTTCGGCCGGGTTTGAACCCGGTATCTTGGGCATAGAAGCTCAGCATGTTACCGACTACGCCACCAAAGCCGCCTGATAAAGTGGGAAGCGGCTTCGGTGACGCAACTGGTAGCATGCTGAATGTCTATGCCCAATGTCGCGGTTTCAAAGCCGGCCGAAGTCGTCGGATTTTCTAAGAGCACTAGAATCCCTCAGTATGCTTTCCTTTGGAGGGGAAGTTCCAACGTTCGTTGCGAGTTGATGGTTGGGGTGGCATCTAGTAGCCAAGTTCACAGCTAGGTGTCGTTGACGGTTGTACCTGGTAGCAACATTAGGAACTACTGCTTGAAATTGACCGTCTGCAGTACTTACATGAATTAAGACTAATACAGCAATTACAATTCACACCGTGTATCAGACAGATTCTACACTCACCCAAAGTACACGGGGTTAGATGACCGCGTTGTCGCAGCCCCTAAACTGAGGAACCAACCAGAGGTAGATTTCGTTAGAAAGCTAACTATTGCAATGGGTACCATGTTTCGACTTCCGGAAAATTTCGACATATCTTCGCGTTTCACATCCCCAGGCCCCAAAACCACCGTCAGTTCAAAAGTTATATATAATTTATGTATGTATATGTATATCAGTTTATTGTGGACACGATAACTGCCGTAATTTTGTACCAATCACTTTGAATTTTTTACCGAATACGTATACGTATAAAATCTCGGTCGAGTTCGTTACTGGGCTAAATCGGTCGTTGGGGGGTGAAAATGGGGGGCTTTTTTTTTTCGAAAAAGTGAAATATTGCTATAACTCTCTTAATATGTGAAATATCGAATCCGTTCAACATTCATACTATGTGTCGGATAAAGCCCAAAAATGTATGTTTGAAGAGTTTTTTTTATAGCACCAACCATTGACCAAAGGGGTGGGAAAAAGTGGGTTTTTCGGGAAACATTAATCATATCTCTCTTAATAGGCACAATATCAAAACCGTACAAAATGGACAATATTCCCATAATAATTACCTAAAACTTTTGTCTGAAAGAATTTTTGATATAACCCACCATTATGCCAAGGGATGAGAAAAATAATTTCGGAATTATAAGAAAATGCCAAGACCTATCAGTGGTTGCCATGGCAACACTACTAAATTGATGAGGGATGAGCCATCAGACGTTGCCAAGATAACGCACTTGCACGAGATCAGATTCAGATTTCCATCTAAGTGTGAAGCGGCTTCGGTGACGTAACTGGTAGCATGCTGAATGTTTATGCCCAAGGTCGCGAGTTCAAAGCCGGCCGAAGTCGTCGGATTTTCTAAGAGCGCCAAAAATCCCTCAGTATGCTTTCCTTTGGAGGGGAAGTTCCAACGTTCGTTGCGAGTTGCTGGTTGCGGTGGCATCTAGTAGCCAAGTTCACAGCTAGGTGTCGTTGACGGTAGTACCTGGTAGCAACATTAGTAACTACTGCTTGAAATTGACCGTCTGCAGTCCTTACCTGAATTACAGACTAATACAGCCATCCCAAAGTACACGGGGTTACATGACCGCGTTGTCGCAGCCCCTAAACTGAGGAACCAACCAAAATCTCTGCGGTAGATATAATTTTGCGTGAAGAAGTAACAGACCGTTACATAGTTGCACATCAGTGTCGAAACCTAGCATAAGGACAGTGTGACCACAAGTATAAAAATGGACCCCAAATGACAAGAAGGTTACCGTTCCCATAAGACAATAAAATGTTTAAAATAAGCATAAAATGACGAAAAACAAAGTTAATTAAGCTCCAATTATAAAATACCTTCTCGCATTAAATGAGGTCTGATCCTTCTACGAAAATCTGCATATTCTGCCTATTTTCGCCTATCCCCAAGTTTGTCCGGTGAAATCTACCTCCGCCTTCCGGCGTGCCGAGAGGACTTTTTTTTTTTAAAGCAGTCGAATAAGTCGATTGTTTTAACTATCGACTAATTCGACTGTTTTCAGTCGACTGCTGCCCATCTCTAGCCTACTCTATGAAGGGGTCATGACTATGCCTTCTATGTCTGTTTAATGTTAAGTTCTTCTGACATGATGGTAGTTTACTGATTTTGGTGTTTGTGGACTGAAATTTATGGTTATTATTGAATTTTATAGGAATCTACGGTAAAATTGAAAGTTGCGTTCGTACCGCTTTTTTTTTTCTGTGTTGCAAGTCTGTTAAGGGAATGTAAAATGTGTAACAATGTGAAGAAATCCTTTCTGATAGCGAGGTTAATTGTTCCGTTCTTTTTTTAAATTTACCGATAGCTGGCAAAACTAATTGCATTCTCTGTCTTCGCTTATTGTCGAAACTGGACTATTACAGGAGACGACTTATTAAATTATAATTGGGCACAGTAAAGTAAGTGGAGATGTCTAACTTATTAGCGCCTATGAGGATATCTTGCGGTGTTTTAACATGTAAAACAGGTCGCAAGGTTTAAAAGTCTCGTAAGCACCAATGCTAACTTACATCACAGATCGGAGCCAGCGCTGCGCTGCGGCGGACCAGGCGTACTAGGCCAGTGATATCACTTCTTATTCTATTCGTTATGCTATTACTATGACATGCAAGATGGCTGCTGCGGCCTTGGAATTATTAGAAGTGGTGATATTATG
Source organism: Meconema thalassinum (assembly GCA_946902985.2). Lineage (NCBI taxonomy): Eukaryota > Metazoa > Arthropoda > Insecta > Orthoptera > Tettigoniidae > Meconema > Meconema thalassinum. The sequence goes on along the minus strand of OX336390.1, from coordinate 514,812,818 downwards.
AACTATAGAACTAGATTGTTATGAAAAGCAAAGAGAGCTACTATTTTTGTTTATTCAAGGACAAGATGATAACAAAGAAATAGAGGAAGAACAAAACTTTTATAAGGAGAGAGATGTAAAAAACTATTTCAAAAGCTACTCGATGGCTTATTCATCATGTTCCACACTTACCTCTCTGAAGAATAAGTCTCATGACCAATGTACACGATTCTGATAAACGCAGCCAGAATATGAAAGTATACAGCAGCTTCTTATAGAAATTCCATAGTTCGGAGATACCTTGAAACCAACGAAATGTTACCTACATCGATGAGCTTATGCGCTTATACGTGATCTAGAACAAGTTTATACCGTATTTCAATTATTTGTAAATTTTAGAATAACTTCAGTATTATATTAAATTCGTTCCTTTTGTTTTGATTGTTCTATGTTTTCATATATTAGATTACAGTATATAGCATCTTGCCTCTTATCTAATGACTAGCAGTAGTGCCCGGCTTCGTCCGGTGGATTTATTTGTTTTATGGATGATAATGAATACCACTACAGAACTGGAACGCTCAAGGATAAGGATCGGAAAGCACCAACGTTTATTGCAGCTGATAACCTCAGTATATTGCACCATCACCATCGCCCTTATACAGAGACATACTATTGTCATGATGATAACTGTTTTAAGGGGCCTAAGAAATCTTTTTGCAGTAATTACTCCCCATGACTGCAATTTATAAGCAGCTCACAATTCTGCACCAGAACACTGGTAGGGGTGACGTGAATCATCCCGCATTACCAGGCAACAATAGACTTAGGTACGGTATTATTGAAGCTGTCCGGGAGCACTTGTTCTTTCGACTTACTGAACAAAAATCAATCTTTATGGTTACCTGAGAGGTGTAGCATAATGCTACATAGCATAAACTACTGGCCATTATATACAAGAAGAATGATGATGATGAAAATTGTTGCTTTAAGGGGCCTAACATCTAGGTTATCGGCCCAAATACAAAAATTATTTTCCAATCCGACTGGTAGTTCCAGAGATTAGCGCGGTTAAACACACAAACAAACTCTTCAGCTTTATTATATTAGTAAAGATTCTGGTTGGTGATTGTATCATCCTACGACCCGAGAGAGGAGCGATCTGCTATGCTTTACCAAATATTATTTGTTTAATTGTTCACAAGCGGTCTGCCTATGAACTGGCGCCCTCACAGATATATGTTATTACTACAAAGAGGTTATACTATAAATTATTACATTTAGCACCCAACGTGGGGATCTAGAACAGGATTCATCAGTGTAGGGGTAAGAATAAGTGTATTTTGTGCAAGGTATTGAGGGGAAGTGAAAGTGATTTTGGGGGTAGTTTTAAGAAGTGTATTTCATTATGTCAGAGTTAGACATAAAGCCGAGAAGTGGTTTGATTAGTGGGGAGAACGATAACATGTTGCAGAGTGAAGAGAATAGTGATGGTGAGAGTGGTGGGGTAGATGAGTGTACAAGGTTGGCAGAGGTAAATCCTGGTACAAGCAGCAAGGAGAAGGAGAATCCGGAGGATCAATTCAGTATAATCATGAAAATGTTGCAGAGAAATCGTAAGAAGTGGGATGAGAACAAGAAAGAGAATAAGGAAATGATGAAGGAGATGAGTAGGAAGATACGTGAGAAATTAGATGAGAATTTAGACAGAAGTAATAGGAAGATGAGTGAGAAGTTAGAGGAAAGCAATAGGAACAATCAGGAAAATAGTAGAGAGATGAGTGAAAAATTAGACAGGTAGTAAGCAGATGAATGAGAAAATAGATAGTGTGGTGAAGGTGAACGAGGAGTTGAATATAAAGTATGGGTTATTGCAGGAGAGTATTGAGGGGGTGAAACAAGAGATCTGAGGTGAAATTAAAGGTATGGTGGAAGAAAAGGGTAAAGTAATCAAGAAAGAACTAGATCAGAAATTGGAAGAGGTGGAAGGGAAAATTCAGGAGAAGTTAGTACCTCAAAGGGAGAATCTTATGCAGACAGTTCAGGTGGAAACTAGGCAGGTGAGAACCGAATTGGGGGGTGAAATTGATAAGGCGCAGAAGGAGTTAAGTAAGAAGGTGGAGGATTTTAGTCTGCAAAATTTAGAGAGCATAAAAGAGTTACAGGAGAAGCAGGGTGTGTTAAGAGATAAGTTAGAGGCAAGGGAAGGATGTATTCAGGAGAAGGTAGAGAGTGTTGAGAGAAAGGCAGAGAAAAAGATAGTGGAGTTAGAAGTCAGCTTAAGATCGAAGATTAGACAGGAGGTAGTGCAAAGTCGAATAGATGACATGGTAGGTGAAAGTAGTGTAGAGGTTGAGAAACTGGACGTAGGACATAATAGAGTAGATGCGATGAAGGTTCAGTTAGAGAAGACTGTAGATGATGGTAGAATAGCTTGCAGCAGTTAGAGGAGACGTTGGATGATGGTAGAATAGATGTGCAGCAGTTAGAGGATACGTTAGATGCTGGTAGAATATATGTGCAGTAGTTAGAGGAGACGTTAGATGATGGTAGACAGCAGTTAGAGGAGACGTTAGATGATAGTAGAATAGATGTGCAGCAGTTAGATGAGACGTTATATGATGGTAGAATGGATGTGCTGTAACATTAACATGCAGGTTTATATGGTAATCAAATAATAGCTAATAAGATATATTGAGTGCCAACATTTATTATTGTAGGTATATGTTTTAGTAACAAAGACTGACATCGTTGCGCAATGTATTACAGGAATGTGTGTTTCGATTATCGAATCATAAGGTTATCGTTACATCTCTCTTCTCAAGATATAGTATTTCTCTACACTGATTAGATTTACATATTTAACTTAACTACTGGTTTTACAGTTCTGCCATGTCTTGTAGTACATTTGAATGATTATAATGAGGGTGCTTTTGATGCTTCTTTTTTCTCTACGTTCGGTTCAACAGGATATGTTCCTTTGTTGGGATCATCTGGATTTATGGGTAGACGTGATCTTCCATAGATGTATGTTAGTGGATCTTGAATTGTCGATTTCATTCCTCGTTTGTACCTTGATTTTTTCAAAAATGTAAACCGGACTGAATTGGTGTTTCTTTTGTTATTGTGCATTCAATATTCGATGGTCTGATGAAACTGGTATATCTTCGCAAAATCGTTCCATCATCTTTCTGAATCGCATACGAGCGATCAGTTACTGGATATAAAAATTTTCCCGTGTACCACTTGTTGTTTAGATCTCTGATCAGGATCTTTTCGTCGTTTTGGTACTGTCGTGATTCCTTGGCTCGGCGATCAGCATATTTCTTCTGTGTTGATCGCTTTTCCTCAAGTTTTAGTGGTACATCGGTTTGTAGTTTGGGCTGCAGATTGTTATTAGAAAAGGAAATTGGAGTTCTCGTATTCCTTCCGAACAATCTCGATGTTGGTATGCCTAGTTCTGGGTCTCGTGCTGTATTTCTGGACATGAGTAGGGCTAGTTGTACATCTTCTCCACTGATGTCGCATTTCTTCACCAGTCGCTTTGCAATGTCCACGTACTTCTCAGCTAATCCGTTCGACCTCGCGAAACGAGGACTCGATGTAACTAATTTGAAAATGTCACAAATTCTCTGGACGAATATGTTGCGTTGTCAGCGTGAAATTCTTGTGGAACTCCGTGTGTAGCAAACCTAATTTTAAGTTGATTAATCACATCTGCTGCGGTTGTTTTGGTAATCTTTTGCGCTTCGTAGTATCCACAGTAACTGTCTGCCAGAACAACATACTGAAGATACTATTTCGAATGGTAATTTAGGTATTTTCTACATTATGATGGTTTCCTTGACAGATTTACGCTGTATGTAGACAGGTTTTGCAGGATTCAACCAATTTGGTTACGTCCTTTGTTAGAGTTTCCCAAAACACTAACTGTCTTGATCTTCTCAGTGTTAATTGTATACCCGGGTGCCCTTTGTGAACCACTTGCAGAACTCTAGGTGTTTCGCTTTTTTGGGACAAAAACGCAATCTCCTTTGAAAATGAGTCCATCACAATGTGATAATTCATCTAGAAAAGTGAAAAAAAACATCTCAATATCTGCGGCACTTGAAGGATATAGTTAGGCCAACCATTGTTCAAAATCTTGATTAATGCCTGGCAAGTTGGGTCTTGAAGCGTTGATCTTTTGAAGTCTTCAGTAGCGTTTTCAGACATTGATAACACCATTCGAACTTCGAGTTCTTCTTCATCCTTTTCGTAAGAATCTTCAACAATCTCTACTAACGTAAGTGTATCCGCAATCTTCAGTTCACTTCCTTTATGGTATACGATGATAGGGTTGTACTACTTGAGATCTAATAATATTCTTCTTAGTATCGGTGGTGCAATCACAAGCGGCTTTTTCCAGAGTCTTGATTGTTCTATTTTTTCATATATTACAGTATGTAGTATCATCATCATCATTGTTTCTTCGTTCCAGCAAGCCGGGTGAGGTTGTAAATGAGCCGTCTCCAATTTGTCCTGTCATCCATAACTCTTGTTCTTGTATTTGATGCCAGTTCTCATCTTTAGCTTCAAGGTCCTTATAAATTTGCTTCTCAGTATATAGTATCTTGCCTCTTATCTAAAGATTTTGGTTGGTGATTGTATCATCCTACGACCTGAGAAAGGAGAGTTCTGCTGTGCGTTACCAAATATCATTTGTTTAATTGTTCACAAGCGTTCTGCTTATGAATTGACGCCCTCCCAGATATATTTTATTACAACAGAGAGGTTAAGAGCACACGTCATATTATACATTTTGAATCCTGGTTCTCGAGCCACACGTTGATGTCACAAATGTAATGATTTTTATACCGGTATGTGACGTGTGCTCTTAACCTCTTTGTAGTAATAAAATATATATGAGAGGGCGACAGTTCATAAACAGAACGCTTGTGAAAAATTAAAAATTTATATTTGGTAAAGCACAGCAGAACTCTCCTTTCTCAGGTCGTAGGATGATACAATCACCAACCAGAATCATTAGATAAGAGGCAAGATGCTCTATACTGTAATTTAATATATGAAAACATAGAACAATCAAAACAAAAGGAACGAATTTAATATAATACTGAAGTTATTCTAAAATTTACAAATAATTGAAATACGGTATAAACTTGTTCTAGATCACGTATAAGCTCATCGATGTAGGTAACATTTCGTTGGTTTCAAGATATATATCCGAACTATGGAATTTCTATAAGAAGCTGCTGTATACTTTCGTATTCTGGCTGCGTTTATCAGAATCTTGTAAATTGGTCATGAGACTTATCCTTCAGAGAGGAACATGATGAATAAGCCATCGAGTAGCGATTCTAATAGCTTTTTACATCTCTCTCCCTTATAAAAGTTTTGTTCTACCTCTATTTCTTTGTTATCCTCTTGTCCTCGAAGAAACAAAAAGAGTTGCTCTCTTTGCTTTTCATGACAATCTTGTTCTATAGTTCATAATATCACCACTACTATAAATTTCAAAGCCGCAGCAGCCCTTTTGCATGTCATGGTAATAGTTGATTTAGTTCCGCGTTTCACCACTACCTCAGATCCATCAATAATAGCAGCCATCTTGCACGTCATTTATAAAAAGTCTGTTGTGCATCCATTTTGAGACCTTCTCTAGAGTTTCTTTACTCCATGGTAGCAAATCACAGTGCAGATAATTGGATACCAATACAAGTACATCTAAGGATCTTCTTAGAAATGCTACCATTACTTCTTTCTTCAACAGCACATCGCAATTGCACAAGTTCATATTTAAACAGTTCCATTCTCGATTTCTGAATATCTAAAACCCGTAATATAGGGCACATGTTCTGTAAAACAAACACCTTGAAAATAACCCATTTATGATTGCTCACTATTTTTTGATCATTGAGTCAAAGAGTTAGGTTACGTGCGTGTGGGAGGAGGGGGGGGGGTCACTTTTATAGAAAGGCAATTCATTTAGGCCTATTTGAAAATTTCTCTTTTTCCATTTTAGTTGTAATTTTAGACATTTTAACTTAATTACCGTCAATATACCGCTTTCTCTCACTTCGCAATATTATTATCATTATTTATAAGCTTGCCACGGTGGGTGAGTGGATATCGTGTCGGTCTACTAACCCCAAGATTGCAAGTTCGCTCCTGGCCGTGGTAAGTGATTTTTGAAAGGCGGCAAAAATACGATACGCATGTCATACGATGTTGGCTTGTCAAAGAACCCATTTGAATTCAGTAGGCCGAGTTCATAATGGAAAAATTAATCTCGGGAGTTTCCGCCAACACAAAGTTCCTCATATCTCTACTAGAAAGCGCTATAGTGTTCAAGGAGCTTAGATATCTAACATCTAACCTCCTTGACTTTCATAGTCAAGGAACAACGAAATTCGACATGCAAGCTACCCTCTGGGTGTCAAATAGCAAAACTTGCACCCGGCAGCCGAGGCCATACGATAGTATAGTATAGTATCATTATTTATAAACAGTCGTCGATATTTTTCCAGTGGTGCATAACAGTCGATAGGCATAGATTATAGGCAGCTATTTTATGGTATGATTTAAAAGTACGGCCATGAGAAATAACCACACTTCGTATGACAGCTGTCAGTGCGGGGATTCGAATCAGGGATCTCCAAACTACAGTTCTCCATTGCAGTGGTGCACGTAACTAACGCTATCAGCTACAAAGAAAGCTATAAATACTCATAATTTAACCTGTTTTCAATGACAAAAATGATAATGATTGGATTTAGTTTAGTTAAATTGGCATTATATCTCGTCAACACGAACCCCTGCCATGATCCCATTCGTGCAAATCTGTTATGAAGCTAAACAAATTCAAGAATACGCGGCAAATATATAATAAATAAAACCACAGAGTTTAGATGAAAATAAATCGATAAAGAGCAGCATGCCGATGAATTGTCTCAACAGTTTAAAAAGACTCGTGATAAAACAGACATTTAAAATACTACCTACATGAATTAAGCCCTAAAGAATTATTAGGCGGTAATTTCCCGAAACATCAGTAATCTCTCAGCTTCTTCATTCAATTCATTGTCAATAATCTTGCCCAAATTAGAGCAATCATTTAAAAGTTGTTCGGTGTTTTCCGAGTAAAATAGAATTCATGCTGCGGTCATTTAGTTCTGTGTAGAAGCAGCGTGACCAAGCATTCACAACCCTTACATGCTGATGCCGTATGAATACTGTAGAATTAAATGGAAACATCGCATGTAATTCCCAAATATTATGAATATAATTATAGTATACGGTATTCTTTCTTATCGAAATCCACTCAATTTCACGATATTTCGAGACGTTTAATCACTGATATTTGTGAACGTAAGTACATTATGCAAATAAGTATGGCTTGGTGCAATCACCATAACAATTTTGCAATTTCTGCACAGACGCAATTTTGATGGTTCTACCAATAAACTGTCATATCAATTAATAAATTCTTACTTACTCTCGAGCGTTCATCAGGATCTTTGAAGAATATCTTGATGACAATCTCAAACTCTCCCCATCCACTCTCTGTTATCTGGTAGGGTGGATGGAACACCGTGCGGATTGGCTCAGGGTAGCTCTCGTGAAGCTTGAACTGCACCTTCCTTACATACGGAGCCATGTCTTCGTTTAGGTAGGGCTTCACGTACACCGTCCATGAGTGGGTGTGGGCTCCTTCTTCCTCGCTCTTCTTTCCTAAGTATCGAGCCGAGTTTCCGTATACGATCGGCTTCGCAATTGTCAGTCCCTGCAAGGAAAACAGAGCTCTATTGATGATTTAGGGGTGCATGTAGATGGCCTAAAAACTATTTTTAAAACTTCAATAAAACACCATTAAGTTAAGTAAAAATGTTCTAAAATTGTTATAAAATTATTTAAAGCACGGTATTCCATAAACGTAACTCCAGGAAGAAAGACATACAGAAAGAAAGAAAGAAAGAAAGAAAGAAAGAAAGAAAGAAAGAAAGAAAGAAAGAAATCATGTTCCCACGGTTGTCTATTCCAGCACGGTGCTCTCTTATCAGACAGGCAGTGTGTGCATTGAAGGGGACGTAGAGAGGAAGGGTAGAAGTCCACCATAGCTAATACACTTTTCCAAATACGAGTGGAGCTGCTACATGATTTCATCCCTTTTATCTTATCATAAAGGCACTGGAATTTGACTTGTCCCAAAGCATAAAAATTCTACAACTTGAACCGAAGGCCTGCTTGTTAGCCCATTCCAGGTACAAATACTTACTGTAGGTACAATTAATCAAAAAAAGAAAAATTTCAACGTAAGGCCACTAAAATTGTAAGATAGTGCCACTCATAGAGCGAATTGTGAGCTCACTGTTGCAATAAATCATTTGTTGTTGTTGTTTCATTTGAGGGGACTTGGACATCGTGGTTATTTAGCCCTGTGTACGTGTGTGTGTGTGTGTAGAATTTGTCTTATAACCTGTGTTATTGTGGTGTATGTTGTAGTAGTAGTAGTGTGTGCATTTGTAAGTTAGATGAGGGCTGGGAAGGAGGTGGCCGTGGCCTTAAGTTTGGAACCATCCCGGCTTTTGCTTGAAGAAGAAGTGGGAAACCACGGAAATCCACTTCCAGGATGGTTGAGATGGGAATCGAACCCACCTCTTCTCAATGTTGTCTCACGAGGCTGAGTGTACCCGTACCAGTCCCCGATAACCCAAACCCCATGGCGCTACAGCCCATGAAGGGCCTAGACCTACCAAGCGACCGCTGACCAGCTATTTGGCCTGCAGAGTATGGGGTCACGCGTGGTTAACGCGTCGGATCCCCTCGGCCGTTAATCTTGGTCTCCGTGACAGGGGCGCTGCCTCGCTGTTAAACAGCTACTCAATTGTCCTCGCGAGGCTGAGTGCACCCTGTTCCAGCCCTCATGTTAGATTCTAAAATCTCTGACGGAGCCGGGAATCAAACCCATGCCCTCCGAGTGCGAGGCAGGCGCGCTACCCCTACACCACGGGGTCGGCGTGCCAGCCCTCAGACCAGAATTAAATCCTTGGCAGAGCTTAACGATCGAAACTGGTGTTTCAAGTCTAATAATAAATCGCATGTAATTTATTTCAGGTTTAGGGAAAAACACCCATAACAATTTGGGTACAATCGCATTGTCCGACTGAAAAAGCATTTAATAGTACATTATGCAACGAGCCTATAATGGCAATAATTAAGACACGAGTGAATGAAAATCCACAGCCTGCTTCCAGTCTCCGACCGGGTCAGGAATGGAATGAATGAAGCCCCTATCTAGCGGCGAGGATATGAACTGTGCCGGCTGCCGAGGCCTGACGCACTCCTCTGGGGCAATGATTAAATGAATGACAGATGAAATGAAATGATAGTGGAGAGTGTTGCTGGAATGAAATTTTTGACAGGGAAAACCGGAGTACCCGGAGAAAAACCTGTCTGCCTCCGTTTTGTCCAGCACAGATCTCACATGGAGTGACCGGGATTTGAACCACGGACCCAGCGGTGAGAGGCCGGCGTGCTGCCGCCTAAGCCACGGAGGCTCTAAGACACGAGTATGTTTTATAAATTTCCATACGAGTGTTAATTACCATTACAGGCGAGTTGCATACGACTGTTTATGTTCGACGATAATTATAACTATGTTGTGTTCGAACATAAATATTCATAAATATCTGTCGAGATTTCACCAGTTTTATGTACTGAACAGAGCGCATGGGGCGCAGATAATACCTTCTATTTGACCATGGCCTCCTGGAATACCTCACTATGACACTCGCCACGCAGTGAAATTTAAAATAGGGGGCCATGGAATTGAGCGCAGGTGCGATGCTACCCTCACCTAATTGGTCACACAACTGTTTCCTGAGCTCTGATTGGTGGGATGAGCCTCACTATAGTACAGTTTTCTGACATATAATATTTACATTTCGCCAGGGTCGAATATAAATTTCATTTACTAAGGCAACACGGAACAAGTAGTTCCGTGAAGAATTTAATAGCCTATTTTCATACATCGGACTTTTTTTTTTCATGAAAAATGTCAACGTGGTTCGGCCACTGTCTTGGCAAACCAGTTTTGTGTATCCCTATTTGTTTCCACTCTGTGTGGTTGTACATATCTTTATTATTTGTCTTCATTGTATTTATTCATTGTCAAGTTTGTTTTGTTTATGTTGGTTAGTCGTTCATTCATTTGTTTTGATTACATGTTGTATTCCCACTGCCGGTGTTTCCAGTGGGATATTTTTGCTTAGAAGGTATTTTGGTATTCTAAGTTGGCCACTTTGATTCTTCTTCTTTCTCTTTGTATTCTCTTTGACTTGTCTTTGAACTCTCTGCTGTGATTGGCTGCTTTCAGCATATCAGAGGCCTCCTTGCTGTTTGTAGCGACCAATCACGTGTTTCTTCTTCGTTCTTTAAGCTTGTAGCCATGACCAAATGTTGTGCTTTGACACTGGTTGTGATCTATCGACGAATATCCAGTTAATCACTTCTATAATTGGTGCTATCTTCATAGTAACCGTGCTTAGTGATCATGTCCTTGCACATGATTCATATTTTGTTAGGGCAGTGACATTTTGGTGATTTTCGGTCTCATCAGACCATGCTTGTTATCGCTACGCGACATGTTGACGAATCCTTCAATCCGCGGCGTCGGATAGTTTGTTGTAACATGTTTAATTCTGATCTTCATCTACTGCCTAACAATTTGTCATCACGCGTACGAATAATGATTTTGTTTCGTGTGATAAGTAATTCATCGTTTGTCTTGAGGCATGTGCTACAAGGCCATGCACTATCTTCCTGCACCATCACTGAAATGGAGGTTGACACTGGGCTCAACTACTTTACTATTGTGACAATACCGTGCGATTGGCATATCCCGGTATTTGTATGACATCAACTACTTTGACTTCCTGCGTTTCACACATAATTTGTTTAATTAACAATTCATTTTGGGCTTACGGTATCGGCACATCACTGTAAGTCAGTCCTGGTTCGACGACACATTCTCGTTCCATGCGACCTGTTTTTCATTATTTGTTGCAACTTCACTTGTGTTGCATATTTAAACTATACCATTCTTTGGAACCGCCTTGTATTGCATGCCGCTCCTTGATGTACTGATCTGCAGCTATGTTCAAGACAATTTATGTGTTTTAGGCTCAAGCCTTACGTGTGTTAATTCCATGCGGGTGTTTCTTCAATTGTGTAAATTTGTGCCAGTGTTTCTCATATATTTGTGTGCCATCTTTGAATATTTACTTTATGTGCCACCTATTTGATAATATATATTTAGTTATTGTTTGTGTTGTGTCCTTTATGCCTTCCTGGACCTCCTTAGTTGGTGACAGTGATATTGTCTGGTCCTCCACATGTTTGCTAAATTGTTTAAAAAATTAATTGGTATTCTGCCCGAAGGCAGGTCCGAGCCTCCGAAGTGGCTACCCCCAGCCGGAGTTTACTTGCGGTAGGGTGGCCAGGGCCTTTCCGCTCCTCCTTATGTTGGCCAACAGCGCGCAGTGCCTAGAACCGGCATACCATCCAAGTCCTGACTGCGCCCAATGTTGCTTAACTGCGGAGTTCTCATGGGATCCGGTGTTTCAACACGGCTAGGCCATTGGCCCTAAATTGTTATGCGACCTTTTAAAGTCAACCCCTTTCATCATTACATCTTTATCTAATGCTTTGGCCAACAAACCCTTATACATGTCCGCTATTACCAGAATGCTCTTGGTGGGTTGTTGACTTCCCGCGTTGGTCAATACATTATTTGGTCCTCCGGGCCGGATATTGAGCTGTTTACTATTTTGAATTATTAAGCATTGTTTTGGCCATGTTGGGCCCTTGTTTCTTGCTATTTCACCAGGAAGGCCATAAATTTAACATTGTATACTTTCCCATTAACTTCCCAAGGACACAATACAGTATTCTATGTTCAGATGCTTGTTTACAACTTAATCCAGACCATTGTCTTAGTGTTTATTTTTTGTGCTAGTTAGTTGGTTGTGTTAGTTAGGTGTGCAACTCTGGTAATTACATCTAGGCGGGCAATCCTAAAGTCATTATGGAGGATGCCCAAAAGCGAGTTTTAGTTAGGAAGCGTGCAGTCGCTAAGGGCATGCTTACCTCACAAGAAAAAGTAATTAGTAACTTTCAGGACATTACAGAAGAGCAATATCAAATGTTAGTGTTACGCAAACTTAAATGCGAGGAAATTTATAAACAATATAACGAAGTGCAAGTCGCTTTAGAGGATATTACAGACAATATCGACGAAGAAACAGCCGAACGTTGTGACTTCGAAGATAAGTATTTTGAGTTGATGGTTAAAATTAAACTACATTGTGACAATTTCAAAAAATCCAACACTACAGACAGTGATAACCCTTTGAATAATTTGCAGAGTGCACAATTTCCTAATGCTAACGTAGCTGCAGCGCATATAAAGTTGCCTGAAATTCAAATTCCGCAGTTCAGTGGCGACTTCACAGACTGGCTGAATTTCAGAGATAGCTTCAAGGCCATAGTAATTGATAACCATGCTCTTTCTGATGTTGTTAAGTTCTACTACCTTAATTCTAGTCTTAGTGGCGAGGCTAAACTCCTCCTAAAGAACATTACTGTGTCAGATGAAAACTTTGTGGTCGCATGGAACTTGCTGACAACTCGATACAATAACATTAGGCTCATAGCGCACAACCATGTCACCAAGCTTTTCAAGCCCCCTGCATACGGTAATGATTCAGTGTCCTTGCGTGCCATCATCGACCACTTTGTTTCTCATGTCAATGCGTTAGAAGCTTTGGACTTCAAGACTTGTTATTGTCACATTTTATATTGGAGCTACTATATAATGATAGCATCCGTGAATGGGAGAATCATGTTGATTCTGGGAGAATTCCCACTCTCCAGGACTTGGTTAGCTTCTTAGAGAAAAAAATGCAAGGTACTGGAAATAACTGAAAAGAATGGGTCCAGGCCTGCATTACATACTGCTGTAACCAAACTTAAAGCTGAAGGTCATTCGCCTCAGAAACCCATGTTAACTACTACCAAATTTCGTTGTACATATTGTAGGAGCATTGATCACCAACTGTCGAAATGTGGTACCTTTATTAAACTTTCGTCCACATCCAAATGGGATTTTGTCAGGTCTCGAAAATTATGTTACAATTGTTTGCGTAATTTCGAGCCTAATCATCAATGTTCGAAGTACTCTTGTAACACTTGTTCCCGAAAACACCACACTCTTCTTCACTATGAGCCCTCCAGTGGCACTAGTAATGATGCTTCTCAAGCTCATGCTAACGTGGTAAACACGAGTTGCAGTAACGTCGCTCGTGACAATCAATCTTCAAGGACGCTATTACCCACTGCCAAGTTGAATATATTAGCTGGCAATGGCTTACGTGTACCTGTCACTGCACTACTTGACTCTGCATCATATTGTAACTTAATTTCGTCACACTTAATTAAGAAATTAAGACTCCACACCAAACCTATGAAGGTACACATTCGCGGTGTTGGTCAAAATCAAAGCACTGCTACTGTTGTTGCTGATGTGAACGTTTTTGCCTGTGCTACTAATTGGTCTGCTAAGCTTGAATGTCTCGTGGTTCCCAATATTGCACTTGAGCTACCCGCTGCTGGTTTCGACACCTCTGAATGGAACATTCCATCACATATTGATTTAGCTGATCCTGATTTTAATTGCACTAAACCTATTGACCTTGTTCTTGGTGCAGAATATTTCTTTGACCTGTTATGTCCTGGTAAAATCATACCAGTTGGTGATTTGCCCATCATTCAAAATACCTCTGTGGGTTGGATGTTTTCTGGGAGGCTGCCCAGTGCAAGCACCTCGCAACCATCGCACGTGGTATCAGCACTTACACTCTCACGCCCTCATGTAGAACAACAGCTGGAAGCGTTTTGGAACGTTGAAGAAGTTGAAACCCCATTGTTGTCTGTTGACGAATCCATATGTGAAGAACACTTTGTTGCTACTACCACTCGCCAAGACGATGGTAGATTTGTGGTTAGACTCCCTCGCAAGGTAGACTCGGAGCCTCTAGGTGCCTCTCGATACGCTACACTAAATCGTTTTCACTCTCTCGAAAGACGTTTGGCTCGTAACCCTGAGTTAAGGTTAGAATACACTGAATTCATGCATGAATATCTAGCCTTAAATCATATGCAACTCGCCCCCCACCCGACTGATGGTGAAGTTTACTACATTCCCCATCATCCTGTTTTCAAGCCGCACAGTACTTCTACAAAGCTCAGAGTGGTATTTGATGCTTCGATGGCTACTACGTCTGGGTGCTCCCTTAATGATACCTTGTTGGTGGGCCCTGTAATTCAGCAGGACTTGTTCTCTATTTTTCTTCGGTTCCGTACTCACTTGATAGCGTTTGCAGCTGATCTGAGTAAAATGTACAGACAGATTCTTGTAGATCACAAAGATCGTGACTTACAGAGAATATTTTGGAGAGACTCTCCTTCAGACCCAATGGTAGAATATCAATTAAACACTGTTACATATGGTACTGCCCCAGCTTCCTTCTTAGCCACTCGTGTGTAAAGGAGCTCGCCCTCACTGATGGCACAGCTTTTCCAGCTACCACTCAGATTGTTTTAAACGACTTCTATGTTGATGATTGTATCTCGGGATGTGATTCCGAGCATGACGCACTCATTCTGTTTGATGAATTGACCCTTCTTCTGAGATTAGGTGGTTTTGAACTGTGTAAGTGGAGTTCAAACTCCATGACTTTATTAGACAACATTCCTCTTGATCATCAAGAGAAACAACAACTCCGTAGTTTCGGCGATGGTGAAGAAACAGTCGCCAGAACGCTAGGACTTTATTGGCAACCTATCGATGACTTGTTGCGGATTCAGTCACCTATCGTGAACTGTGACACTTCAATTACTTTTACTAAGCGTTCATTTTTGTCCATTGTTGCCTCTATCTTTTACCCCTTGGGTTTAGTGTCACCTATTGTGGTTACTTGTAAGATTCTCTTCCAAGATTTGTGGATTCACAAACTCGGTTGGGATGACCCCAATCCAATGGAAATCAAGCAAGCTTGGCTGAATGTTTATAGCAATTTACCTGCGATTTCTGAGATTTCTACTCCACGTTTGATTAAGCCTGCTTCAGATATCAAATCTATGCAACTTCATGGATTCTGCGACTGCAGTCGGCAGGCCTATGGAGCTTGTCTCTATTTATTGTCAATTGATACCAACGGCATCGTCCCTGTTGCACTTGTGTGCGCTAAGTCGAAGGTTGCTCCTCTTAAACAGTTGTCTTTGCCCAGACTTGAGTTATATGGCGCACTTTTGCATTCCAAATTGCTTGCAAAGGTGCAACCCGCTTTGAACTTGCCTATTGAATCCGTCTATTGTTGGACAGATTCCACTATTGTTTTGTCTTGGTTGGCTTCGCCCCCCTCAAAATGGAAAACCTTTGTAGCCAATAGAGTTGCTGAAATACAAAGGCTTACTGTTCACTGCGCCTGGAAACATGTCTCTTCCCGTGACAATCCAGCCGACATAATTTCCCGAGGCTGTATGCCCTCAGAATTGAAAAATAATCAGCTATGGTGGCATGGTCCAGCATGGTTGAAGGCCTTTACAAGCTCCAGTACTTTAGATATCCTTGACACTCCTGGGTCCGAATTGCCTGAGTGTAGAATATCGTGTGCAAATGTATCTAAACCTGTTGACATTGAATTTTTAAATAATTTTTCTTCCTACACAAGATTGTTGAGGGTCATAGCCTACTGTATTAGGTTTGTCTCTAATTGTAGAAATACCACTAGGATCAGTGGTCCACTCACTGCCATTGAAATTGATGTTGCGCTACTTACATGTGTGAAAATGATTCAAGCTCAGTGCTACTCTACTGAACTTGCTGCTCTAATGAAGAATGAGCAAGTGCCATCCACTTCCACCATCAGCAATTTGCACCCTTTGCTTCACTCTGATGGCACTATTCGTGTGGGAGGCCGTTTGGAATTGGCCGACCTTCCATTTGATACAAAACACCAGATACTTTTGCCCAATGACCATCATTTCACTAAAGTCCTGGTCAGACATACCCATTTAAAGTTGCTTCATGGCGGGGTCCAGATTGTGATTGCGACTATCCGACAACGCTTCTGGATACCGTCACTACGAAAACTTGTTCGTAGCCTATCTCGCTCTTGTGTTACTTGCGTGCGCTACGCTGCACGTCCTTCTGAACAGTTAATGGGTCAACTCCCAGCTGTTCGCCTCCATCAAACCTTTCCCTTTAATCACGTTGGTGTTGATTACTGTGGTCCATTCACTATCAGGTACGGTGGTCCCAGGTCAAAGGTCTCTACTAAGGCCTACATCGCAATGTTCGTTTGTATGGTTACGAAGGCTGTGCACACTGAAGTCGTCACCTCCCTCTCCAGTCATGCTTTCGTTGTAGCCTTTACTCGCTTCTGCAGTAGAAGGGGTGTTCCCGCTCAAGTGTATTCCGACAATGGTACCAACTTTCAAGGCACACAGTCTGACCTTGCTGATCTTGGTTCGTTGCTCTCCTCTGCAGATTTTCAATCTGTTGTTCAAGATTCTACCTCATCGCTACTAATTCAGTGGCACTTCATTCCTCCTAGTTCTCCGCATTTTGGTGGAATATGGGAGTCAAACATCAAATCTTTGAAATCTCATTTAATAAGAATCATGAAGGCTCAAGTACTTACGTATGAAGAATTGACCACTCTCGTGGTGCAAATTGAAGCCATTCTAAATTCTAGACCCATTTCACCTATGACTGAGGATCCTACTGACTTGTGCTATCTCTCGCCAGGTCATTTTCTGGTTGGACGACCTTTGAATGCCTTGCCCATTCCTGACGTTTTTGAAGGGCCCATCAATAGGTTGTCTAGATGGCAATTACTTCAACAGATTATGACTTCATTGTGGCGTAAATGGTCCACAGATCATTTACTCTCCCTTCAACAACGTCACAAGTGGAACCGTGTGTCTCCTAACCTCAAGGTTGGCACGCTTGTGCTTATTATGGATGACAATGTGTCTCCTACTTACTGGCGACTTGGACGCATTCTTGAGGTTCACTGTGGTAAGGATGGCCTAGCTCGTGTGGTCTCTCTACACACCACCTCGGGACTCTTGAAACGTCCCATCGTCAAGGTGTCTCCCTTGTTGCCGCAGAACTAAACCCTCTTGTATCTCAGAAACAACCTGCCTGTTGTTTCTGTGCGGGCAATATGGTTCGGCCACTGTCTTGGCAAACCAGTTTTGTGTATCCCTATTTGTTTCCACTCTGTGTGGTTGTACATATCTTTATTATTTGTCTTCATTGTATTTATTCATTGTCAAGTTGGTTTTGTTTATGTTGGTTAGTCGTCATGATTCATTTGTTTTGATTACATGTTGTATTCCCACTGCCGGTGTTTCCAGTGGGATATTTTTGCTTAGAAGGTATTTTGGTATTCTAAGTTGGCCACTTTGATTCTTCTTCTTTCTCTTTGTATTCTCTTTGACTTGTCTTTGAACTCTCTGCTGTGATTGGCTGCTTTCAGCATATCAGAGGCCTCCATGCTGTTTGTAGCGACCAATCACGTTTTTCTTCTTCGTTCTTTAAGCTTGTAGCCATGACCAAATGTTGTACTGACACTGGTTGTGATCTATCGACGAATATCCAGTTAATCACTTCTATAATTGGTGCTATCTTCATAGTAACCGTGCTTAGTGATCATGTCCTTGCACATGATTCATATTTTGTTAGGGCAGTGACATTTTGGTGATTTTCGGTCTCATCAGACCATGCTTGTTATCGCTACGCGACATGTTGACGAATCCTTCAATCCGCGGCGTCGGATAGTTTGTTGTAACATGTTTAATTCTGATCTTCATCTACTGCCTAACAATTTGTCATCACGCGTACGAATAATGATTTTGTTTCGTGTGATAAGTAATTCATCGTTTGTCTTGAGGCATGTGCTACAAGGCCATGCACTATCTTCCTGCACCATCACTGAAATGGAGGTTGACACTGGGCTCAACTACTTTACTATTGTGACAATACCGTGCGATTGGCATATCCCGGTATTTGTATGACATCAACTACTTTGACTTCCTGCGTTTCACACATAATTTGTTTAATTAACAATTCATTTTGGGCTTACGGTATCGGCACATCACTGTAAGTCAGTCCTGGTTCGACGACACATTCTCGTTCCATGCGACCTGTTTTTCATTATTTGTTGCAACTCCACTTGTGTTGCATATTTAAACTATATCATTCTTTGGAACAGCCTTGTATTGCATGCCGCTCCTTGATGTACTGACCTGCAGCTACGTTCAAGACAATTTATGTGTTTTAGGCTCAAGCCTTACGTGTGTTAATTCCATGCGAGTGTTTCTTCAATTGTGTAAATTTGTGCCAGTGTTTCTCATATATTTGTGTGCCATCTTTGAATAATTACTTTATGTGCCACCTATTTGATAATATATCTTATTATTAGTTATTGTTTGTGTTGTGTCCTTTATGCCTTCCTGGACCTCCTTAGTTGGTGACAGTGATATTGTCTGGTCCTCCACATGTTTGCTAAATTTTTATGCGACCTTTTGTAAAGTCAACCCCTTTTATCATTACATCTTTATCTAATGCTTTGGCCAACAAACCCTTATACATGTCCGCTATTACCAGAATACTCTTGGTGGGTTGTTGACTTCCCGCGTTGGTCAATATACAACGTGATGTAATAAATAGCTTTTGGTACACGGCCTATGTCTTCACCAGCACCATTGCATTGGGCAATTATGTGCTAGAAAATATAACGTTCAGTGTCAGTGATTAGAACTCCCACGAGATTACATCTTTCATACAGTACTGTAGATAGACCGACTGAAATGTTGTAAAATCAATTTCTGTAAAGTCACGGAAGTTTATTTAAAAAAAGTCAAATACACAGCTTATATGATTTACGAAAAGTATGCTATATAATTTAGTGCCATTAGCCTAGATAATTATTATTATTAGTAGTAGTAGTAGTAGTAGCCTAGTAGTAGTAGTAGTAGTATAGCCCATCATACGAATCTTCTCTGCAATCGCTTAAATAGAATACGTGAAATTAAAATAAAATAAAAGGTTATGACATTTCAAGATAATGCCATCTTGATTTTTTTTAACACTTGAACATGAAATGTCTCTAGCCTGTACTACTGTAAGCTCTGAATAAATATTTGAAATATAGGAAAATCACTCAGCCGGCATGTTGCTTTTGTGTTTCTCAGGATTTTAAAAGTCGCATAGGTATATGTACTTAGTTATTGAGCTATCAAGGGGCGGAACAGCGAGGTCATCTGCCCCTATGTACTTACTTAATTAGACCTCTATTGCCATAAAATAATTCAGTTTGATTGCTTACATAGTTTCAATTATACAGTATTGTGAACCGTCGAAATATATTGTATGGACGCCATGTTAGATTGTTTTATATCTTCTTATATATAAAAGTGAAAGTCTGCATGTATGTATGTGGGTGGGTTGGTTCCGTATACAAATCTACACCATTCCACCAATCTCAACCAAATTTTGCATAGACATAGTTTAGGACCCAGAAGGAACCGCTGGCTACATGCATTTTCGATAGTCTTTCTCATTCTTCTGATTTCGGCCCTTTTGCACTCAAGCACAGGCTAATCAAATCATAAAATATACTCATGAAGGAATGGCAAGGCAGATAGTTTCCATGGCAACATAGCTCAAGTCGAGACACGGCCGACTGGATGCCAGTTGCGCTCTGCACTACCGGTATAGAAAATGAGGATCTTTACTTGAAATCAACTACTCACACAGCACTGTCAACCGAGTTTAGCATAACAAAGACTTGACACTATCTTCTACTATATATTTGTCAAATACAACTCACTCACTCACTCACTCACTCATTCATTCATCACGAAATCTCAGAAACCACCGAACGGATTGGAATGAAATTTGGTATGCAGCTTCCCCAAGGGCCGCAAATGCCCACTAAGAGAGGATTCGTAAGGGGGTTAAACCTGCATTTCATTGAATAACAATATCTCGCGATTGGTTTCATTGTGGGATGTGATACACGGCATATAAACTCATCATTAAAAAGTAAGAAGACACGTGTCTGAGGGTTTTTCGATGTGGTGTACATTATGAGGTGGAAGGGGTGAAAAGTAGGGATTGAAAGATTCCTAACGGAGCGTGTATCTCTTAAACGACATATGCGAGGAGTTTGAAACTCAGCGGGAAAAATCAGCATAAAAAATAAGTAAATATGTGTTTGACCGTTTTTTTATGAATCCAATTTAAGGGGCCCATGGGGAGGGGTGAAATTCTGGGGGGGGAAAACAGGAAAGAAAGTGTCCTAACTGATTGACTGACTGACTCACTCATCAAACTCAGGGGAAAAAAACTGCTTTAAAGTAAGTAAATAGCTGTTCGACAGTTCTTTTGATAAGTCAAATTGAAGGGGTTCATCGGGAGGGGTGAAATTCTGAAGGGAAAATAATGAAAGAAAATGTCCTGACTGATTCACTCACTCATCATCGCCCAGCCAAAAATATTGAAGTTGGAAACATGGCATTTTGGGGATATGTTCATTGTATGTAAAACCCGTACACTAAGGGAGGATTTTCGGATATTCAGGCTCTAAAGGGGTCTTAAGGGGGTTAAACCTGCATTTCATTGAATAACAATATCTCACGAGTGGTTTCTTTTGTGGATGTGATACTCGGCATATAAACTAATCATTAAAAATAAGCAGACATGTGTCTAAGGGTTTTTCGATGTGGTGTATTATTATGAGGTGAACGGGGTGAAAATTGGGGGTTGAAGGATTCCTAACGGAGCGTGTAGGCCTATCTCTTAAACGACATAGGCGAGAAATTTGAAACTCAGCGAAAAAAAATCAGCTAAAAAAATAAGTAAATCGGTGTTCGACCGTTTTTTCATAAATTAATTTAAGGGGCCAATGGAGTGGGATGAAATTTTTGGGGGGAAAAGGAGAGAAAGTGTCCTAACTGACTGACTAACTCACTCATCAAACTCAGGGGAAAAAGACAGCTTAAAATAGTACATTATGCAACGAGCCTATAATGGCTATAATTAAGACACGAGTATTTTTATAAAACGAGCGTATGCGAGTTTTATAATTTCCATACCAGTGTCTTAATTACCATTATAGGCGAGTTGCATACGACTGTTTTTTGTTCGACGATAATCATAACTTTATTATATGTTTTAACATAAATATTCATAAATATCTGTTGAGAGTCAGCCACTTGAATTTTGTGATCGGAGAGCGAGCTATGGGTGTGATACCTCTGTCTTTCAAGATCTCTGAACGACCGACGCATGCGCTCTGTATGCTTGCAATGCCATATTATGCAGGCCATATGTTTACATCTGCCGTCCCTCAGTAATATTGTCACCGGAGTCGTTTGAAGGCAATTCGTTGTGTAGAAATTAGGGTTGGTGATATTAAGGTACAGTGCTATTTCTTGTCTCATATTCGCCAGTTTATTTACGCGAACATATGGACGGTGCGTATTCCATGTCGGTAATTTATTATAGTTCGATGTTGTGTTTATGTCTGACATGTTGGATTTTGAGCACATGCGCGAAGGTATCGTTACCTAATTGGTCAATGAACGAGCTCTGATTGGCTGGAGATACTGTATCGTAATGAAAAACAGTGCTATAATGACCATTATTATGATACAGTTTTCTGACACATAATAGTGAGGGTCGAACATAAAATAAGTTAATGGGTGTTCAAGCGTTTTATCATATATCCAATTTAAGGGGCCCATGGGGAGGGGTGAAATTCTGGTAAAAATAATTGAAAGAAAATGTTCTGTCTGACTCACTCACTCATCACGCCCAGCGAAAACTATTAAAGTTGGAAAAATGAAATTTTGGGAATATGTTCGCTGTATGTCGAAAACGTCAACTAAGGAATGATTTTTGTTTATTCGGGTTTTTATGAGATGTTAAGAGGGTAAACGTGCATTTCATTGAATAACGATATCTCATGAGTTGTTTCTTTGGGGATGTGATATTCGGTATATAAACTAATCATTAAAAATAATCAGACATATGTCTAAGGGTTTATCGATGTGGTGTATATTATGAGGTGAAAGGGGTGCAAATTGGAGGTTGCGGGATTCTTAACGGAGCGTGTATCTCTTAAACGACATAGGCGAGAAGTTTGAAATTCGGCGGGAAAAAACAGCTTAAAACACAAGTAAATAGGTGTTCGAGGTTTTTTTTTTTCATAAATCCAATTTAAGGGGGCCATGGAGAGGGGTGAAATTCTGGGGGGAAATACAGGAAAGAAAGTGTCCTAACTGATTGACTCACTTACTCACTCATCAAACTCAGGGGGAAAACAGCTTTAAATAAGTAAATAGGTGTTCGACCGTTTGTTTCGTAAATCCAATTTAAGGGGTTCATGGGGAGGGGTGAAATTATCAAAAATAAATGAAAGAAAATGTCCTGACTGACTCACTCACTCATCATCGCCCAACCAAAATTATTGAAGTTAGAAACATGAAATTTTGGGGATATGTTCGTTGTATTCAGGTTCTAAAGGGGTGTTAAGGAGGTAAACGTGCATTTCATTGAATAACAATATCTCACGAGTGGTTTCATTTGATGATGTGATACTTGGCATATAAACTAATCATTAAAAATAAGCTGACACATGTCTAATGGTTTTTCGATGTGTTGTATATTATGAGGAGAAAGGGATGAAAAGTGGGGGGGTTGAAAGATTCCTAACGGAGCGAGTATCTCTTAAACGACATAGGCGAGAAGTTTCAAACTCAGCGGAAAACTATCAGCTTAAAAATAAATGAATAAATAATTAAATAAATAGGTGTTCGACAGTTTTTTTTTTCATAAATCCAATTAAGGGGCCCATGGGGTGGGTGAAATTCTGGAAGAAAAAGAAAACGTCCACTAAGGAAGGATTTTAGGATATTCACTCTCATCGACCAACCAAAACTATTAAATTTAGAAGAATGATATTTTGGGGATAGGTTTGTTTTGTGTCGAAAACGTCTACTAAGGAGGGATTTTTGTTCTAAAGGGGTGTTAACGGGGTTAAACCTGCATTTCATTGAATAACAATATGACACGACTATGACGCGAGCGAAGCGAGGCTAAAAATGAGATGGTGTGTGTCTTTGTATTACTCAATCACGCAAGTACCACTGGTCCGATTTACATGAATTTTACATGGAAGTAGCTGATTTACCTGGTTAACATATAGGTTACTTTTGATTTCAATACTTTGCACTATTTAAAGATGGCGACCATTTTGGTGACGTCACTACACCCTTTGGTTTAAAACTTTCATATTTCCATTTCAAATAAAAAGAGAACCCTAAGAAATAGCAAACTTTTGATGGCATATACGAGGTTTAAAATTACATTTTCTATCCGAAAGGTATTTCCAACCGTTAGCGAGTAAAACCTAAATTTGTGCTATAAAACACGGTCAACGCCGAGCGGTGTAGTTGGACAAAATGTTCCATCCTTAATCTCCCTCTGCGCAGCACCTCGCCTATCCCCTGTTTTAACTGTCACCTTCACATTTAATTTATTTATGACGCGTAGCGAAGCACGGGTACTTCAGCTAGTATGCTATAGAATTAGGCCTACATGCCATCAGATGAATATTCTAATGATAGTTTATTATACTAATCTACTTTTACTTTTATATTGCTTGATTAGGTCACGAGAAAGAAAACGCGATTATTTATTTTTTTGCACAGCCGCCAGTTTTAAGTTCTCGAAAAATTGAATTGAATAAAATTAGTTGTCAATATATTACGCCTTGTATGAGATATACATTGCCAATATTCACAGCCCTCGGATGATTAAGTCGCGAGAAAAATTTCGCGTCGCCACCATGTTTATTTTGTGCTCATCTGGTTATTGGAAGTCCCACAGGTGAACTTATTTTAATGACATCTATGAACATACACAACTTCAGTTTGATTGCTGTAATAGATACGCTTTGTCTGGAGCGTGGCGCTCTATGGAAGTGAAACTTGGACTATTGGTGTAGCAGAAAAGAGGAGAATTGAAGCATTTGAAATGTGGTGTTACAGGAGAATGATGAAGATCAGATGGGTAGATAGGGTTACAAACAAAGAGGTATTAAGCCGAGTGGGAGAGGAGAGATGTTTCTGGCGACTGCTAATGAAGAGAAGAGATAGGTTGGTAGGACACATACTAAGACATCCAGGAATAGCAAGCTTAGTTATGGAAGGAAGGGTAGAGGACAAGAACTGTAGGGGTAGACCAAGGTTAGAATATGTTAAACAGATTGCCTCGGATGTGGGGTGTGGTAGCTATGTAGAGATGAAACGATTAGCTCAGGACAGGGAGGCCTGGAGAGCTGCATCAAACCAGTCAAAAGACTGAAGACTCAAACACACAATAGATACGTAGATACTGAGAACCGGTGAATAATTTCGGATGATCGCCATGTTGGATTGTTCTATATGTAGACCATAGAGTTATGTAGATTTTTGTGTTTGCTCATTACACAAACCTACACTTTGATCGCAGGATTAGGACTCAAGTTTAACACATCCACCATCTTGAGTTAATGAAAACTGGGAACCAGGAAATGTACTCCGCAGTGGCTACATGCTGCTGCGAGAGGTAGCGTCAGCAGTTAAGGTGGCGGCACGGTGTGCTGGAGAGTGTAGCGGTACAGTGAAGACTATACGCGTGTGGGCTGAAGGCTGTCGAAATAATCAGTGTGTTTTGCAGTAAGCGAGAGTTCAGATAGATTATTGGAAGAGTGCAACAGTATAGCCTACAAGCGATAATGTTTACTACTGAAGAGAGAGCTTTTTTGATGGAATACGTTTTTCGCGAAGGCGATCGGTTTACAGAAAATGTAAAACTAAAATGTCAGGCACGATCTCCTAATTCAAAGTCTCCAAACCGGGATACCGTTCGGGATTTGATAAGAAAATTTCGTGTTACCGGCTCAGAAACTAATCCAAAAACGATTGTTGAACTTAAAGTGAA
The DNA here is from genome assembly GCA_946902985.2 of Meconema thalassinum. Taxonomy (NCBI): domain Eukaryota; kingdom Metazoa; phylum Arthropoda; class Insecta; order Orthoptera; family Tettigoniidae; genus Meconema; species Meconema thalassinum. The sequence goes on along the minus strand of OX336390.1, from coordinate 514,787,719 downwards.
TGTCATTAATTATGTGCAGTCCATTAAAAAGCCTCCGTGGCTTAGGCGGCAGCACGCTGGCCTCTCACCGCTGGGTCCGTGGTTCAAATCCCGGTCATTCCATGTGAGATCTGTGCTGGACAAAACGGAGGCAGACAGGTTTTTCTCCGGGTACTCCGGTTTTTCCTGTCAAAATTTCATTCCAGCAACACTCTCCACTATCATTTCATTTCATCTGTCATTCATTTAATCATTGCACCAGAGGAGTGCGTCAGGCCTCGGCAGCCGGCACAGTTCATATCCTCGCCGCTAGATAGGGGCTTCATTCATTCCATTGCTGACCCGGTCGGAGACTGGAAGCAGGCTGTGGATTTTCATTTTTCATTTTCATGTGCAGTCCATTACGCAAGAAACTTGAGTGAAAGTCTTCGACAATGTGTGTAGACATGTTGAAGTCTGTCTTCGAACACAAGGACAACACTTCTAGCATCTGTTATGTATGGCTGTGGTGAGAACAAAGTTTACCGTCTGTTTCGATACAAGCGGCAGCCGTGCTGCCAACGTAACTGCTGACGCTACCTCTCGCAGCAGCTTGTAGCCGCTGTGGAGAACATTCCCTGGCGCCTTGTATAATACACTAAGTTCATCCAACAAAAAACTCAAGCTCCTGAACCAGAAGGAGTTAGAAGGTGCGTTTTGTGCCAAAACCTTCCAAATCGAATAGTACAGGAAAAATCTTGCATTTCTTGAAAAGTCAACGGAATTATATGCATTTGTAAAAAGTGTTCAAACAAATAAAAAAGACGATAGCCCCTGGCAGAACTGTGTCGCGTCCAGCCCGCATAACACTAGTGCCGGGCGGGTAGTCTGTACACATGGGCCGCACACAACCCATTGCACATTGAAAAGAATATTCAAACGGAATTACCCGCAGCAGTGACGAATTACACTCAGATTTCATAAATATCAACAATTTGTGAAGTGCGTTTAAACAAATAAGCATATTTATAGAAGCCCGCATAACAGTAAAGGCGGGCGGGCGGTTAATGAGCATGCGAGATTTTTCGCACAGGTCCCCTAGTTGAATTAAATTAGATGTCAGTTTGTAAATCGTGTATAAACATTTACCGCACCAAGTTTTACTGCGCTCGATTGCTTAAAGCAATTGAAATATTTTAACCTCGCTTGACCGCCATGTTGGTTTTGTACTTAACAGGCTTTAAAAAGTCACAGAGATGAACGTATGAAAGCATCTTCTATCACCATACAACATTTCAGGGTGATATCACTAACAGTTTTGGAGATAGAATGCCCGTGAAATATTTTGTGCGACCGCTATGTTAGATTGGTGAAACGTATTAAAATTTGAAAGGCGCAGTCGAGTTCGGATGAGGTAGTAGTATGTTCTTACCGAGTTTCATGGTTATCGCTCCAGTCATTTATATTTTATTAGGGACACACACACATACGCACACACATGAACAAAAGCTGATCTCATGAACCTATCTTTTCATATGATGAAAATAGGCTAAAAATTGCTTCCAACACGGTAACCAGGTACCGTAGTTGAGTTGGGGGATGAAATCCGCATTAATTATGATGAAATTGACGTTGGCTGCGAGTTTGATTGTAGACCCAACGTTTCACTTTCGGCTTCATCTCCAGCAACAAAATCACGTAAGCATTCGTACTTAGGGTCTACTGCCAGTGGGCAGTTTATTTCTGCTGTTATCTACTCCTTTGTCCTCATGCAAGCAGGATTATTTTGTAGGCCTATCATATAAAACGGGATTGTTACCAGCTTATAAAGGTATACACAAATGAAATGGTAGCAAACCCACACAAACTGGGCGTGGTATGGGGACATCATGTCCAGTAGTGCTGTATTCCTACAAATGAGGTAGGCGCTTCTAGTCCGACCTCTTGGCTTTGTGAGTGGTTAGCATGTAAGGCTTGGGACCCGAAGGTGGGGATTTTAATCTGCAGTGGGTAATTCACCTGGTTCGAGCACTGGGTGTTTGTGTCGTCTTTATCGGCGGTGTAACCTGCGCGTGTGGGCAAGAAAGTAGCTGGGTTAGATTAATGGAGGTCTATGGTAGGGGATGGAGGATATGAACCAAACAACAAAACCATTTATGCTATAGGATGGCTGAGTTGCGAATCGAACCCATCTCCTCTCAGTTTATCCTCACTTTAGGACACGGTTCCCAAATTACTTCGTTTTGCCGATGAACGTAATAGAAAGTTTCAAGCGCCAATTGAGAACAGTAGGCTATAAAGACGAAAGCAAAAGAATTCCCTTTGTTCTAACGATTGCAGACTCTTGTCCCGCAGCGTAGCCGTGCTCGTTAAATCGTGCACCCCGGCAGTGAGGGCAGCTGCAGCAAGACCGGAGATCGCAGATTCGAATCAGGCGCTGACAGTGGCTATCCTTTTCCCGTTTTCTTCCACCAGTCAAATACTTCAAGTCCCGGGATAGTTAGGCCTACCTCATCCCTGCCCCTAATACAGTTACAAGCACTACCACAGTCATCACAGAAATGCAGGTCATCAGACAATCTCACCACACACCCAACTCCACGGGGCTGATGACTTAGTTGTCCTAAGCCCCTAGAATGAATTAACAAACATCAGACTCTTACTGTACCGTATGTGTGGCTTTATGTCTTAGCGTATGGCTTTTAGTGCCGGGAGTGTCCGAGGACATGTTCGGCTCGCCAGTTTTGTAGCTGCTTCGAGACGGACACCCAATGGGTGAGCTACAAGTACCGTTGGGGAGGGAAGGAGGGAAGTTGGAATGTAAGGACGAGGAGTTGGAAGGTAGCGGCTGTGGCCTATAGTTAGGGACCAACCCCGGCATTTGCCTGGAAGGAAGATGGGAAACCACAGAAGACCATCTTCAAGGTTGCCGGCGGGGGGATTCGAACCTCCTCGCCTCCCGGATGTGAGCGACTGCCATCAGTCATGCCGTAACCACCACGGCTAACTCACCCGGTTCTTCAATTTCATTATTGTGGCCATTAGTTCGTGTTTCGTCAGCCGTATGTAGGCTATCGTTTTGTAGGCTTATAATAAGTAACGTTGTGATATACTCAGATATAGACCGCGTCATTGGGGCAGACGGCCTCGCTCTTCCGCCCCCTTAAAACAATAACTAACTAGTCCACGCCATCTTAAATAAGTTACCGGTACTAACAATGTAACTTTATCATTTGTCCCCTATCGTTACAAACATGATGGTTTAGAGTAAAATTTCTTGTTTTTAGGATGAATCGGGTTGTATTAACATTGCCACTCATGTTTCAAAGTCACCATGTTTGCAGACCACTCGCGTTGCAACACTGAACTGTCACGTATAATGTAACTTGAAAGTTGGTAGCTGGGATGATAGTCGTCTGTCTTTCTGTGATGTCATTCTGGAGCTCCAATCGTCGCATCGTTAGCGATATAACAATGCAATAGCATATATAACATGTGATTAAATGCTTATTGAAGATCAGTGATACATTTTCACTTAATGTAAACCGGATATTCTATTTACTACGTACAGGATGATTCCTATACCGTGTCTCCGTAGCTGGGGCGGGTTTCCACTTGGCCAGTAAGCAATCGCTTCTTGTCTGCCGTAGCAGCATTCATGCGGGTGAGAGAAGGAAGCGCTCTGCGGCAATAACTGGTTTATTCAAGGTCTCGCAACTCAGTTGTATCGGCCACGTGGAACATCCCCCACTCACAATCAGTTGCGGAGACATGATGTATGGATGACCAGATCTCGGTTGAAAAATGTTCTGCAAAGAATACCGTACGGTAACTAAGTTGCTCTTTAGCAAGATACTTTTAAGTAGAAAGTTGTATATTCCCCTCTCCCAATTTGAATCAGTCAAAAATGAAGCAACGAATTCCTCCCGAAATAAGTTTCCGGCAACGGGTTTGGGCGCAGTTCTACAAAAACGTGATGAGAAATGACAGGACAAGGCTCCCATTCAGTGTTGAGGCTCTACCAAATAGCTTATAAAGGCTACCGGTATTTGGCTCTACAATCTTAGGCGCAGTTTTCACATTAATCATTAAAGCATCCATACGCAATGGAGTTTTATTGAGTATGGTAGGCTATACCAAGTTACTACACAATAAAACCATACCTGTATTCTATCACAGTCACCGCCGAAACTGGAATGCGCCGATGATGTTGCCACATCGTCAACATCAGGATTCATGGAATTCATCTCACACGTGCTAAAAGATTATGAGTAATGTGATCAGATGTGGCACTCTTACTGTAGGTTAATCATGGACCATAAAGTATATTATGAAGAAGGACTATGATTTTAAATAAAATAGTCAAGTTGGCTGAGAGATATAGAGAGAAACTTACCTCTATTAAAGAACACGACAACCGCTTGCTTCGAATCTTCGAAATGAACAACAATGCTCCAGTTTCATCAACGCCACCTAGGTTGTGTTGGTTTTATTATTTAAGTCAGAATCGACCGCAACACCAAATGGCACTTTTTTCAACTACAGGCGCAAATACAGCGTTACCAATATTACTTATTATTATTACTACTACCGGTACCGGTAATTATTAGACTAGGCCTATATATTATTATTAGTATTATCGCCATCATCTTCATTATTATTATCATTGTTAGACTGTTATTGTTGTTGCTTATTTAAAGGGCTTGGACATCTTGGACATTTAGCCCCGTGTACTTGAGTTTGTGTGAATCTTTTGTCTGATAATCTAACCTGTTTTATTGTGATGACAGCATTAGTGTGTGTATATGTAATTCAGGCTAATGTAATATGTAATCGAGGCTAGGATTGGGCAGGAGTCAGCCATGGCTTCACGTTAGGAACCAATCCGGCAGTGGGAAACCATTTCTAGGATTGCTGAGGGTGGTATACTGTATATTCTAATAGAACCCATCTCTGCTCAGTTTTGTCTCACGATCCTAAATATAATACGCTCCAACTCTCATCAGACCAGTATTACATATCTAGGCACAGCAGGGGCGTATATACAATTTTTTTTCGGGGGGGGGGGGCTGACTATCCTGGAAAATTGTGAGTACTTAATGAATGTTCTATTATAGCCTGTGGAGTATGAATGGCAAGTATCTAAATGGATTACTTGTTAATTTATTCAGCAAATTTTACAAATTGATAAGCATTTCTTAAAAGTACTGTGAAATACATTGTATTTTGTACCCAAGTTGGCTTTTTCGGGGGGGGGGGCTGGAGCCCCCTCAGCACCCCCCTTATATACGCCCCTGAGGCACAGCCGGGAATTGAAACCGAATCTCGACATGCATCCAACAATACTAGCCACTACACAAGGTGGTCTGGTGGTAAGAAAATGTTGGACATGTTGCTGACAACGGACAACTGCATCTTAGCAACGAACTTTTGGAAATTTACGGTTAGACCGGACACGGAAAAGTAAAGTAAAGCAGTAGACCTACGTTTTTTAGTAGCTAGTTCAGAGGTGTTGGAGTAGTGGCACTAATGTTCACTCATCACCAATGAGAACGCTACGTTTATCTTTAATTATAAAAAGAACGGTTGCAAATGTCATCTTTTAAAGACATCTAAAGACCAAATGTTTAATTTGATAACATACCAATCCGTCTCAATTTTGCAGGTATGCACGTGGTTTGCTCTTTGATGTATGGCGACAACTTGAATAGCCTACGGTAACAAATTAAAACTGGAGAATCCAAGTGGCAGTGAACGAGTTCAGTCGTGTTGATTAAGTGTGCTGATTTATTCTCGAATTGATTGGTTGCAGGACTTCAATTGGGAAGTTTTCCAGGTTAATTGTGAGTACAACGAGTCTACTCATGTAACTGAACACAGGACTGTGATATACTGTTAATATAGAGTGAAAAAATATCATTTTATGTTTTACGAGTGCCAGATCAAATCAACAAAAGTCGACAATTGAATAACGTAATTCAGCGAGGCTTTTCCAAAGCACTTCGCTACCCAAGAATGGCTACTAGTAATGGCATCGAACCATTACATAACCCTACTAATAGTTCGTTCTACAATATACCAAAGAAATCCCTTCCAAGTTACGCATCCGCAATTCAATCAACTCCAAGTAAAGAACAAGCAATTATCATAGACGCACATGACGGAATCCCATTAAAGGATTATATCCTCACTGTTGGTAAAATAACTAGTCCTGATAACATACGATATGTATCTCGCATTTCTAATTCGAGAATCTGCATATTCCTATCGAATAAAAATCTTGTTCAAGAATTATCCTTAAACCACCCTGTAATCAACATCAACAACATTGACCTTTCCCTACGTCCACTAATAGTTCCAAACAAACGAGTGATATTATCAAATGTCTGTCCTATTTTACCTAACTCAGTCATTACAGACTACCTTCAACAACTGAATATCAAACCAATGTCCTCCATATCTAACCTCAAGGCTGGAATTAATATCCCAGGTTTTGCACATATACTCAGCTTCCGCCGACAACTCTATGTTAAACCCTGTGACTTTAATAAACTACCACCTTCATTCCAGATATGCTACGAAGGAACGAGTTATTGGATATACTGTACACCTCCTCTGATATCCCAACCTGCTTTACTTGCAAAGAAGAAGGCCACTTGGCCCGTTCATGTCCATTGCTAACTAATCCTTCAGACGAAGAAAACCAACCTTTCAACCTACCTCCAACCCCTTCCAAGGAGCAACCATCCAATCCAGCCGGCAATACTTTGGAGCATGAACAGGATAAGAATCCTCTTCAAACTATTGAACATAATACCGACTCCCTTCCTACTTATCAAAACACTCCTCTAGTCTAATGGAAACGTCCTTGAATGGACAACCACCGCTACCTGAAATCAACAAAGAATCGTCTACCACCATACACCATGGAATAAAACGACCTTTACCTCCAAGTGACTCCTCAGATATCTCTTCCAGAGCTGACATCAAGTCCTTCTGTGATGACCTCTCTATATCGGGAGATGATAAAACAGATGATGAATTCCCTACTCTGGGCTCCAAAAAAACTCCAGACATAATCCAACCCAAGAAAAAAACAATGAAACCGAATTCCTTCAACTTAGAAAATCAACTCCTCCCTGTGAAAGAAGTGATAGAAGCTGATCCCTCTAACTTTTCACTTGACTTTTTACAACTAAAAAGTCTTTTTGAGAATACTAAAGGTGCATCAGCACCTAATGCCTTATCCATTGCACTATCTTACACATCTAATATTGAAGAACTCATCGAGACTATGCGCAAACTACATCCCTACTATCAAGACAAGAACATCAAGAATAGTAACACTCGACTTATCAAGAAACTACTCAATGCACTTAATAATGACAGCAACTCCTCTCCTCCTATAACTCCTCAAACCGAAATGAACCCAAGCCAATAATCCTTCTATTTAAATAATCTTCATGAATCCCAGTATATTACAGTGGAATATAAACGGGTATTACCCCCAAAACGAATACTTGAAAATTTTAGTCAATGAACATCAACCTCAAATAATCTGCTTACAAGAAACCAACTTTAGAGACCACAATGTGGCTAATATTAATCATTATACAGCATACTACATAAACCGCAACAATCCTACTTACGCAAGCGGAGGAGTTACCACCTACATTAGCAATAAAGTTCCTCAAAAAGAAATTCCACTAAATACAAAATTGGAAGCAGTAGCATCTATGATCTTCCTTTCACTTTCCTTCTGTATCTGCAATATATATATCCCCTCCAGCCAGAAAATAGACCTGCAAGACCTAGTAGATCTAACAAACCAACTTCCCAAACCATTTATTCTCTTGGGTGATTTCAACTTCCACAGCACCGTTTGGAACAATGACTATACAAATAAAAGAGGAAAAATAATTGAAACACTAATAGATTCTGAAAATTTAATCCTACTAGACTCCAATGGTCCTGCACACTGGGACATACAGCACGGAACGTTCAGCACAATTGATCTATGTTTATGCACTGCAGACATAGCAGCAACATTCACATCAAACGCTAGTAAAAACCTCTATGGAAGTGATCACTTCCCTATATCAATTAATAAAAACAACAAACATTACCCTCAAATTAATCCTAAGAAATGGAACTCAAAGCATACCAACTGGAGTCAATACAGAGAAAATATCAAGACTGAGCTCAACAGATTACCGCCATCTTACCTCATCAAAAATTACAATATGAACTATATTGTAAACGAATTCACTAAGGCAATACTCAAAGCCGCGGAAAAATCAGTCCCTAGAATTAACAATGTAACCCACAAAGGAGTAATTCCTTGGTGGAACAACACATGTAAAGAATCAAACTTTTTACAAATACAAACGACACCCTACTCTTGAGAATAAATTAAATTTTCAAAGAAGTCGAGCGAAAGCACGAAAAGTTATCAAAGAAAGCAAACGAAATTCCTGGATAAAATACGTGTCCTCTCTTTCCAATCAGACCCCTCAGAACTCTGTTTGGGAATACTTACGGAAAATTAAAGGAATCCAAAATCCCTCAAAACAATAACTCTCTCAACAAAATCTGGATCAACAATAACCAACCATCTAGACATTGCCAATACCTTAGCCAAAAACTTTGCAAACATATCAAGTGATTCCAATAATGAACAAGTACTCTCAAATTTCCGTGGACCTGACAATAACTCACTTTCAGACCTCTTTGATAATACCAATGATAGTTACAATGATAAAATTAGCATAAACGAAATATCTCAAGAACTCAACGACTGCCGAAACTCTAGTCCTGGCCCTGATGATATAATATATGAATTCTTGAAAGAACTTCCCCCTGACGGATTAGAATATCTCACCGAAATTTTCAACTTCATTTGGACTCAGAAAGTATTTCCAGATGCTTGGAGTAAAGCCATAGTGATTCCAATACCCACACCAGGAAAGGACCACATGATTCCTGATAATTATCGACCAATAGCTCTAACATGTACTGTGCCCGTTCGTCCTGGGGATGCGATGACCCATCTGCTATTACATCGCATTCCTGGAGTTCCAGGACAGAGCGGAGTTAAATGAACCTCTAGTCAAATAAGGAATGTGTCGGAAATTCAGCTGAGTTATCGAAAAAGCAGTGGGTAACACGAGACAAAGTATCTCTAGGGTCGTTACGGGCTTAAGTTTAATAAAAATAATGCAAATATAAATGGGCGCCATCAACTGAATTCCTAGCAAACCACCTCCCTTCCTGGTTAAGCCTTACTCAAGACAAGGAAAGAAAAAGGAAAATCACATCATCATCAGATCACAACTAAGATAAAAACAAATTTATTTCACTTTGATAGTCAGACAGACATTTTAAATATACCTCCTACCTGAGAGTATGGTCGAATGCCAACGTTAAATTGTCATTGTTCAAAAATCGAACCATCTCTTTTCTAATCAAAAATATTTCATCCACATAAAACAGAAAAATCTCTAAAGTTCTCTTGGGTTCTCAGGATTACTGTAGCACTATGTCTTTCGTCACTGACATTTGTGAAACCTGAGACCTAATTTCTCTTTAATTTAACATCATGAATGTGGATTTGAAAAAGTTATTAATCTGTCTAAACATACACATATTATAATCACATATTTTAAATATCACGTATTTTATGGCTTGCATGGCATAATTTAAATGTTGAACATGTTAGTCAAATGCTCCTAAACATTGAATAATTAATTTACACTATTTACATTGTCATTCATAATTACTTGTTTGTGAATTACAGAAAATTCACTTCTCATTGGTCATCATTATCATCATCATCAAAATTAAATATTTCTCACATTAATTCTCATTTCAAAATTCAACATATTCCTGTCAGAATCATTAACTCATCACCATTAAATCATTTAAATGAAAATTATTATCATCACTTCATTATGCTTTCTAATTATTCACACACTCTTATTTTATCATCTACTTCAGATTAAATCGTCTTAAATCATCAATACAAATTGTTTAATTCCTCAACTCAAGTTGCAATTCCTCAAATTATATCTCAATTAAATTTATTTTAATTCCATATAAATTCATTAATCATCAGCTTCTTTAATTAATTATCACCCTCTAATTCAGTTATTCATCATCTATCCAATCATCTATTAATTTATTTAAATCAGTTTATTTATTCAATCTTTAATTCGTCCATTTATTTAATTCATTGATTTATTTCAAAATTTAATTTATCAATTTATTTAAATTTCATTCTTCTGGTTATTTAGATTTTTATTATTTCATCTAGTCATTCTGATTTTTATTTCATTAGGTCAGATCATTAATATGCTTAATTTTCAGATTATTATTTCATTAATTATTATTCTCAGAAAATCTTGTATTATCAACTTTATTTATTTGTTTAATTTCCTAACAAATTGTTTAATATGGGTTATAGAACGTTGTCTTACAGTTTTATCACTTCCAAGTTATATCTCGTATTTAATTTTCATGCCAAAAAATATTATTGCCTTCACGACATCACGTTGGATCTGACTATCCACAACTACATTATATATCCTCAATTCTTCAAATATCACATTTGAATACCACAATTATTCCACAAAACTCCATAAGTATTCAGCATACAGCCTGAATCTCAACAATTACGCTAGACTGGGTTCAACAACCTCATGTCTGCTTCAAAATGCATTAGCAACATTGCAACTATCACTTGGCAACTTCCACAAAATGCCTATCACAAACTTCACTTAACCATGTTGCATGATCTACAAAAAATATATAACTGGCTTCAAATTATCAACGCACACAATCTCCAATAACTGTAATTAATCTGATCACATGTAGACAACTTCTTAAACAATTGGAAAAATATTACCTTAGTAATTCAAGATTTGCTTTCAAATAGCATAAATTCTCTTACAATTCTCATAATTCACATCACAGAAAAACACCAATGTGCTATAATCTCTCATATCAAAATCTGCAATACTGATCTGCCTTAAAATAAATCTGACCATTAATGATTCATCTTACAAGATTCAATTACTTTAAATCCTTCTCAAAGGTATCAAACACTATTATAAAAATCATCAAAAGCATCAGCTGTAACAGCTGTTAAACTGAAATTACTCTCAAAAGAGTATAGCAACAAAATATTGGATTGGCAAACAAGAATTACAAATGTAACCCTGTTGACACTTATCGTTACTTTATTTAACAAAGGTTCGACTGATATGTGACTAGTAGTTCCTTGTTTGATTCACTTACAATCTCATGTACACTCGGATGATAAAAATGAGTCCCTCAATGGCAAGTAAGATGAGTAACCACCGTACAATCGTATAAATACGAAAGACCTCGCCCCGTCGATTAATCATGATAGTGCCCTAAGCGATGGGTAAGATGAGTATCCACCATACAATCGTATAAATACGAAAGACCCCATCTCGAAGACTATATGAGTGAATGTACCAGATAGGAATCAACAAGTCTCTAGTTGTCATATAAAAGCGATATTCATTCACTAAAGTGAATAACATCTTAATATCTCCAAACAATCCAATGGAAAAAAATCCCTACTGATGAATAATACACACTCGCTAGTATGCAATGAACTGACGAAGTAATTTTAGATAATCAATTGCAGATCACGAGTTCGAAATACTCTGTCACACAAAAAAAAGCTATTCATGAAAAATATCCTTGCTGGAAAAATGTCTAAAAGACCAAACATCTGCTTAATAAAGCCAACCAATGGTGAGAATATCGTATAATGATGCCTGCCATATCATATGGTCACGCCATATTCTAGCAAAATTTGAAGCATATAAAGTCAAAGCCATGTCTAAACAATCGTATCACTCCTATTAGAAAAATATACATGTGTGCCCAGTATTCATGAAAATAATCGTATCAGGAAATTATAACTCTTACAGTACCTTCTCATAATCAGCTGTTATTAAATTTCAAAGATCGTCGATTTTCCCTATGTAATGAATTTCTCGAAAGATCGGCGTGACTAACATTCCATCCATGCAATGACGATTGCCTTCGAATTCCCAAGTGAATCAGCTGGTGGACCTCCTTCTCGTCAGGAATCGAACCCATCGCTCCGTGGTGCCATCGCGTCTCTGTCTGCGTTTACTCCGACATGATAAACTTCTGGTTATCCATAGCGGATATTGTCCAAATCCTCACGAAAAAGTTCATAGAAACAGCGGACCCCCTATTCCTCTTCTACGTTACGCCACTCTTCTATACAATGTTCGCTTTGAGTGTTGAAAGTTCAATTTCCACAGCGGTTTAGTTTTACTTGTAGAAAATAAAATTGTTTTATCAGAGTGTCTAAGTTTATGAAACACCCTGTAGCTGTGTTCATACTCGGTAACTCATAACACTTCTTAAGACTGACTTGCATTAATGCACGAGCTAATGTTCCTAAGTGCATATGCTTACAACATTCCGTTTGCTTATAAATTGTTAATGTTACTTGGACTGCGCTATGAAATGCATAGTCGTAATGTCATTAAGAAAAACTATGTTCTTTCGAAGTTCAAAGTTGCAGTATCACGTAACTATTTGTCTTTATAATTCAAGTGCTGAATAAACGTTCCAACTCAACGTAGTAATGAAGTTCAGCTTCTGTTATAATGCTTGCGTATAATAATGGGAATTAACCCGCACGGCCCTACTGCTATGCCATAATAATCTCCGCATAAAGCTAGCCTCGCCATGTCGTTCTACGTTGAAATGCAGCTTGGAATAAAGTTCTCCAACTACTCGCAATGCTGTTTTAGAAACCCCGGCCTCATATGCTTGTTTCCTGCGGATGTTCGCCTGACCCACTGACCTACTTGTCGCTCGCCGCTCGGAGAAGCCGTAACTGTCCCCTGCACTTTCCGTGACAGTTTCTGTTCGCTGCTCGGTGAAGCTGAAACTGTCGCCTGCACTTTCCATTACAGTTTCTGTTCGCTGCACGATCTATACCATGCGCCTGGCGTGTGTTACTCAGCTTGACTTTCTTGCTCGGCTCACAGAGCTAGACTGACAGTTCCTGCACCGTCTCGACCCTTACCTGCTTGGTGCGGTCACGTGGCGTCCTCCCCACCACCGTGGTCTTGCGTCACAAATATAATCTCGAACCCCCATCATCTCGGCTATTAAGTTATAAAATAACTTAAGGGTTATCTGACTTCCTTCAAATTATTACCACATATAATGCATGTTATATCTCCTCTTCTAAGATGTTTAAATACCATGTTCCATATAGATCTTAATAAAGCTTCATATTTCCATCCATAATTCCATCTGCTTAACTGCGGTCAGCGCCTTCTAAATCCTAGACCTACCACGTCATCCTGACATTCCTCTTGACTCGATCTGAGCATCTTTCCTTAACTCTTCTCAAAACCTCAACTACGGCTTAATGTCTGCTGGCGTAGCCGATAGCCTCAAATAGGTATCGGGTACATCTCTCCCGTACATCTCCTTTTTTTATCAGGATAAAAAATACACTCTCAGGCATTCTATATATAACACATGTACACGATAGCTCTACAATCCCCTTATTCAGCATGATGGTACTTTCTGACTCTCAACAATGATGATTGATTTCCAATGATTAGCATCTTGATTCTGTATTACTTTGACGTCTGTTTCTTCCTTCATTACTCGTGCTTGCTCGATTGACATCTCTGACTGTCTCCTCGAGTGGTGTACTAGGCTGTCTAGTTTCTTGCCTCGATCTCTCGTATTCACGATTATCTCGTCCTTCATTAGGATCGTTTCTTCGGCCATCCTGCCTGTCGTTCCGATTATACTGTTGACCTTGGCTCCAGTTATTTCTACCACGATATCTATTGTTGTATCGATTCCTATCTTGATATCTGGAATTCTGGTTATAATTTCTATAACGGCTGTCTCTTGCTTCCTGATCGTATGGCCTCTCATATGGTCCTCTATACCGATCATTTCCACGAACGTTACGGATGTTTCCTCGATTTCCTTCGTTCCTTCTGTTTTCCCAGGAATCTCTTCTGTCCGTTTGAGCTGCGTTATCAACTACTACCGCATTCACCTCTTGCGTGTTCCTATTGTCGTTTCTTGTATTTCTAGGCGTAACTTGAGCGCTTGTATAGTCTAATCGCCGTAAAATGTCGTCATAGTGCTCAAGTGTGTTTGCTCCCGACGCTATGGGTGATCGCTGTACCTCAATCGGTAACTGTCTCGCTATAGCTTGCAAAAGCTCTTCTTCAGGCAATGGAGGAATCAGAAACTGCAATTTAGCCAGCTGTGACGTAAAATAATTGGCATAATGCGTCGGATGTGACGTAGAATAACGCTTCGAGTACATTTCTGCTCTCACGTTCAGTTGATCCTCTGCACTCCAAAATCTCCTTAGGAATGCTATTGCAAATTGCTCCATATTCGCAAAATTGCTTCTGAATGCTCTAAACCAAGTAAGCGCAGACCCGTCTAAGGCGCGTTCGGCTATCCTTAGCTCTCTTTCTTTGGCTACTCTATGTTCCGCCATGTAGTCTCGAATATCTCGCAGAAATTCGACTGGTGTGACCCCTGTGTTTCCAGAAAACTTCCTCGGCTTGTCATCCAGATTTCTGATAATGGTAACTGGACCTGAGTATCGTTCGCTTGTACCCAACGTACTCCTATTCAAACTCGGATTATCCTGAGGGGTTGAACTTGCCCTTTCGAATGTCACATTCGGTTGCGTTTGACGGTCTTCTCCCATGCTAACTTCTTGATTACCCATACTGCGGTCTATCGCTGTCTGATTCATCGATATTTCCCCTGATGTAGTATTCTGACTTGCGATACGGTTAATCATAGATTCTAGTTTAGTTATCCTATCTTCTGCCAATTTCTCTACGGTCTTGACCTGAGTCTTCAACTCATCTAACGACGTAACATTCTGCGTTTTGTTACACTCGTCTAGATCGTTTTTCAACTTGTCAATCTTGTCTTCGCATGTATTCTTTACTGACGCGACTTGTTCCTTTAACAGATCAACATCTGTCCTAAATAGAGTTGAATCTATCTTCATCGCCTCCTTGTTCTCCGTAAACCTCGCTTCTAAGTTCGCCATACCTGCGATTAATTTCTTATCTAATCCTGCACGTTTTTCTTTTGCTTCGGCATCGACCTCACTATACCGTTCTTCCACGATTGCACCGACTCTATTTTTGAATAAAGCTAAGTTTTCATTAACCTTTTGCTCTATATCATCGTCCATCTTCCTAATATCTTTCTGCAATTGATTCTCTACTGATTTTAAATTAGAATTAACCTCTCCTAAGACATCCTCTTTAATGGTCCCAATTACTGACTTTAAATCCTTAATCTCATTACCTAGATTCATTTCTAGACCTTTGATTTTAGTCTCGAAAGATACTTCGGTAGACCACTCTTGAATTTTGCCTACATCTGCCACTAAACCATCGATGTCGAATCTCAACTTCGATACATCCGATTTAATGTCTTTCTGTATGGACATAACGTCTGTTCTTAAAGTAAGAATATTTTCTTCTCCTCTACTTTCTAATTCAATAATATTATTTCTTAATATTTGAACATTTTCCTCTCCTTTCATATTTACTGCAATTATATCCAATTGTAAAGTCTTAAGCATTTCATTATTCTTTAAAGTTAAACTATTCTCTAATCTAGTTAACTTGTTTTCTAACTCTGTGTTAGTTTCTTCACTACGAGCTTGTAATTTCTCTTCCAATGTTTTAAAACTATCCTTCAAGTTAGCTTCACTATTTGACTGTAATCTTTCTTCTAATGACATCAACTCATCTTTACTATTGACTGTAATCTTTCTTCTAATGATTTAAAACTATCCTTCAAGTTAGCTTCACTATTTGACTGTAGTCTGGTCTCCAATATCATCAACTCATCTTTGCTATTTGACTGTAATCTGGTCTCTAATGACTTTAAACTGTCGTTCAGATTGCCTTCGTTACTAGCCAGTAATGATTTTAAATTTTCTTCAGTACTAGTCTGTAATGCTTGCACATTTTCTTTACATCTAGCTTCTAACCTAGCTTCTGAACTATTTATCTGTTCTTTAACTTCCGTTTCCATTTTAGAAATAGTTTCTGCAATACCAGACATACCACTCTGCAACTCTCCTAACACCTTAGCTAAATCTTCCGGCAACATAATTATATTTTCAATAGACGTTTTATTCAGAGACGTTAGACAACAACACATCACAATGTCTCCATTCCTGCATTCACTTGGGTATAGGAAAAATGACTTATAACTAACATGATATAATACTAATACGATTAACATGAACACTGGAATGGGCACACAAGTATATTGTCTGACTAAGTTTAATAAATTTTGTAACACAATTAAATGAACTTGAGATCTATCTCTCAGTAATCTAAATCTGATGTGATTTCATAGAATAAACAAAATCGAAGCCCCACAGGTGGGTAAAGCCAATTCTCCCTCTCTCTCTGTGCCCGTTCGTCCTGGGGATGCGATGACCCATCTGCTATTACATCGCATTCCTGGAGTTCCAGGACAGAGCGGAGTTAAATGAACCTCTAGTCAAATAAGGAATGTGTCGGAAATTCAGCTGAGTTATCGAAAAAGCAGTGGGTAACACGAGACAAAGTATCTCTAGGGTCGTTACGGGCTTAAGTTTAATAAAAATAATGCAAATATAAATGGGCGCCATCAACTGAATTCCTAGCAAACCACCTCCCTTCCTGGTTAAGCCTTACTCAAGACAAGGAAAGAAAAAGGAAAATCACATCATCATCAGATCACAACTAAGATAAAAACAAATTTATTTCACTTTGATAGTCAGACAGACATTTTAAATATACCTCCTACCTGAGAGTATGGTCGAATGCCAACGTTAAATTGTCATTGTCCAAAAATCGAACCATCTCTTTTCTAATCAAAAATATTTCATCCACATAAAACAGAAAAATCTCTAAAGTTCTCTTGGGTTCTCAGGATCACTGTAGCACTATGTCTTTCGTCACTGACATTTTTGAAACCTGAGACCTAATTTCTCTTTAATTTAACATCATGAATGTGGATTTGAAAAAGTTATTAATCTGTCTAAACATACACATATTATAATCACATATTTTAAATATCACGTATTTTATGGCTTGCATGGCATAATTTAAATGTTGAACATGTTAGTCAAATGCTCCTAAACATTGAATAATTAATTTACACTATTTACATTGTCATTCATAATTACTTGTTTGTGAATTACAGAAAATTCACTTCTCATTGGTCATCATTATCATCATCATCAAAATTAAATATTTCTCACATTAATTCTCATTTCAAAATTCAACATATTCCTGTCAGAATCATTAACTCATCACCATTAAATCATTTAAATGAAAATTATTATCATCACTTCATTATGCTTTCTAATTATTCACACACTCTTATTTTATCATCTACTTCAGATTAAATCGTCTTAAATCATCAATACAAATTGTTTAATTCCTCAACTCAAGTTGCAATTCCTCAAATTATATCTCAATTAAATTTATTTTAATTCCATATAAATTCATTAATCATCAGCTTCTTTAATTAATTATCACCCTCTAATTCAGTTATTCATCATCTATCCAATCATCTATTAATTTATTTAAATCAGTTTATTTATTCAATCTTTAATTCATCCATTTATTTAATTCATTGATTTATTTCAAAATTTAATTTATCAATTTATTTAAATTTCATTCTTCTGGTTATTTAGATTTTTATTATTTCATCTAGTCATTCTGATTTTTATTTCATTAGGTCAGATCATTAATATGCTTAATTTTCAGATTATTATTTCATTAATTATTATTCTCAGAAAATCTTGTATTATCAACTTTATTTATTTGTTTAATTTCCTAACAAATTGTTTAATATGGGTTATAGAACGTTGTCTTACAGTTTTATCACTTCCAAGTTATATCTCGTATTTAATTTTCATGCCAAAAAATATTATTGCCTTCACGACATCACGTTGGATCTGACTATCCACAACTACATTATATATCCTCAATTCTTCAAATATCACATTTGAATACCACAATTATTCCACAAAACTCCATAAGTATTCAGCATACAGCCTGAATCTCAACAATTACGCTAGACTGGGTTCAACAACCTCATGTCTGCTTCAAAATGCATTAGCAACATTGCAACTATCACTTGGCAACTTCCACAAAATGCCCATCACAAACTTCACTTAACCATGTTGCATGATCTACAAAAAATATATAACTGGCTTCAAATTATCAACGCACACAATCTCCAATAACTGTAATTAATCTGATCACATGTAGACAACTTCTTAAACAATTGGAAAAATATTACCTTAGTAATTCAAGATTTGCTTTCAAATAGCATAAATTCTCTTACAATTCTCATAATTCACATCACAGAAAAACACCAATGTGCTATAATCTCTCATATCAAAATCTGCAATACTGATCTGCCTTAAAATAAATCTGACCATTAATGATTCATCTTACAAGATTCAATTACTTTAAATCCTTCTCAAAGGTATCAAACACTATTATAAAAATCATCAAAAGCATCAGCTGTAACAGCTGTTAAACTGAAATTACTCTCAAAAGAGTATAGCAACAAAATATTGGATTGGCAAACAAGAATTACAAATGTAACCCTGTTGACACTTATCGTTACTTTATTTAACAAAAGTTCGACTGATATGTGACTAGTAGTTCCTTGTTTGATTCACTTACAATCTCATGTACACTCGGATGATAAAAATGAGTCCCTCAATGGCAAGTAAGATGAGTAACCACCGTACAATCGTTTAAATACGAAAGACCTCGCCCCGTCGACTAATCATGATAGTGCCCTAAGCGATGGGTAAGATGAGTAACCACCATACAATCGTATAAATACGAAAGACCCCATCTCGAAGACTATATGAGTGAATGTACCAGATAGGAATCAACAAGTCTCTAGTTGTCATATAAAAGCGATATTCATTCACTAAAGTGAATAACATCTTAATATCTCCAAACAATCCAATGGAAAAAAATCCCTACTGATGAATAATACACACTCGCTAGTATGCAATGAACTGACGAAGTAATTTTAGATAATCAATTGCAGATCACGAGTTCGAAATACTCTGTCACACAAAAAAAAGCTATTCATGAAAAATATCCTTGCTGGAAAAATGTCTAAAAGACCAAACATCTGCTTAATAAAGCCAACCAATGGTGAGAATATCGTATAATGATGCCTGCCATATCATATGGTCACGCCATATTCTAGCAAAATTTGAAGCATATAAAGTCAAAGCCATGTCTAAACAATCGTATCACTCCTATTAGAAAAATATACATGTGTGCCCAGTATTCATGAAAATAATCGTATCAGGAAATTATAACTCTTACAGTACCTTCTCATAATCAGCTGTTATTAAATTTCAAAGAGCGTCGATTTTCCCTATGTAATGAATTTCTCGAAAGATCGGCGTGACTAACATTCCATCCATGCAATGACGATTGCCTTCGAATTCCCAAGTGAATCAGCTGGTGGACCTCCTTCTCGTCAGGAATCGAATCCATCGCTCCGTGGTGCCATCGCGTCTCTGTCTGCGTTTACTCCGACATGATAAACTTCTGGTTATCCATAGCGGATATTGTCCAAATCCTCACGAAAAAGTTCATAGAAACAGCGGACCCCCTATTCCTCTTCTACGTTACGCCACTCTTCTATACAATGTTCGCTTTGAGTGTTGAAAGTTCAATTTCCACAGCGGTTTAGTTTTACTTGTAGAAAATAAAATTGTTTTATCAGAGTGTCTAAGTTTATGAAACACCCTGTAGCTGTGTTCATACTCGGTAACTCATAACACTTCTTAAGACTGACTTGCATTAATGCACGAGCTAATGTTCCTAAGTGCATATGCTTACAACATTCCGTTTGCTTATAAATTGTTAATGTTACTTGGACTGCGCTATGAAATGCATAGTCGTAATGTCATTAAGAAAAACTATGTTCTTTCGAAGTTCAAAGTTGCAGTATCACGTAACTATTTGTCTTTATAATTCAAGTGCTGAATAAACGTTCCAACTCAACGTAGTAATGAAGTTCAGCTTCTGTTATAATGCTTGCGTATAATAATGGGAATTAACCCGCACGGCCCTACTGCTATGCCATAATAATCTCCGCATAAAGCTAGCCTCGCCATGTCGTTCTACGTTGAAATGCAGCTTGGAATAAAGTTCTCCAACTACTCGCAATGCTGTTTTAGAAACCCCGGCCTCATATGCTTGTTTGCTGCGGATGTTCGCCTGGCCCACTGACCTACTTGTCGCTCGCCGCTCGGAGAAGCCGAAACTGTCCCCTGCACTTTCCGTGACAGTTTCTGTTCGCTGCTCGGTGAAGCTGAAACTGTCGCCTGCACTTTCCGTGACAGTTTCTGTTCGCTGCACGATCTATACCATGCGCCTGGCGTGTGTTACTCAGCTTGACTTTCTTGCTCGGCTCACAGAGCTAGACTGACAGTTCCTGCACTGTCTCGACCCTTACCTGCTTGGTGCGGTCACGTGGCGTCCTCCCCACCACCGTGGTCTTGCGTCACAAATATAATCTCGAACCCCCATCATCTCGGCTATTAAGTTATAAAATAACTTAAGGGTTATCTGACTTCCTTCAAATTATTACCACATATAATGCATGTTATATCTCCTCTTCTAAGATGTTTAAATACCATGTTCCATATAGATCTTAATAAAGCTTCATATTTCCATCCATAATTCCATCCGCTTAACTGCGGTCAGCGCCTTCTAAATCCTAGACCTACCACGTCATCCTGACATTCCTCTTGACTCGATCTGAGCGCTATCTTTCCTTAACTCTTCTCAAAACCTCAACTACGGCTTAATGTCTGCTGGCGTAGCCGATAGCCTCAAATAGGTATCGGGTACAGTACTATGTGCAAATTAATGGGAAAAATTATTAATAAAAGACTAAAATGGATACTAGAGCAGCAGAATTTATTTACACAAGAGCAGTGTGGTTTCAGACAATTTCACTCAACAACTGATACCTTAATAGCCTTAGAATCAGAAATTCTAGATGCTTTTCTACATGGACTCCATCTCCTAGCAGTCAGTTTAGACATACATAAAGCATATGATACGATACGCAAAACTCAAGTCATAGAAACCCTAAAACAACACAATATCAAGAGAAATATGATTGGATTCATATACAATTTTCTACAGAACAGAAGCATCCAAGTCCGAGTTAATGGTGCCCTATCTCAAGAAATCAGATTAGAGAAAGGAGTCCCACAGGGCTCAGTCATTGGTGTAACCCTTTTCTTAGTAGCCATAAATGGCATAACTTCCTGCATCAACCTCCCAGTAAACTCTTGCCTCTTTGCGGATGACATCACCATTTTCTGCAAAGGCCGTAATCTATCAACAACCCAAGAAATAATACAAAAATCCCTCGACAATCTTGCCAATTGGGAGAATCTTACAGGCTTCATTTTCTCTGCAACCAAAACCAAATGCATTCTATTTTCCAAACAGAGAAGACAGAATGAACAACCAGAATTATATCTCAAGGGAAATAAAATCGAAGTGGAAAATGAAATAAAAATACTGGGAATGACATTTGACAGCAAACTAACATGGAACTCCCATCTTAAAACTTTAAGAAACGACTGCCTACGTCGAATTAATGTTCTCAAATCATTAGCAGCTAACAACTGGGGAGCTAACGCTCATGTATTAATGTCCACGTACAAAGCAGTCATCCGTTCTAATCTATGGCACCATTATATACAATTCAGCCCCAGCATCAGCACTTAAATTACCTGACCCTATTCAAAACACATCTCTAAGGATCATCTTAGGAGCTTTTAGAACCAGTCCGATCTCCAGTCTACTAATGGAAGCTTATGAACCTCCGCTCCAATCTCGCAGAAAACTACTGACTATCAATTATGCAACAAAGGTCGCAACGTCTCCGCACTCCAAAACTTACACCTATGTTTCCCCAAATAATCAATCTCTTCGCTACCCCACGCAGCAAATAAGACATCTTCCTATCCGCATTAGACTTTCACGACTCCTAAATGATGTCCACTCTCATTTTCCCCCAATTGCTCCGAGAACTACAACAAATATGTAAATTCCGCCATGGAGAATTAAAACTCCACCAACTGTTTTAGACTTATGTGAAATTAATAAAGAATCAACTGACAGTAGCACCTTCAAGACACTCATTATAGAGAAAACCAAAAGATTTCCCACCTTTACCGCAATCTATACAGATGGATCAAAGACAGAATATGGTAGCGGCTGCGCTATTGTATATCCAGATCATACGATAAAGTATACATTACCAAAAATATGCTCTATATTCACATGTGAACAATACGCCATTCTAAAAGCTATAGAATCCATCAAGAATTACACAAAAAGAGAAATCTTTTTAATCTTCTGTGACTCCTTATCTACAATAAACTCCCTTCAAGATTCATCTCCTTCCAACTCCTTAGCCCAAAATATACTGGAGTCATATAACACGGCAACAAATAATGGTCAGCAAATTTACATTATGTGGATTCCCTCACACAAGGGGATAAAAGGCAACGAACAAGTAGACATAGCAGCCAAAGAAGCAACTCGTCTCTCCCCTCAAGATCCAAACTTTCTCACCCCCTACAATGATGTGGCCTCTTCTCTTAAACCAAAAATCCACAAACAATGGTTAACCGACTGGATCCGGTCCCCACACTCAAAGCTTCATGACGTCCGCAATGATTCTACAAATAAATTCGACACCCCGCTCCTTCCACGCCGAGAACAAGTCCTCATTACCAGAATACGAATAGGTCATACCAAAATGACCCACGCACACATCTTCTGCAAGACATCTCCACCGGTATGCGAGAACTGTCAAGAACGGAAAACGGTTAACCACATACTACTAAAATGCCCTTTGTACGATCAACAAAGAACTCTATGCAACCTCCACCAGAGAAGAAGCCTAAGTGAGATCTTAAATGAACACATCCATTTCAAAAACATAATTAATTTTTTAAAACTGGCGAATATGTACCAAGATATATAACCTCTGTAACAACTTTTGTAATACCGCACCTTAAGTAAATGTTTGTTTCCAACATTGTTATAGCTATGTACAAAATTCTGTATGTCGCGATATGACTCTACGAGTTAAAGCGACAATAAATAAATAGGAATTTAAAAAAAAACTGCTGGCATCCATCCGGAGATAGTTCCTGTAATTATTTTCCTCCATGCGCTCCAGTTCTTAAAATCTTAGATGTGTTAATATTCAGCAATTCCTTGCTGCATGGTTATTTTTCTTTCTCTTTTTATTATTTCTTTTATCTTCTCTTGCACTGCAACCAAGAAACATACCGCTGGCTTTTTTCTTTTATCGCCCATAGACACAAACTCCAACAACACGAATTGAATAGTTGAAGTGACACAACTGAAGACAAGTATGAAGAAACTGAATGAATTAGCGGAAGATGGCCTCGCTGTTCCGCCCCTTAAAGCCTCAATAACTAAGCCGAACGAAAAACTGAGATGTGATCACTCACGCTTATTTCAATTAATAAGGAAGAAAAGTGTAGTTTTACAATATTAATCTTTTACAAATATAACGTATTGTACAGCATCCCAGGGGTATGCACCCCTTGGAGACCATCCCCCCAACATCTGGCTAAATCCCCTAAAATGGCAACCCTTGGAAAGCCGGGGCAACATCCATTAATACTGTAAGGACAGCTTGCTACTCCATAAAGCAGCTCAAGCCTTACGTAATCATTACACTCAGCGACATAGTACTAACTGGGCCAATACATTGCTGACAGGAGGGCGTCAGAAGGTATAAGAAGACGTCCTAATGAGGTCAAACTCTCTCTCCATTGTCAGTGCTCCATCAAGACGGCCGAAGCTACGCTGGTGTCAACCGAGGTGAGTCAGTCAATCGTGTTCAGAGTTCCTATTTATGTAACCTGCAACCCACAACTTGTATCACATTATAAACATAACTTCATTCCCTACAAGGGACTCACACAAAGAATATCACAGACCAATAAAACACTTGGTCCACACTCTACACTAGCATTACTGTTATACGCCTCTTTACATCCCAACGCCCTTCCTTATTCCCGTCACGTAAAGACGTGACAGACGGTAAGCCCTTAGCGCTAACTCAGGTATCTTTGTGTTTCTCGAGCCGGCTGCCAGCAAGCAGCGCGTGCCACCCGGCTGATACGAGCAGAGTCGATTACATAACAAGCAGTCAGCTGAGCGACTAGTACAGCGACCCTTTGCAGTGGGTCCCATCCCCTCAAACACTACCACATTATTTATAGGAACGCCCCCTAGTTCCTAACACACCACAACACACTACACTGGTCAGCTTGCCCTGTCAAGGGAAGCTACCCTTCTTTAGGCACCACCTCATAAATTAGTACAGCAACTCTCCCTTTTAGATCCACCCCCAAATAAGGGATCTAAAACACTGGTGGAGGCGGGGTACTACGCATAGAGAAAAGGGACTCAATCAACGAGCCCTCGTAGTTAAAACGACCCCTTCCGTACCGCAAAAAGCCAAGCAAATAGTGAGAAAATTTTTCCCCCAGACAAAAAGCACCATTTTTTTTGTGTGCTCCAAATTAGCTACACAGGGGAACTTTTTAATAAACCAACCCCCTAACCCCATACAGAATCAAAGAAATATAAGAATACACTGTCAAACACGTACAGACTTTTTTTTATTCTTATTGTAGGCCCATACACTGCAGTCAGAATGGCACCTCATGCAGAGATTGCAAGCCATAGAGGCAATAGGGGTACGCCAATATTATTAACATTATTGTTCAGATGCCAAGGGCACATACACGGCCGGCAAACACAAATACGGGCACTCCAAACAAAAATCGGGGCAATACAGGGCAAACAGCCATACACCCCGTCAGAGGGTAGGACAGCGCGATTAAGATGCGCACATACACTCTTGAATCACATACATGAACACCTCAATAGGTTCCATATACAAAGAAACAGAATATACCGACAATTAATCACCACACATGGTCCCGTAATAGATAATGCAACCCTCGAGAGAATGAGGGTGCACTACACAAGTTTACACGCCCAATACAGGGAGCTAATTCGCGTCCAAGCGCTTCTCCAACTAGCGGCCACAAAACAATACAGAGCACAGAAACATTAATACATTAATACAGTAATTTGCAAGCAGGCCATGAGCCTCAATAAGGCAGTACACCCAAATTTGGGACAAATACCGTGAGCTACAAGCCAATAAGGCCATTTTTGAGTTCACGGTAGGGCCATCAGCCCACCCGAGAGAGGACATAAGCGTAGATACGTTGACTCGACAATTTGCGAGGATGTCCCTCTCGCCACGTACTGCCACAGAATGGAAGGAGTTCGCCGTGGCCACAGTCAAGAAGACGGCCAGGTTAGGCTCCAACTTACTACAAAATAAACCTAACACAAACACACGTCCTTCAGCCCCGGATCGGGAGGCGATTTTGCCAAACCGAGGGGCAGAGCCTAGAACAATCCCCTCGGAACAAAAGGACGAGAGGGAATCGAAGCTAGGGCCATTAAATACACATGATATAACAGAGGGACAACGGGACGTAACCACGTCATGGGCAGACGACATAGAGCCCGCCCTACAGTATATAAAGCCTACATACACGTACACAGATAGGCTAACACATTGGCAGGAGTCGGCCGTGGCCACAGGCCGAAAAACGGTCAGACTACACGCCACCACATTGCTAGGCCGGACACAAGCCATTAAGCGACCTTTACCGCCAGTTCAAAGGGCAAATTTGCCAGAACAAAGGCGAACACCGGTATTAGGCCCTCAGGGTGCACGATATACGTACGAACATTTTGACCGGGCATTACCACACAGTACACGGGGATTAGGAAAGGTGTTCTCACCTACCCCACAAAACCACGCAGTCAAATATATCCACACTCCCGTAAAATCTACTAGGGCAGCGTCAAGCACAATTAGACCCTCGAATACAGGTACATTTAAACCTATAGACACGCGCTACGGTGGAAGGAGGCCTAAGCTTACTTTGCTAGAAATTCCGCCGGAAGGTAGCAAAGGAACACCCCAGTGGATTTCAAAGGCCTATAATCTAATAACAGGGCAAAACCCTTCACCTTTCTGAGCACTGAAGCTCGAAAGAGGATAACGACTTCCACCAGGGCCACAGAAATAAACTAACATCGCTAACACCAACATTATAGGCCACATAAATTCTTTCACACGGGGGCGATAAGAAAATGGTCCAACAAGTACATAATAAACATGAAATCGCATATTTCTCTTTCTTATTTTATGTATATACAGTGCAATATAGCCAAAGTAGAAGGAACAATTCTAAATCCTTCTTGTTTTTTTTTTCGGAACCATGGCATTTTTCTCTCAGGCCATCAATGGTTATTGGGCGAAGTGATTAACGCCATAACGTAAAGTCTCTAATATGCTAGGCCAAGTGGAAGCCAAGCAGGCTTCAGGCCGAAAAAGAGATATTTTGAACACAACTTAAGCATAAAATCACAGCATAAAGCTTAAGTGAGTCTTTCTAAGTAGAAATGACTAAACGTTCTATGTTAGGGTTCCACAGTTTGATAGATTCTCCTGTTGCGGGCGAAAGCCGTAAGTGTGGCAGGAATTAAGAATCTCAAACTAACTTCAAAAATTTGGTGAGGTGTGCTTTAGCCAACTGAAAAGCCCAATTGCACATCGGGACGAGACACTGTCATTTTGGTGAGTTACAATTACTTTGAAGGGCAGGTTTGACTCCCATAGTGCACTGGCTTTGCTCGTGACGTGGATACAGGTATATCAATTACGTCTTGCAATGGCCTTCCTAATGTGTACTAGACAGTGTCGGTAGATTCCCCTGAGACGTAACCAGATTACGGTAGTACTCACGTTACCAAAATGGTAAATATTACACTCAGGTCCCAAGCACCATTTTTTTTTATTTTTTAACATTTTTTATGGTGTTCACGACATAATTTTTAGACATAGGTACACGTAAAGGCGGAAATACTGCCAAAAGGAAAGGAAGTAATCCCACGGGCAGGCGTGAAAAGAGGGCCAAGAAATAGCCCACTGACCGCGCCGGGATACGATCCTAACACTCACCAGAACTGTCCCGGAGACACAACCTTCATGGTGCCGGAAACAATTACTCTGGGTAAAAGGCGGTCTCCAAACCCGCAACCTTCTCAATACCAGGAATATAAGGTTGAGTAGATATCCAGTCCTAGAATAAGGATAATGGGAAAGCTAAGACTAATTGGGACAGTCCCACTAACAGCGGGTCATAAACGAAAAACAATACAATCGCCTCTGGCATCTGGTCACCAAATACGCGACTAGCGGACCAGACACACTCGCGTACAACGCATATGAGATTTGCGAAATGAAATGCCATGGCCTGTGGTTTGGATTCCAAGTAAAACGGAAATCCCCTGGCGCATGAGCTACAAATCAACGGTCATATTAAACCACAAAGTTTTTTTTCTACAATGAGAGAGGCACTGCTAGCAATCATTATAGGCAGCAATCAGGTTCACACACACACACGTGCAGAAAACTAGGACGTGGGCAGAGCATGAAACAAATGAAAGCACACAACATCGTAATTCAACACCGTCGTATCAGCAGTAACATACTCCTCAATGGGCAAGACTGCTCGACGCAGACAAGCGAGCCAAAGCCTACTGGACAGAAATCAACACATCATTCACGCCCGATTTAGAGACCCTATATCTTCCAAAATTACACTACGAGGGGAATTCAAAAACGTACAAATTCTACACAGGGATGTATGCTTTCATATGCGTATCGCACATCCACGGAAACGTGCCATATTATAAGCGGCACGGAAATGATTACACCAAGTCTTTACAGACAACCGGATTCGAACCCATGACCACACACCACACGCGTACCAAAAACTAACTATCCAATGGTATTTTTGGTACACGGAACACAAGCAACGACCACACTGGGAAAGCCCCAAGCCCTGTCACACAACGCAAACATAAAACACAGAGAATGACATAAGGTCACGGGTCTGAGTTCCAGTAAAAATTTAGACACAAAGGAGAACAGATATTCAGGCGTCCAATCATACTGAAATTGGCCCATACAAGTGCATGAACAGGGAATACTACATTTCCTCCCACCAAAAGCCAGACATAAAATTTCGAATTACACCAGGCATAGAGGAATACATTTCACGAACACAGGTAGGAAAATTTCGCAAGACACAGGTCTTAGAGAACAATGGCCACACGACGTCATTACCTTACTAGGGCGAATTGCTACATTAGGCTAGGAATCCAAAACAATGACCACACTTGCATTCGTGCAAAAAGGCACATACCAGCGGATGACAAACAGTAACTTCCCAGCCTGTTATTGCACATACCAATTGCTGACTGCAGACTATTCACACTGCAATACTGCGGTGACGAGACACTATTGCGTATAGCCCGTGACCGTGAAATTACACACACATAACAATTATAACGCCATACATTTTTTTTTTC
The DNA here is from genome assembly GCA_946902985.2 of Meconema thalassinum. NCBI lineage: Eukaryota > Metazoa > Arthropoda > Insecta > Orthoptera > Tettigoniidae > Meconema > Meconema thalassinum. The sequence goes on along the minus strand of OX336390.1, from coordinate 514,759,076 downwards.
TCCACACTGCAAAATCATTTGGCAATGGACAAGACGTGACACAGCGAAACTTATCTTGGGCCTATAGGGCACGGTCGCAAGGGCACGTTGGCAAGCCACGGGCGCCTTCTGCCCACAAAGGCGATACATATTAGGACTTAGCCTCATAACAGACCAACCGTCCGCGTGGTGTAGCGGAACGTAGTCACACACACACACACACACACGCACTCACCAATTAGGAGCGAACATAGGGACTTTGAGGAAACAGGACCTCCCCTTAATGACTTCTTTTCGCGATTCTATTCCCCAAATAAATCATTACAGATGACTAGCACATGACCAGTCGCGTTACGACCACTGGCCACATCTACACTGCAAATGGCCGACCAGGTTAGGTCATGCAGCTCTACTATCCCAAGGCGCGGATAGAAAGCCAACATGGACCAAGGGAGGACGACAGGAGAACAGGCTACCAGCGTACCACCTTACTCCCTTCCCATAACCTTCTCAAGCCTGACATAAACAACGCGAACACATCTACACGACCATAAACAGCTACACTACATTACAAAATACACACAGGGGTTGTTGGACTTCATGCGTTTAAAGAGCAGGCAAGCTACGCCTTGAGCCCCGTTGCACCGCCTGAGTATTAGGGGTGGCTCAGCAAACATTAAAAGAAGCATAATGCGCCTCTCCAAATGAGAGAGGAGGCCACAGATACATATTAACCATGCTTTAGTACTTAAGCTCTCCCGCATGAAAGGAACATATGGTATTATGCCCCATCCTACACCTATCCGTACATGAAGGCAGAAACTTCATATCCAGACACATGCATGAGTATCCCATCCGTTTACCAGGGATTTTAATATCAAACCTGCATGAATTTTCGTATTTTTGCAATCCCGGGAATTGCCTCCCCAATCCACTCACTATAGGAGCATCCCAACGCCACCACCGGTTCTAGGCCACCACTAACGTGGAACCCAAAGGTGCGCAAACCCTTCCTACCATACTTTAAGCCCACTCAACAAATAACTACCCCCAAATCCTAATAACAGGGTACCTGACATTACAGACCCTACTAACACCTCCATTAAGGTAAAGAAGGCATTATTGCTGGGAAGCTGACATAGCGATGGTAGGCCAGAAGTAGCCTATGTACTTAGAAGATCTGCAACCCCGCTACACTGGAAATATTTCACATTTTACACAGAGGTTGAACCATTCACACAGGTTACGGCACATTTTTTTTCTCTCTTACAAAGGAATCTGATACGAACTGATGGTTGACAACGGTGTAAGCCGAAGGTCAGGAGGGACCACATTGGAGCAGAGCTGGGGAAGGCGATGTGGACCCTTACCCCAGTTGGCTCATCAAATCACTGACCTGACCAAATAGACGAACCACGTAAGGTCAAAGCATTCGGGACCTGACACGGGCAAACATCGAGATCTAGGGGTGCATATTAGCCCATCCCCCTTGTCGGAGAACGTTACACCCACTATGTGTCACGGTCATCGAAGCCGAGATCTGCAGGGTGACTTTCTGAGGATGGCGGGAGAAATAGCTCACTCAGCGCCGGCCTCGGGAACTATCCCTAGAGACGACCCCATATTATGACTAGACTGTTAGTTAAATTTACGTCAGTAGGACTTCCATGGCGGGGAGTCAGACTCCTATTCGTCAGGAGTGAAGCAGGATCCAAGGGTTCAGCAGGACCAATCCTAGATCCGACAAGTCCTTACCCCGCGAGGTGAAGGTGAAGACCACGACGGTAATCGATAATGAAGAATGAAATATGAATATATATATATGGAATGTACGCGCTCATTCGGTCCTGCGCCCACGTAAATGGACGACAACGGGTCGCCAGAGTTCTTAAATGAGTAGCATAGCGGGCACTCAAAAGGGTTCAGTGGGCCAACCCAGCAATGCCGATTAAGGCGAAGAGGACTCCCCGGACGCTCACTTCCCGGAGGACACATGAATACAAATATTGCGGCCGACACAGGCGAAGAGGACTCCCCGGACGCTTTCTTCCCGGAGGATATTATGCCATTGGACCACACTGTCCAATGCCCACATAAATGGCGACGCAGCGGGCAGTCAATGGGCATTAAGAGAGGGGCATTGCGCGCCCCTCACAGGAGCCAAGTGGGCGGCTCACCTACGTCAAATAGGAACAGCACCCGGTTATGAACACGAAAGTTACAGCGGGCGAAACGGTTAGCTTAGTGGCACCGTAAGCGCCTGCGCATAGATTAGTCCTAGTAATAGACGTCGACACCTAGAGTTAAGGGGACGGAATCTAGCGACCCTAGAGACAACCGGTGTTTCTGGGGCTCGTGCGGGTGGTGATCTGGGGATTTAATTGCCCCAGGCGATCGTCCTAGGCCAAATTTAGTTGTAAGATGGTTGCATTTGACACGCAACCTAGGATTAAGCAAATTTATTCACCGCTGTTGCCAGGTATGGCGCAGCACATTTCGGCAATAGATTAAGGCAACCCTCTCGGCTTAGTAATAGTTTTTTTTTATTATTAGACCATAATTAAGTTAGATAGTATTAAGTAACGCCGGTCGGCACTCGGTGACTATAAATCCGTTACCGAGGTAAGCCCGACAATACTTAGGATAAACTAGATTAAGATAGGAATAATCAAAGTGGAATATATCGGCACCCGGTAACCACAATTCCGCTACCGGGGTAAGACCAACTACATATTATTTACGGCATTACGGCACCGTATAGGGTAAGCCCGGCCTTGCAGCTAAGTAACATTAATCATGTTTTTTTTTCAGTAAAAGACCAGCTTCAACCAGTACTAATATGTTTTTTTTCTAAACCTCGCCATTTTTTTTTCACAGGCATCGTCACCAGATACAGAAAACTGGTGACAGGAATTTCACTGCCATATAGCAGTGGCATATTATTTACAGCATGCCATGATGTGTACTATTTTTTTTATTTTTTTCAACTTGCACTAATCCCGACACACTCGCAAACACTCACCACATTTTTCTTTTTCAGCTACACACTCTAAAATGAATCTGCACAGCAGGACTGGTGCCTGTGGGGTACCAGGCTTACTGGCAGATCAACTCAATTAAAACACATAAAGCGTCAAAATGTGACGCAGATTACGACAATGAGGGCGCAACCGGTTTGTGGCAGTGACTCTCATTGTCAAGTGTGAAAGCATTCACCCACAGAGGATGCTTCACAGGTTAGGTATTAAGCACACATACAAGCGGTACGACCACTATACCGTACCAAGAAGTGGCCGTACAGAATCAGCCGTGAGACGGCAAGAGTACGTACAGACGGGTAGCGTGCACGCGAGGTACCTCATGAAAACTATAATTATAAGGGATTAGCGCGATTAAGTAGACATAAGGTCATTGTAAATTATAATTTTTCAGGATAAACTGTATACCATTATTCCACTAGACATAAGGTCATTGTAATTTATAAGTTTTTCAGGATAAGCTTTATACAACTATACACTATATATATTTTTGTTTGTTCACCAAAATGCCAATGTCCATCATGTGTATGATTTGTTTTCTTTCATTTTTCCTTCTTCTAACTTCCCCATTTGTCAGGGTGTTCCGTTTTTCCCACACAAATAAATACTTTTGAATATTTCCCTTAAATTATACCCTGGAACACCCATTTTTCTATTTTCTTCTACCTTTCTTATTGCAGGGAGCATTTTTTCCCTAAGATGGGGCGGGCGAAGCAATCATCCGTTCGGCCCTGGGTTTTTCCTCCCTGCACAAATATGTGACACGTCACCATCAGAAACCATGTTTTTTTTAAACTAGCAATATGCCAGCAAATGCAAGGGCAATTTTTTTTTTACATATCGAATTTATTTTAATGTTCAATTTTTCTCAAAATGTCAATTTTTTCCCAATGTTAATCAAATCTTTCGCAAATGTCAATTTTTTTGTTTGTTTTTTCACAATGTCAATGTATACATATATATGTAAATCCCATAACCCTCCCCTCTGAACACGGGCTCACCTCACACCCACACTTCGATACGACGCCACCAGGAGATACGAGAGGGTTTTCCAGGACCACTACGTCAACATCCCAACTTCCAGTTCCGTTCCCGTTCGCGAGGACGCGAACAAATGAAGGAAGACTCTTGTACAGCATCCCAGGGGTATGCACCCCTTGGAGACCATCCCCCCAACATCTGGCTAAATCCCCTAAAATGGCAACCCTTGGAAAGCCGGGGCAACATCCATTAATACTGTAAGGACAGCTTGCTACTCCATAAAGCAGCTCAAGCCTTACGTAATCATTACACTCAGCGACATAGTACTAACTGGGCCAATACATTGCTGACAGGAGGGCGTCAGAAGGTATAAGAAGACGTCCTAATGAGGTCAAACTCTCTCTCCATTGTCAGTGCTCCATCAAGACGGCCGAAGCTACGCTGGTGTCAACCGAGGTGAGTCAGTCAATCGTGTTCAGAGTTCCTATTTATGTAACCTGCAACCCACAACTTGTATCACATTATAAACATAACTTCATTCCCTACAAGGGACTCACACAAAGAATATCACAGACCAATAAAACACTTGGTCCACACTCTACACTAGCATTACTGTTATACGCCTCTTTACATCCCAACGCCCTTCCTTATTCCCGTCACGTAAAGACGTGACAGACGGTAAGCCCTTAGCGCTAACTCAGGTATCTTTGTGTTTCTCGAGCCGGCTGCCAGCAAGCAGCGCGTGCCACCCGGCTGATACGAGCAGAGTCGATTACATAACAAGCAGTCAGCTGAGCGACTAGTACAGCGACCCTTTGCAGTGGGTCCCATCCCCTCAAACACTACCACATTATTTATAGGAACGCCCCCTAGTTCCTAACACACCACAACACACTACACTGGTCAGCTTGCCCTGTCAAGGGAAGCTACCCTTCTTTAGGCACCACCTCATAAATTAGTACAGCAACTCTCCCTTTTAGATCCACCCCCAAATAAGGGATCTAAAACAGTATATTTCAATGTAAAACTTTTCATTAGCCTATTATTATTAGTAAATCTTGAGCGGATTCGGTGTTTGCTCCTTCACTTACCTGAGAGCAAGGGCGTCTCTGGAGCATAAACTGAAGGGGGTACACGTCCTGGGGGAACCTCACACAAAATATTGAACTTTTAAAACCATAACTTATGAAACGATTATTGACAAATTTCAGATAGCCTACCTATACTCATCGAGAAGTTTGAATTTAATACATTTCTCAGAAAATCATCTTTGCCTCTTAGATTTTACGTCTCCATTCCTGAAAACAGAAGTAAGCATAATGGTTGTTTTGTTAGAATTAGTTTTATTTGAAAAAGTAAATCCTTTTTACACATAATTAGTGGAACTATATTATTTTGTTCCGTGATTACATTTTATACCAGGGATCCGTAACAGAACAAACATGCGTTACGTATCACTACGTTCCACGTTACAGTACGGTACGTTATCTAAACGACACCGCGATCGGTACCGACTTGAGATATATTTAAATCCCACTGTAACTTCGAGTTCGGTACAAGAATGTGGTACAGTACAGCAGGATTTCAACTCCCAACCATAGGCCTACCGAGCGTCAGGGTATGCATTATCGGAAAGTTCCATCAGAAATTGTAGTTACGGTAACTGTAGTGATGCCTCGGCGTTATCGGTTAGCTACTGTGGTTGCCCTGTGCAGTATATACCACCCTTGGTTCCCTAATGGAATAACGTTTTCACCAGTCAGCCTGTTCCTCTGCTTACCGTTGAAGTGATAGAAGCCATTTTTCAGTGTTGCCTAATTCTATAAATTAAAATCTGCGTACCGTTCCAGGTTCTCGGATAAAATAATGTACCAACCAGTCACCCGGTTCCTCTGCGCACCATACTAGGTTCTCGGATAAAAACATGATCCAACGAAAGAGCAAGCACTCCCAAAATGTGTGTACAGACGATTGCAAAATATGACCATTACACAATTTTTACACTGGCTATTACTACTATTATGCTGGCTATTACACAGAATTTCTACGTAGACTATTACGGCTATTGCACAGTTTGTTACGCTACTACGGCAATGAACTACAGCCATTACGCTGGTTATTACAAGTGGTGCGGGAAAAAAGGAGTGAGTAAACGTAAACCACTAACACTGTCGTCCTAGTAAGATATTAAAGAGCTACATCGCAGCGCATCAAATTTTCCTACTTGATCATGAGACGCCATCACTAGAATATAGCCTAATGCAGCCTTACAATACAAATCCCGTTAAATGTGTCCCGTTCCGGCTGTTTTGTACCGTTTTTATAAGTAGTACGTTTCGAGCTGTAACGTCTCGGATATCGCTCTGTTCATTTCAGTCCGAAGACAACGTAACGTTCCGTCCGGTTCAAGCTGCTGAACCGATAGCGACTCGGCCACAGTTCCGGTTTGGTTTCACGTCCCCTTCTGTTACAGGACAGGTAACGTTACGTCTTGGAACCGACAGTGGTAACGTTACCACTGTGAAATAACTTTCATGATAACGGATATTCTCCGTTCCACATTGACAAGAGTTCCGTCACGCGTTGCGTTCTGTTCCGGCTCCCTGTTTCATACAATCAGTTTACGATTCAATAAATTATTGCAACAAGTACTGTTTCGTTTCATTTCATTTCAGCCAAATGTGTCAATATGCTTTTCAACCTTTTAGCAGTACAACTTTGAAGGAATACTACATGGAATGAACCGACATTAGTTTAACGTACATACTAAGTTCCATTACACCGTTGACCACATGATAAAACCATGAATGTGTAAAATCAACATTACTATCATATTTCAGTTTCTGAATTATTAGTTAAAGGCACGATTATGTGGTTACACTTATAATACATGGAATTAAACATCCTACATAAATCATGTTACTAATGTGAAGTGATAGAAGCCATTTTTCAGTGTTGCCTAGTTATATTAAAGAAATATTTATTTAATAATGCTACTAATGTGCCATCACTAATATGCCATGATAAAAACTGACAACCTCTATTGGTAATATTGGGATCGTAAAGACAACATATTAATTCTCAATTACAATAACTAAATATGTAGTTGCAGCTCCAGCAAAGGTACACAGCACATTTAAATCTAATGTGAAAAAAGAACACGCGGTGAATCGTAATTTTGTGTGCAGTAATTGTATTGAAAATGACATTAATTCTCTTCTATAGCGCCCGTGAATAGCATCCTTAAGAATTAGATCTGTTAAAATCGATGCCGTCTTGTTTGCTTCTGAACTTGTCACAGAACATATAACTGCAATAGTTATAAGTTGAAAAATTTGTACAGTATCCCACGCAAATATTGTAATTCCTTTCCAAGGTATTTCTGACAAATCTTTGCTAAATAGGCGCATCATGCAATCAACATCATATAGGAGACATACAAATACAGATATTATTATTAAGAAAATTGGGACACCATAAATAGAGTTTACCAATAAGGCAGCATCGTACAGATCTTTGTGAATCTCTCTAAGAGATGTCAAAGATGTCCTTTGTAAGTCCTCATTGTTCTCTGCTATCTTACACGAAGCACTGATCGGCCGTCTTGTGTCATTGCCGCTCAAAGAGTCGACTAAAATTCCACTTTCCTTGTCAAGATTATATTTCATATGTTCAAGGTTTTTATTTAAAAGAGAAAATCTGTTATTTAAAATGGAAATTAAATTCACGAATTGTATGTGAATAATGCCAACGATGAAGTGAGCGATATAATGGCAGATAAAATGGTATTGCCCTTGATACAAATAAAATACTGTGCCAGTAATAGCATATAAAACCAAAGTGAAGGATGTAAACACAATTAGTTGTATTATAAGGCATCGCTTACGCTGAATATGTTCCTTATTGGGTGGATATAATAGGCTCCCATCTACTTTCGATAGTTTAAGAAGTACATTTTGAAATAGTGTAGCATTTATAAAACAGTTCATTAATATGGAAACGATGGCAACAACAAAAACCTGAACAATAAGAATATTTCTAATGACTTTCGAAATAGAGCTTTGCTCGGGGGTAAACTCGAACTCAAATTCACATTTAATATGATACATCAACCCCAGTAGGAGAACTGCTAAAATAAAGACTGTCCATACTGAACCAATCCTACTATGGCATACCTTTCTAGTGCCATTTCCAAAAGAACAGTATTTTTGATTAGTTAATCCTAAAATTCTTGAAACGTAGTACATTGGCCTAACGACGTAATATATGTCTTCTCTCACTCTTCTCATCTTAACTATCACGGTGCCCACCATTGTCAGAGCTCCTCTTTCTTAAAGCGCTGGTCAAGAAAGAAAACAAACGTCATTAATCATAAGCAGGGATTTCTGATTCAACTTAATAGAAGTCAATGAACGGTACCGGAAGCACCAGAAGAATGGACATGATATCCTCCACGGGAGCAAGAAAATGTGTATGGCCGATCCCACAATCAAAACGAAGCATCATACAGTGCCGATCCGATGTGCAGACACACTGATGATCGAATTCTACCAGAACAAGTGGCATTTAGGATAAATCAAATCTTGATTTTAATGGTTGGAGCAGGAGGAACAATAACAATGAGTAAGATTTTAATAAACTTTCAGATTGAATACGGCTTACCATACTCAAAAAATCAATCTTGGATACCGGTAGTCGTTATTTTGCGAAGGCTTTGCCTCTTTTGAAATCGTATTTGCATTCGTAAAATTCCAGTGAATGTAACCAATGCAATACTCTACCTGCTAACTTCAATACTTTCTTTAGCGGCTTCTTAATTATTATTCATATTATTTTAATGTTATAGACATTATTCGTTGATGCCCTGAATAATTCAATTAAATTATTTCACTTTTAGATATCCACATTCGATATTTGTTTATTTCAACTTTGTCCTAGGTAACTTTTTATCAGTTATATATTAACAGTGATGCTAACGCTTCGAGGTGAACTCAGAACACTCTCATTGGTTATAAATATTCTCAAATTCACACACTAAACTCTTCAAGAAGCAACTGCTACTGATCTTGAAGAATTTTGAAAGTCATATTTAAAGTGGATATTTTGTTAAACAAAATTATACAAAATTCCACTAATATCTAAATTATACCCATTTTGGAAGTTCAGAAATGTTGAAGTATTGATGGTAATATTACTCTTTAAATAAATCACAACACATGCACAGATATTTGCCCTCTTAGCAATCTTCTGGTCGGGTGCAGAAAATTAACACTCTTCTAAGATATGTCCCATCAAATTGTTGGCCTCTGATAGAAATACAGTAATTTGACTTATTCTGTGGGGGTAGGCACCTGTCAAGTACTTGGCTCAAAAGTCGAGTCCAGTTATTAACATAAAATGAAGATACTCTGCTTAATAGAATACAAAGTCCATTTCAATTTCTTTATTAGGCTATGTAATTTTCAAGTAAATTCTGCCACTCACGTAAATATCGTATTTACAATAAGGGAATGATAACATCAAGTGCGGCTGCTAATGGATTATATAGCAACAACTCACGCTATTTTATATAAGAAGTAGCGCAACATTTTCAACAACTGACAGCAGAATAAATGTACAGTAATTGGTGAAGTACTTGGCGAATAGAGTAGGCTGACTCATCTTGTCACTATGCCAATATCAAACTAAATGCTGTAGGGCCCATAGCGATCCTTATATTTCAGGACGGGAAAAATATTTTGTAGGAAGGACAACAAAAACTGGACCATTCGATACCAGGCTTAACAAATCAAAAGTCTCGGAAAATGATATTTTATTTCTAGAAATTTAATTCAGTTAAGGATAAATACAGAATAAAAAATCCACCGATAGAATTCGAGAGAAACTCACATTTTTGGCTCTTATTCTGGGCTAAATTTTAGTCTATTTTCGAATTTTCCAAAAATGAGGAGACTCGCACAGGCGAAATATGTCTGTGAGATGTGTGTATTCAGTCCCACAAAACAATTCCTAAAGGACAGAATCAAATTGGGTATATTTTAGTACAGTTATATCCCTTCTATAGGGAACATCAATCGAATGTTTCATAATAATTATAGGCGTCAGTCCAACGAATACAAAATAGCGGCCACCCGAGTAACTATATCAATTGCTGACCAAACTAATCATCGGATCACTGCAAAATTTCACAGAAACAAACTATCATATTGTCCCGAGGTGAAGCCGTGCTCATTAAACCATGCACCACGGCAGCGAGGGCAGATGCAGCAAGTTCGGAGATCATAGGTTCGAATCCTGGACCTGATAGTGCCTATCCTGGAGTTTTTCCACATTTCCCCCAGGAAAATGCCTGGATAGTACCTTACTTCAAGTCCTGTGATACCTACCTCATCCCTATCCCCAATACAGTTAGGCTACACACACTACAGCAGACGGCTTCGGTAACATGCTGAGCTTCTATGCCCAAGATCGCAGGTTCAAATCCGGCCGAAGTCGTCGGATTTTTTAAGAGCGTTAAAATCCCTCAGTTTGCCTTCCTTCGGAGGGGAAGTAAAGCCGGCGGTCCCATGTCATAGATTTATGTTAAAGAAACTTCCACTAATTACACCTGTGTGAAGCTAAATTATATAGGTTAAGAAGGTAAACAACGCTCTTAGGTTCCTACGTTCGTTGCCAAGAGTCGACTGCGGTGACGTCTGGTAGCTAAGTCTGAACTAGTAGTTGTTGACGGTGGCGTTTGGCGGCAAAAGTAGGAACTACTTGAAAATTGATCGTCTGCAGTCCTTACTTGAATTAAAACAGATACACACACTAATACAGTCATCACAATTAACACCGGTTATCAGACAGATTCTACACACACCCAAAGTACACAGGGCTACATGACCGCGTTGTCGCAGCCCCTAAACTTAAGAACCAACCAACCAGTCATCATAGAAATACAGGTTATCAGACAAATCTCTTATATAAAACAGAGTGTCCTGGCTGACTGACTGACTGATTCACTGACTCATCATTGCCCAGCCAAAACTATTAAAGTTAGAAACATGAAATTTTGGGGATATGTTCGTTGTAAGTCGAAAACGCCCACTAAGGAAGGATTTTTGGATATTCAGGTACTAAAGGGATGTTAAGGGGTAGACCTGCATTTCATTGAATAACAATATCTCCCGATTGGTTTCATTGGGAGATGTGATACTCGGCATATAAACTCATCATTAAAAACAAGAAGACATTTGAGTCTGAGGGTTTTTCGAAGTGGTGTATATTTTGAGGTGAAAGGGGTTAAAATGGGGGTTGAAGGATTTCTAACAGAGCGTGTATCTCTTAAACGACATTAGCGAGGAGTTTGAGACTCGGCGGAAAAAATCAGCTTAAAAAATTAGTAAATAGGTCTCCGGCCGTTTTTTCATAAATCCAATTTAAGGGGCCCATGGGGAGGGGTGAAATTCTGGGGAGAAACAAACAGGAAAGAAAGTGTCCTAACTGATTGACTGTCTCACCCACTCTTCAAACTCAGAGAGAAAAACTGCTAAAAATTAGTAAATAGCTATTCCGACAGTTTTTATCATAAATCCAATTTAGGGGTGAAATTCTGAAAAATAAATGAAAGGAAATGTCCTGACTCACTCACTCACTTATCGCCCAGCCAAAATTATAGAAGTTAGAAACATGACAATTTGGGGATATGTTCGTTGTATGTCAAAAATGTCCACTAAGGAAGGATTTTCGGATATTCAGGTTCTAAAGGGGTCTTAAGGGGGTTAAACCTGCAATTCATTGAATAACAATAACTCCTAATTGGTTTCATTGGGGGATGTGATACTCGGCATATAAACTCATCATTAAAAATAAGAAGACACGTGTCTGAGGGTTTTTCGATGTATATTATGAGGTGAAAGGGGTGAAAAGTGGGGGTTGAAGGATTCCTAACGGAGCGTATCTCTTAAACGACATAGGCGAAGAGTTTGAAACTCAGCGGAAAAAAAATCAGCTTAAGAGATAAGTAAATAGGTGTTCGACCGTTTTATTTTTCATAAATCCAATTTAAGGGGCCCATGGGTAGGGGGAAACAGGAAAGAAAGTGTCCTAACTGATTGACTGACTCACTCACTCTTCAAACTCAGGGAGAGAAAACTGCTTAAAAATAAGTAAATAAGTGTTCAACAGTTTTTTTTCTTTCATAAATCAAATTTAAGTGGTTCATGGCGAGGGGTGAAATTCTGAAGAAAAAAATTGAAAGAAAATGTCCTGACTCACTCACTCACTCATCATCGCCCAGCCAAATTTATTGAAGTTAGAATATGACATTTTGGGGATATGTTCGTTGTATGTCAAAACCGTACACTAAGGGAGGATTTTCGGATATTCAGGTTCTAAAAGGGTCTTAAGAGGGTTAAACCTGCATTTTATTGAATAACAATATCTCACGAGTGGTTTCATTTGTGGATGTGATACTCGGTGGAAAGGGGTGTACCAAGTGGATCTGGTACATCCTAGGGGATTTAGACAGAATGAAGTTTCGGGCACAAAAGGTGATAATGAAGGACAGAGCGGGAAAAGACCAAAAAGTTAAGATATAGATTTGAATGATATTTATTAAATATAAAGCGAATATGTCGCCAGGAATGATAGCTTCAAAGAAATTACTTTAAAAACTGACAATAAAAAATTAATAACAATTAAAAGGTACTTGTTTCTCCAGGAAACGTAAATAGAGCAGTGATTAACTTTAAAGTATTAAATATAAAATTACTAAAAAAGAAGCATAATCATTTAAATTCATTCCAAAGTGGATTAAAATGAAATACTCTTCTGACGGAAAGAATCCGGGCAGAATAAAGGACGTGAAAGGGTACCACCTCTTCTAAGGTACGATACAAGAAGTATCAGGCCGGCAGTCGGAGGTCCTCAGTAGCTGGCGGCAATAGTGCGCCCGCTCTGGCGGTGCGAGGTCATTCTGGCAGGTTCCAGAGTTCCGGGTTCGGAACTAGAGTAGATGATGATAGGTTCTCCCAAAGATAGCGACCAGCATAGAGAGGCTCTTGGTAATGCCTCCTGCGGCTGGTGAAATGATGTTCTCAGAATTACGATTTGCAGAGTAGATCCATGTTGAAGATTTTTGGTTGAAGTGCAGGCTGATGAATTTAGACTGCCCGGCCAGGCCGCCAAGTCCAGCAGAGAGATTATGCCGGCGGAGAAGAGACTCCGACAGCCAGAGGTACCCCGAGAGGGCAGTAACCCCAGCAGGGATGTTGGTGAGCAGATGTGATCCGTTGAGAAGAGTGGACAAGAGTAGGCACTGTAGGCCGGGAGACCTCAGGCTATATAGCGGTAGTGACGTCAGCGCGCGGAACCTTCTAGCATGAAGGTGTGGCGAGAGAGCAGCCAATCACAGCGCAGCCCCATGCACAATGCGAGCGTCACCGCTGGAGAGAGCTCAGTGCTCGTGAGAAAATGTGACGGTATAGTACGTCTAGAAAGACACTACAGAAAACAGGTGAGTAGACATGAATATTACAGAAAAGCAATTAAATTGAAACACCAATATTAAACAAATCAGAACACCGCGTTCAGACTGCAATTCACGAAAATTAAAATAATGGGGCAGAAAAATTGAACGTGTGTTTCACACCGTAAGGGAAACATAGCCAACAAAAAAACATTCGCAAAGCGAACATGCTGGGAGGGGCGAGAAAAAATTGCAGTAAGAAAGCGCAGAAGTTAGGCCTCGCGTGGCAAAGGAGCAATCATGGTGATTGGCCTAAGAAAAAGACCAGCAGAAGTCTGCAGTTTTACCACGCGAACCCTACCATCTCTGCCAGGAAAGCACTCAACAACCCTACCCAAATTCCAAACAAGAGGAGGACTAGGGTCTTTCAAAAGCACCAAGTCCCCCACCTGAAGGTTAGAGCAGGAAAAAAGCCATTTGCCACGCTGCTGAAGCAAACCGAGGTATTCCAACCTCCAGCGACGCCAAAAATTGTTGCGCAAACTTTCAATTTTGCGCCAAGAAATGGCTAAAGAAGATTGAGAATTAGAATATAACAAAGGTGGGGAGGCAGTCAATGGACCACCGATAAGAAAATGGCCCGGCGTTAATGGTAGAAGATCTGAAGGGTCATTAGATAAGGGTGATAAAGGGCGAGAATTAATTATGCCCTCAATAAAAATAATTAAAGAATTAAACTCTTCATGAGAAAGGGGGGTGTGGCCACAAACACGTCTAAGGTGCTTCTTGGTGAGTTTCACACAAGACTCCCACCGTCCACCTTGATGGGGTGCATAAGGGGGGATGAAGTGCCACTTGAAATTTCTCTGGTGAGCATAATCAGTAATCCTTTCCAGCGCTGCATTTTGAGTAAGAGCTCTCTTAATTTGCTCAGAAGCTCCGATAAAAATTTTAGCATTGTCGGAAAATACTTCTGAAGGAAGTCCTCGGCGAGCAGAAAATCTGGCAAAAGCTGCCAAAAAATAAGCAGTAGAGGCGTTGGTAACTAGTTCTAAGTGAACTGCTCCGGTGACCATACATACAAACAGCGAAATATAGAGTTTTCCAAAAATACATTTTTTGGCCTCAAGAGAATTTTTTCTGTAAACAAAAGGCCCGGAATAATCCACTCCCGTGAAGGCAAAGGGTCTAGCAGGCGCAGATCTAAAGTTGGGAAGATCACCCATGAGCTGAGTGGTAATTTTAGGGTTGGATTTAAAACATGGAATACACTTCCGGATAACAGAGGTAACTTCATGGACTCCGTTTATGGGCCAATACCTTTCACGAATGACAGAAAGTAATGTACGAGTACCAGCATGAAGATGCTGGTAATGATACTGACGAATGATTAGAGAAGTGACATGATGCTTTGAAGGAAGAATAATTGGGTGTTTTTTATCCTCGGAAAGATCAGCCAAAGATAAACGTCCTCCAACTCTTAGTAAACCATCAGTGTCCAAAAAAGGGGCGAGTGATGAAAGCCTACTCGATTTCTTAAGGGATTGACCTTGGGACAACACCTGACATTCTTCAGAGAATATTTCTTGTTGAGTAAGCCATAAGATTTTTGTAGTGGCTAAACCTAATTCAGAAAGGGTTAAATATGGCTTAGGAAAAAGGGGTTGCTCTACCACAAAATATTTCCATCGAAGGAGATAAGCCATAACCCTCACCAATTTATGGAAAGAGGAATATCGCTGCAAGAGAAGGGGAGAGTCAGAAACGAGAAAAGAAGATCCAGTAATCTTACCAGCATCCGGCAAGTCTGATAACTCCGGAAGAGGAAAATTTGGCCAAGCGGAAGGTTCTTGCTGAAGCCAAGGGGGACCGTGCCAGTATAATGTCAGGTTAGCCAACATAAGAGGGGAACATCCCCGAGAAATGACATCTGCAGGATTCTCCTTGCCAGATACATGATGCCATTGTTCAAAGTTAGACAATTGTTGAATTTTGGACACTCTATTGGCTACAAACACCTGCCAATGCGAGGAAGGTTTGGCAATCCATGCCAACGTGATGGCTGAGTCACTCCAAAAGTAAGTTTTGCTAAATCGGATTTTCAAAGATTGGCGGATTTTGACCGATAATTCAACCGCCAGAAGAGCAGCACAAAGTTCCAGTCGTGGCAAGGATAAGGATTTAAGAGGGGCTACCTTTGACTTAGCGCAAATTAAATTGGAAATGAAATATGACTGGTCAAAATTGCGGCAAACAATATATGCACAACACCCATAAGCTTTCAATGAGCTATCGGCAAAGATGTGAAGTTCATATCCTCCACAAGAGGGAAAGGGAATAATCACTCGCGGGATAATGACATTGGAGAGATCTTCCAAACTATTTCTATAAGAAATCCAATTTTTTTGCAACTCTGAAGGAACTGGTTCATCCCAACCAGTTTTCAAGGACCAAAGATCCTGCATGAAAAGCTTTGCTGTGACAATAATTGGCGCCAAAAATTGGAGAGGATCAAATATCTTTGCAATCTCAGACAAAATTTGCCGCTTAGTTTGCGGTTTGATGTCACTGAGATTAATTTTGAAAAAGAAAAAATCCTTTTGAGGACTCCAATAGATGCCTAAGGTTTTGATAGAATTACTTTCTTGAAGAAGCTCTACTGAGTCATTATAGACTGAAGTTAATGGAAATTTAGAAAGAAATTCTTCCGAATTAGAGTTCCACTTGCACAAGGAAAATCCGCCTCCCAAAAGCAAAGCTGTCAAATCTTTAGAGACCTGTAGTGCTTCAGATACTGACTCAAATGAATGAAGAAAATCGTCAACGTAAAATGATGATTTTAACACTTCAGAAGCCTTAGGAGAATACAACGGGCCATCCTGTTCAGCAAGTAATTTCAACGTACGTATGGCTAGAAAAGCAGAGGGCTTTAGTCCATAGGTTAAGGTTTTTAGCCGAAAAATCTTGACAGGTTTAGTAGGCTCGTCGCGCCAAAGAATTCTCTGAAGGTCGCACTGTTGTTGATCGACCAAAATCTGCCTATACATTTGCTTGATATCAGATATCACTGCGATAGGGAACAAGCGAAAATTCATCAAGACAGAAGAAATGTCAGATTGAATAGGAGGGCCTGATAATAATGTGTCATTCAGAGAAGTACCATTGGCATCCAATGCAGAGCCATTAAAGACCACTCTTATGTTTTCCTTTAAAATCTCATTCTTCCAAACTGGATGATGATTGAGGTAAATGACTTCAGATGGGGTATAAGAAGCATCATCTTTCTTGGTAACAACCTCCATGTGATCAAGTGCCTCATATTCCTCCATAAACGTGGAGTATTGAGTTTTAACAACAGGGTCACGTTTAAATTTGTTTTCCACAGCATAGAGTGCTCTAAGAGCCCTAGGGTGTGTTTCAAATAAAAGAGGTGGATTATCCACTCGGGGCATTGTTACGACAAATCTACCCTCTGAATTGCGTTTGGTCGTTTCGCGAAACTGTTTTTCACACATTTCATTTTCAACCGAGGAAGGTGAAACTGAATCCATAGTTTCGATTTTCCAAAATCTTTCTAAGTTATAATCGAGACTTGTATTGACAAAATGACATTGAGAGAAATTTTGAAATGACTTACGAGGGACTTGACCCGTTACTAACCAACCTAGCTTGGTATGATGAACAAACACTCCTGGTGATATTTTAACCTTAGAGCTAAGGAGACATTGCCAAAATACTTGGGCACTGAGAAGTATGTCTACCGGAGCGCTCGTATTAAATGTTGGATCCGCCAACTGAATGTTATGAGGAAATTGCCACGTTCTAACTTCAAAAGAATTACTAGGGGTGTTACTGCCAATAGTATCAATGGCAAGGCAATTCAACTGCAATGTTGTGTTACAATTCACAGCATCTTTGATGTGAACACGAACAAAATGCAAAGATTTAACATTGCTATTGTTAATACCGGTAACCTGAATTAATGTAGGTTGCTTGGGAAGACCAAGTTTCTTAATGAGACGCTCACTTATGAAGTCATGGGTGGCGGCATTATCCAATAGGGCACGTGCTTCAAGCCATCTACCAGAAGAGTCTTGAACTTTTATTAACACGGTTGATAGTAGCACCTGGGAACTACGAATTGAGCTAGAGCTCTGAGTATAAGATTGCGCATTAGCTCCTGGGGATGCATCTTTAGGACATCCAGGGGAAGGAGCCTGACGTGGCTTTTCAAACCTATGAAGCAAGGTATGATGCTGAGCCTTGCAATGGGAGCAAGTATTTTTAGATAAGCAATCAGGCACCATATGCCTAGTTGACAAACAGTTGTAGCAATATCTTTTTTGAGCTATTAATTTGCGTCTTTCATCGGTAGAAAGGGCTTTAAAGGCAACGCAGGAATATAACCTGTGAGGTGCTTTACAGAGAATACAATCCATTGAATTATGCTGAACAGTGAAGACAGCAGATTTGTTTATTTTTGCACCGACTGGTTTCACAACATTAGATTTGTTATCTGCACTTCCTGACATATGACAGGCTACAGCTGACAAAACCTGGCAACTATTATTCATAAACGTAAGCAATGAATCATAGGTATATGACGTGTCATTTGTTAGTTCCCTCTCCCATGCCTTTAAGGTTGATGAATCAAATTTAGAAGTAACCAAGTGAATCAAGAATAGATCCCAATGCTCGACCGGTTGGTTCAACCGTGCCAATGCTCTGACATGTAGTTGGACCGCGTCACTCAAGGCTCGCAGTGTTGACAAGCTTTCAGCTCGCAAGGTGGGCAGGTTAAATAAGGCTTGAATATGCCTTTGTAAACATAATTTTTCATTGCCATAACGGCCTTTAAGAAGCTCGATAGCAATGTTATAGTTTTCTCCTGTTAAGGGAAGTTCTCTTATAAGTTGAAGGGGTGGCCCCTGCAAAATGGATTTTAAGTAATGAAATTTCTGAATTTCCGGAAGTGTGGCATTATTATGTACTAATGAACTGAACAATTCAAAGAATGATTGCCACATCTCTTCCTTTCCTGAAAAGTGCGGAATTTCAATTTTGGGTAGCAATGGTTTGATACCGTTCCCATGGTCGCTAATTCTTCCTTGAGTTTCTTCTACCTTCAACGCCAGGGTCAAAGTTCTAACTAATGCCACAGCCTGAGCATGTGTATCAAAGTAATTACTCTCTACTTCTTCCCTATCTGATTGATGTTCTGGACTTTTGATTTCAATTTCAAGTTGCACGAGATCATATTTCTCGTACGCCTGTTCAAAAGCTTTTAAACGCTGGGATATAATGTCAAGGTTTTGTTCCTCTTTCGGTAGAGTAGCTAAATATTTTTGAAACCGGGTGAGTTGACCTTTGTAGGCCGCCCGAGAGTTTAACAGTTTATCATCAATTATTGGTGGCATGGCTGGAAAAGTTGGAACAACTCACTCACCAAAGCTGCTTGTGGCACCAGACAGACCTGCTCTCCGGAAAGAAACCAGTTGTACAAATATGCTGGGATTGTTTCCGCCTTCCCGCAGATCTCCCGCGCTAGCCACAGTGTACTGAAATGTATAGAACAAATATTAGATTGAACCAGTTTTTTGAATTGAATTTGCGGTCTCAGAATGAAGGTTCTGGGTTTGATCCGGGGTTGAGGTACCATGGAAAGGGGTGTACCAAGTGGATCTGGTACATCCTAGGGGATTTAGACAGAATGAAGTTTCGGGCACAAAAGGTGATAATGAAGGACAGAGCGGGAAAAGACCAAAAAGTTAAGATATAGATTTGAATGATATTTATTAAATATAAAGCGAATATGTCGCCAGGAATGATAGCTTCAAAGAAATTACTTTAAAAACTGACAATAAAAATTAATAACAATTAAAAGGTACTTGTTTCTCCAGGAAACGTAAATAGAGCAGTGATTAACTTTAAAGTATTAAATATAAAATTACTAAAAAAGAAGCATAATCATTTAAATTCATTCCAAAGTGGATTAAAATGAAATACTCTTCTGACGGAAAGAATCCGGGCAGAATAAAGGACGTGAAAGGGTACCACCTCTTCTAAGGTACGATACAAGAAGTATCAGGCCGGCAGTCGGAGGTCCTCAGTAGCTGGCGGCAATAGTGCGCCCGCTCTGGCGGTGCGAGGTCATTCTGGCAGGTTCCAGAGTTCCGGGTTCGGAACTAGAGTAGATGATGATAGGTTCTCCCAAAGATAGCGACCAGCATAGAGAGGCTCTTGGTAATGCCTCCTGCGGCTGGTGAAATGATGTTCTCAGAATTACGATTTGCAGAGTAGATCCATGTTGAAGATTTTTGGTTGAAGTGCAGACTGATGAATTTAGACTGCCCGGCCAGGCCGCCAAGTCCAGCAGAGAGATTATGCCGGCGGAGAAGAGACTCCGACAGCCAGAGGTACCCCGAGAGGGCAGTAACCCCAGCAGGGATGTTGGTGAGCAGATGTGATCCGTTGAGAAGAGTGGACAAGAGTAGGCACTGTAGGCCGGGAGACCTCAGGCTATATAGCGGTAGTGACGTCAGCGCGCGGAACCTTCTAGCATGAAGGTGTGGCGAGAGAGCAGCCAATCACAGCGCAGCCCCATGCACAATGCGAGCGTCACCGCTGGAGAGAGCTCAGTGCTCGTGAGAAAATGTGACGGTATAGTACGTCTAGAAAGACACTACAGAAAACAGGTGAGTAGACATGAATATTACAGAAAAGCAATTAAATTGAAACACCAATATTAAACAAATCAGAACACCGCGTTCAGACTGCAATTCACGAAAATTAAAATAATGGGGCAGAAAAATTGAACGTGTGTTTCACACCGTAAGGGAAACATAGCCAACAAAAAAACATTCGCAAAGCGAACACTCGGCATATAAGCTAATCATTAAAAATAAGCAGACAGGTGTCTAAGGGTTTTTCGATGTGGTGTATATTATAAGGTGAAAGGGGTGAAAAGTGGGGGTTGAAGGATTCCTAACGGAGAGTGTATCTCTTAAACGACATAGGCGATAAGTTGGAAACTCAGCGGGAAAAAAGTCAGCTTAAAAAATAAGTAAATCGTTGTTCGACCGTTTTTTCACAAATTCAATATAAGGGGCCAAAGGGGTGGGGTGAAATTCTGGGGGGAAAAAGGAGAGAAAGTGTCCTAACTGACTAACTCACTCATCAAACTCAGGGGAAAAAAACAGCTTAAAAATAAGTTAATAGGTGTTCTAGCGTTTCTTCATAAATCCAATTTAAGGGGCCCTTGGGGAGAGGTAAAATTCTGGTAAAAATAATTGAAAGAAAATGACCTGACTGACTGAATCACTCATCATCGCCCAGCGAAAACTATTGAAGTTGGAAACATTAAATTTTGGGAATATGTTCGCTGTATGTCGAAAACGTCAACTAAGGAAGGATTTTTGTTTATTCGGGTTCTGAAGAGGTGTTAAGGGGGTAAACGTGCATTTCATTGAATAACGATATCTCATGAGTTGTTTCTTTGGGGATGTGATATTCGGCATATAAACTAATCATTAAAAATAAGCAGACATATGTCTAAGGGTTTATCGATGTGGTGTATATTATGAGGTGAAAGGGGTGAAAATTGGGGGTTGAAGGATTCTTAACGGAGCGTGTATCTCTTAAACGACATAGGCGAGAAGTTTGAAATTCAGCGAAAAAAAAACCAGCTTAAGATATAAGTAAATAGGTGTTCGACCGTTTTTTCATAAATCCAATTTAAGGGGCCATTGGAGAGGGGTGAAATTCTGGGAGAAAGAAAAAAGAGGAAAGAAAGTGTTCTAACTGATTAACTCACTCATCAAACTCAGGGGGGAAGAACAGCTTAAAAATAAGTAAATAGGTGTTCGACCGTTTTCTTTTTCATAAATCCAATTTAAGGGGTTCATGAGAGGGGTGAAATTCTGAAAAATAAATGAAAGAAAATGTCCTGACTTACTTACTCACTCACTCATCATCATCACCCAGCCAAAATTATTGAAGTTAGAAACATGAAATTTTGGGGTAATGTTCGTTGTATGTCGAAAACGTCCACTAAGGAAGGATTTTTGATATTCAGGTTCTAAAGGGATGTTAAGGGGGTAGACCTGCATTTCATTGAATAACAATATCTCCTGATTGGTTTCATTGGGAGATGTGACACTCGGCATATAAACTCATCATTAAGAATAAGAAGACATATCTGAGGGTTTTTCGATGTAGTGTATATTATGAGGTATATGTGTGAAAAGTGAGGGTTGAAGGAGTCCTAACGGAGCAAGTATCTCTTAAAATAGGCATAAAGTATGAAACTCAGGGGGGAAAATCAGTTTGAAAAATAAGTAAATAGGTGGTCGACCGTTTTTTCATAAATCCAATTTTAGGGGTCCATGGGGAGGGGTGAAATTTTGGGGAAAGAAGTCCACAAAGGAAGGATTTTTGGATATTCACTCATCATCCCCCAGCCAAACCTATTGCAGTTAGAAACTTGAAATTTTGGAGATATGTTCGTTGTATGTCGAAAACGTCCACTAAGAATGGATTTTTGGATATTCATGTTCTGAAGGGGTGTTAAGGGGATTAAACTTGCATTTCATTGATTAACAATATCTCATGAGTTGTTTCCTTATTCGGCATATAAATTAATCAATAAAAATAAACAGACATACGTATGTCTAAGGGTTTATCGATATGGTGTATATTATGAGGTGAAAGGGGTGAAAACTGGGGGTTGAAGGATTCTTAACGGAGCGTGTATCTCTTAAACGACATTAGCGAGAAGTTTGAAATTCAGCTTAAAAATAAGTAAATAGGTGTTCGACCGTTTTTTTTTCATAAATCCCATTTAAGGGGTTCATGGGGAGGGGTCAAATTCTCAAAAATAAATGAAAGAAAATGTCCTGACTGACTCACTCACTCATCATCGCCCAGCCAAAATTATTGAGGTTAGAAACATGAAATGTTGGGGATATGTTCGTTGTATCTCGAAAACGTCCACTAAGGAAATATTATTGGATATTCAGGTTCTAAGGGGGTGTTAAGGGGGTAAACGTGCATTTCATAAATAACAATATCTCACGACTGGTTTCATTTGGGGATGTGATACTTGGCATATAAACTAATCATTAAAAATAAGCTGACACATGTCTAATAGTTTTTCGATGAGGTGTATATTATGAGTGAAAGGGGTGAAAAGTGGGGGTTGAAGGATTCCTAACGGAGCGTGCATCTCTTAAACGACATAGACGAGGAGTTTGAAACTCAGAGGAAAACAATCAGCTTAATGACAAATAAATAAATAATTAAATAAATAGGTGCTCGACCGTTTTTTTTTCATAATTCCAATTTAAGGGATCCATGGGGAGGGGTGAAATTCTGGAAGAAAAACGTCCACTAAGGAAGGATTTTTGGATATTCACTCTCATCGACCAACCAAAACTATTAAAGTTAGAAGAATGATATTTTGGGGATAATTATGTTTGTTGTGTGTCGAAAACGTCTACTAAGGACGGATTTTTGGATATTCAGGTTCTAAAGGGGTGTTAACGGGGTTAAACCTGCATTTCATTGAATAACAATATGACACGACTATGACGCGAGCGAATCTGCGGGTGCCTGCTAGTTAAACATAAACCCAACTACACAAAAAGTTACATGTAGCCTAAAAAGCTTAGACTGTAATGCCCAAGTTACGACTTCTTCAGAATGAATTTTACGCGTTGCCACCATTTTCAAATTTACTTCTGGCCTTCTTGTACCATGTGGTGTTGAGGTTACGCGAAATCTCCTTCTCCTGTCTCCGGTTATGGCAACTACCTCTTTCACAGATAGCCTACTTCCCTACACAGCTTCTCTGTTTCCATCCTCCCAATTTGACACAAATGATAAGAGGATTAACGTAGCCTGTTATAAAGCAAGTTCAAAACCTGAAACGCACAAAACCAACATGCTGGACACAAAACATTAGGCCTACACTTACATAAATATTTCAGTTCATATTAGTTTAGATATAAAATTGCTGTAAATCGTGACAGAAGTGTCTAAAGTGGTGAAATTTAGTATAAAGTACCAATACCGTGACTCGAAGGTATGGCCGCGAAAGCAAGGTCACTGACAACGCAAAGGGGCTCCATGATTCCAAGTGATCACTAGCCTAGGGTTGGCAAATAGCGGCTTCGGTGGCGTAGTCGGTAGCATGCTGAACTGCTATGCCCAAGATCGCGGGTTCAGCCGAAGTGGTCGGATTTTTAAGAGCGTTAAAATCCTTCAGGGGAAGTAAAGCTTGCATGTCATAGATTTATGGCATGAAAAAGAACCTACCACTACAATTGGTAGTGTGTAACTAAATTTGTAGTTTTTTTTTTTTTTGTAAGAAACGTTCTATCAAGTTTGCCGCTGAGTGATAGTGGCGTTTGGTAGCCAAAGTTGGAACTAGGTGAAATTGAAATATCATTCATCTTCATCTCTCATTAACTCCTCTCGTGAGGTTGGCGTCAGGAAGGGCATCCGGCCGTATAAACCATCAGCACATCAGCCAAGTGGAATTTCATCGCATCTCATCCCCGACCACGTTGGAAAGAGGTAGTAGACATAGACTAGGGTTGCCAAATGTGCCGTATTTTTCAGGATTTCCCGTATTTGAAGATCTGAAGTCAGGACTCGAAATGAACTAGAAAGGACCGTAACGGCGTCCCATTTCGTGAATGTTTGGATCCTTTCCACTCCGCCCCGTAAGGAATGGCTATGGTCCGTTTCGGTTCGTTTTAATTCGATGTAATATTTAGGGACACCGTAAAACAGTAAATAAAAGTGTGCAAAACCGAAGAATATATGTGAAGTCGATAAAAAAAAGAAGTTTTATTCGTTGTGCTTGAAAGTTCGAGGCGCTAATTAAAATTATATTCAACCTTTTGCACTTGAATAAACTATCATTAGCAAATATATCACCTTGCGGTGTATACTCAGTAAGCTGCCTGAATAGGATTGACATTTCGCCGGAAATTCCACGTCAGTCATCATCCCTCTGCCTCTTGACCAATCCATGTTCGCATAGTAGATGTCTTAGGGCCCGGATTTAAAAAAATGCATATGCGCATATGCATATTTTGACATATTTTGAGGTTTAATGCATATTCCAGACGTAACAGCATGTTCCGGTATATATGTCTGAATTTAAGGACAATTACAAGAACTACTAAAATAAATCTGTTTTGTGCATCCCTAGCTAGTTGCCTATATTACGTGCATCCCTCACTAATTGGTGTTTTCGACTCTCTGTGTAACGGCACTTAACTTTCACAACTGACAATGGCAACAGATAGCTTAGGTATGGGTAGGCAGGCTGGCTGGACTTCCCGGAATTCCTTTCTCAACCACAGTAGATAATAATCTCAGGGGGTTGGGCAATTGGTCAGGACAGAAGTATCTTCAGTTCACTAGTTACGTTCCAGTTTAATGCCCTGCATCTCAAGTGTTAGTTTCTAAAAATGCCTAAGGGAAAGAGCAGGAGAAGAGATTTACTAAATCAGTGGGTGTCGGGTAATAGGGACTATTCAACAGATGGTGTCATCGTGTACTGTCAAGTTTGCTCAAAGGAAGTAAAATGTGAAAAGAAATTTCAGCTTGAACAGCATTCAAAAAGGAGGAGAAGAACAGCACACCACAACAACTACTTCTTACGCAGGTAAAGCCTAAGTCCGGTATTCTTAATACATTTTCAAATGATCTTTGTAGGGCTTTAGTATGCAGCAACATTCCATGGAATAAATTAAACAATCCAGTTCTGCGATCATTTCTTGAGAAATATTGTGTAAATCAAAAAATACCAGATGAATCAACTCTTAGGAAAAATTACCTACCTCCGCTATATGAATCTACCCTGGAATTGATCCGTTCTGATATCGGAAGGAACTATGTCTGGATATCGGTGGATGAGACAACGGATTCATGTGGCCGTTACATTAGCAAATTTCGTGGTTGGTAAATTAAATCCAGACGAACCCGGTAAGCCGCATCTTCTTGCTTGTAAAGTACTAGAGAAAACCTACCATAGCACAATAGCAAGATTTGTAAATGATTATCTGCGACTATTGTGGCCATCTGAAATTCAGGATAATTGTTGTAAAGTGCTTGTACTGTTCACAGATGTAGCTTCGTATATGTTGAAAGCAGCAAAGGCCCTCCAAGTATTTTATCTGAAACTCATACACGTAACCTGTTTAGCGCACGGATTACAGCGCATTGCAGAAGAAATACGCACACAGTTTCCAGCTGTTAACAATATAATTGGATGTGGGAAGAAGCTGTTTCTAAAAGCACCAGCTCGTGTCCAGTTCTACAAAGATTGTCTACCTGAAGTTCCTTTGCCACCTGAACCTGTCCTGACTAGGTGGGGGACATGGTTATCTGCAGTATCATTTTATCAGGAGAATTTTAATGAAGTGAAAGAAGTGGTTACAAAACTTGAAGATGAGCATATTGCGTGTGTCCGTGATGCAAAAGTTGTGTTGAAACCGCTACTGTTTATCAAGATGTGAATTTCAGTCATGCACATTTTTCTAAACTTCCAAAAGCCATTGAGAGCTTAGAATCTTCTGGTACTCCCCTCCATGAATCACTTGATCTCATTGAGAAAGCTGCATCTTCATTGAATTCCGCTCCAGGCGAAATTGGAGAGAAGATTAAATGCAAGTTAGAAACGGTGTTGAATTCGAACCCAGGACTGAAGAAGATTAAGTCAATTAGTCAATACTTGAGTGGAACTAGGGTATCCTAGCCAGATGTATGCTCCGAAACTTTGGTGCCCGTGTATAAGTACTGTCCAATCACGTCAGTTGATGTAGAACGATCATTCTCAGCCTATAAACTCATTTTGACGGACAATAGACATAGTTTGTCTCCAGAAAAAATTGAAAGACCACTAGTTACCTATTGTGATGCTTCTTTTTGCAACAAATGATACCTGTAAATGGGTAAGTGAATAAAATTGCATGTTTTAAGTGCATATATTCTAACTTTTTAGTGCATATTTTCAGGTTTTTTAGTGCATATAAATCCGGGCCCTAGTCATAATACTCTGCGTTGCAATATTACAGCCCACGTGCTTCAGTGCCTGGTCAGCTGTATCTCTGGCTTGTACAGTTTGGCAATCTTGTTCTCAGACCACATGGCGAGACGACAACTGTCAATCCTATTCTGGCAGCTCACAGAGTATAGCCTAGGAGTTCGATTCTAGGCTCTGCCAAAAAATTAATTTTGGTCTGAGGGCTGGAACGGGGTACACTCACTTTTGTGAGGCAAAACTGAAAAGAGGTGGGGTTGGATTCTGACCACAGCCATCCTAGAAGTGATTTTTTGTACCGTAGTTTCCCAATTCTAGTCCAGGCAAATGCCGGGATGGTTCGTAACTCAAGACCACGGTCGCCTTCTTCCCAACCCTCGCCTCAGCCAGAAATACAAAAACAACAGATACCATCATTAAGTGGGTTATCAGGTGGATTCTATACACACTCAAAGTACACGATGCCCAAGCCATGATATAACAAATACAATTCTAAAATTCCATTTCCTTTGAAGAAATCCCTGATTTTCTCATGGTTCCGTTTCTGCAATATCATGAGGGAAGTCGTTGCATTCTCGTGACAATTTTACATTTATGTAAACATGATGGAAAGTGTCATTGACATTCTTCACCTAGCCTGTTACGACCAGCGCCAGCAAACTGCGAAAGTAGGTTGAAGATGCGATCGCTGTCACTTTCAAGCCAATTTATTTATTTATCGTATGATGAATGTATGTACATATATACAATATACACTGAAGAAAATGGAAATTGCACCACCATGAAGGCATTGGTCGTTTGTGTTGATTTTCAAGATATGGAACGATGCTATGTAGGTATGTAAACGATCAAAGATTCAGACCCATTGGATTGTTGCTACAGGTCTCCCGACGTGATTGGTCGTGGAGGAATCAACTCCAGTATACGAACTCTGGTGTAGCGTAGTTGACTTGCAGTCTGTGCAGTGAAGTGTTCCCCGTCAAACATGCCTCGACGACAGAGAAAAGCACGCTATCAACAACTGTCGCCGTTTGAGAGGGCTCGGATAATTGGGCTGTGTGAGGCTGGATTATCGCTAAGGACTGTCGCTGCACGTGTTGGCCGACAGGCATCTACGGTACAACGTGTATGGCAGCAGTGGTCAAATGAAGGTTCCCACACTCGTAGACCTGGCACAGGCCCAGCGTGACAGACAACTGTGAGAGAGGATCGCCGCATAATTCGGATGGCCCGGATGGAACCCCATGCAACAGCAGCGCAAATTCGAGCAGCTGTTGCACCACACGTTACACAACCAACAGTTGGTTATCGCCTGCTTGCAGCTGGCTTACGATACCGTGTCTATGCAGAAGGTGTTCCATTGACCCCACAACAGCGACGTGTAAGGCTGGCCTGATGTCGAGAACGATCGACGTGGGTCGACGAATGGCATAGGGTCGTCTTTAGTGATGAATCGCGCTTCTGTCTTGCCCGCAGTGATCGCCGGAATCGTGTGCGCCGGCGTACCGGGGAGAGGGGCCGCCCAGACCTTATTGTCGAGAGGCACACAGGGCCAACACCAAGCATTATGGTCTGGGGATCTATTGCTTCAATGTGAAATCACAATTAGTGCTTGTTGAGGTCACTATGACTGCTCGACAGTACGTTGATAGCGTACTCAATCCAGTGGTTGTCCCTTTGATGGCGAACATTGCTAATGGGACGTTTCAGCAGGACAATGCCCGGGTTCACATTGCACGCATCTCCAGAGAAGCTCTCCACGACATCACAACCTTAGAATGGCCCGCCAGATCGCCGGACCTCAGTCCTATTGAGCATGTGTGGGACATGATGGGTCGACAACTGGCCAACCGTCCTCAGCCACCCACAACTTTGGAACAACTGACCCGTGCAGTGCAGCAAGCATGGGCCACAATTCCTCAGCAAGCGATCCAGGGCCTTATTGACTCCATGCCTCGCCGAATTCATCAATGTATTGCAGCTCGTGGTGGGCACATCCTGTATTGATTGTTGTCCAAACTTAAGGCCAGAGGGATCTGAAAGTGTAATCATTGAATCACAACCGAGCACTCGTCCTGCATGTTCAATTGCAGCAATGTAGCACCACTCCTTCTGGGTGTTGCAATTTCCATTTTCTTCAGTGTATATAATTTCTGGACAAATATGCATAGTCACAAGTTCGTACGATCTTACAACTCTAGGTCCAGTACTTGGACCCATTCAACTGCTTCATCCGATATAAGATGAATGTCCATTATTGTTCCTTTGAAATATCGAAGAGGACAGTCAGCAACAATATGATGGATTGACTGTGATAATGCACTGCAGTCGCAATTTGCTGACCTAGCCCATCCCCATTTGTGCAGTAGATAGCCACATCTGCCTTGTCCAGTTCGAATCCGGTTGATGATCCTCCACTGGCGCCTGGGGAGATGGAATCCTTGTATCCGGTTAGAAGGGTTGTCAACTAGATGTTTATTTACCACTGAAGACTGCTCCCATTGGATTTTCCATGAGTTGTTAATTTGGATGGAGCATCTTTCAAGGTTGACTGCTGCACGCCATGGTGGTTTCCTTGATTTAAAGCGTTGGTGTTCTGCTCGTACAAGATCTTGGTGAATGGGTAGCTGGGGATTCTGCCGAATGTTTTTCCATACCTTTAGGAGAGCTTCTGATCTTCTTAGGACTGGAGGTGGAATGTTGCTGAGAACAGGCAGCCAAAGTGTGTTCGTGCTCCGAATACAACCCGTGATTATTCGCATTGCTTGATTGAGTTGCACATCTATCTTCTTAGTGTGAACACTATTGATCCAGGTTGGACAGCAATATTCAGCAACAGAATATGATAAAGCTAAGGCAGTGGATCTTAGAACTTGAGTATTAGCTCCCCATGATGTACCAGCAAGTTTCTGAAGAATATTATTTCTGGTTTTGATTTTTGCAACCGCATTTGAGAGATGCTGCTTGAAAGTCAGAGTCCTATCAAGTGTTATTCCCAAGTATTTTGGTATACTGCAGTACGGTAACAGTTGGCCCCAGAATCTGATTTCTGGTTTGTAATTTGATTGCCTGTTGCGTAGGTGGAATGCAGATACAACTGTTTTCTGAGAGTTTAGGTGGAGGCACCATTTCTTGAAGTATACATCCAAGGCTTCCAGATCAGTGGATAAATTAGTTTCAGCATCAGAAAAGTCAGAGCACTGAGTCACCAAACAAATGTCATAAGCATACATGAATTTTCTTGAAGATGTTTCAGGTAAGTCGTGTAAGTACAGGCTGAAAAGGAGGGGAGCGAAGACAGAACCTTGAGGTAAACCATCCTTTAGTTTAAACACTCTGCTTCTGTCATTGTCAGAGTAGATCTGAAAGTATCTATTGTTTAGCATATTGTTAAGTAAGGCCGTAAGTTTACGACGTGGGATAACACACGAATTTCAATAGGAGAGCTTCTCGCCAAACAGTATCATAGGCAGCTGATAGATACAAAAAAAAGCAGCCACACTTACAGATTTCTTCTCAAACCCATTTTCAATGTACGGTACGTAGTAAGAGACAGTACTTGAACGTTACAACTTCTTCCATGCCTGAATCATGCTTGCTCTATAGGAACGTGGTTGTTGATTGTTTCAAAAATTCTATTATAAACTTAGAGCATAAATACAATAGAGGGCGCATTGCCACACTGCGCCTGTACTGTGACGTGAAACCAACATATCGATCAGCTGACTGAAGGGTAATGGCTCAAGACCGCCTACAATTAGCTAATGGCGAATGCTAAGCAACGTCAAGGAATACAAAAGGAGCTCCATATTGGATAATTCTACTATCACTATCCGCAGTTCCCTTCAGTCAGCTGATCGAGATGTTGGTTTCAACAATGTGACGTCATCAGCCATCTATTGAATTTATGGTCTAAGATTATAAATCAGACGTTCAAAGAGTTTGTATGTAACACTTAAAAGTGCTATTGGACGATAGTTTTCAACTTTTGTGGGATCTTTGTTTGGTTTCAGTATGGCTATTATTTTTGTTTTCTTCATCAAAGGTGGGATGTTTCCAGTTTGTAGGATATTTGAAAAGAAGTTGGTTAACCATTTTACTGTAGCTGGTCCACAGTGAGCCAGAAATGTAGGGTATATTCCGTCAAATCCAGCTGCCTTACCAAGTTTCATACTTTTAATTGTATCTTTAGTTTCCTCTTCTAGGAATGGAATGGAGAACTCAGAAGACTGCAGGGCTGCTCTTTTCTTGGCGTTCAACTGTGATTTGATCTCCCTTTTGATTTGCTTGTCTTTTGCATTCTTGGAAACTAATACTAGATGTTTAGCAAACTCATTCAAACTGATGTCAGTCTTTGATCTTTCAGTTACAGGGTTTGATGAATCTAATTTCCAAATGATGGACCAGGCTTTCCTGCTAGAGTGGGTGTAATCTAGGGATTCTACTGTTTTATGTCAGGTCTTTCTTCGACTCTCATC
Source organism: Meconema thalassinum (assembly GCA_946902985.2). Lineage (NCBI taxonomy): Eukaryota > Metazoa > Arthropoda > Insecta > Orthoptera > Tettigoniidae > Meconema > Meconema thalassinum. Next base: position 514,728,095 of record OX336390.1, on the reverse strand, counting down.
CAGGGATAGGAGGAGACCTGTTGCATTGTCAGAAATAGGATGTTCTTCATATTGTCTTAGTAATTCCTCACTCTCTAGGGGCAGATGACCTCGTAGTTCCGCCCCTTAAAACAACAATAACTAACTAACTAACTAACTCTCTGCACTCCAACCTGGGATGTACTCTTTGCGGTAACCTCTAGGAATGCATCGTTTGGCTGCACCTTTAATAACCCCAACAAATCTGCTGTAGTTGTTCAACGTTGGTTTGATCCATCTGATCCATCTTGAAGTTCCATCTCGGTTTGGGATGAGATCGTATAACAGGTATAGACACCCCCACCTCCAAGATAACAGGTCTGTGTTGACTATGTGGGAAATCGCTCAGGACTGTTCGTCGAACTTGACCGAGTGAATTATGAAGCTCAGTTGTGAAACATGGATCCGGGGTGTAACCTCGAGACCAGCGAGCTGAGTGAAAAGTAGGCAGATCTTCAGCATCATAAATAAGTTTTAGGTTTTCGGTTTCCATCCCGTCCTCAAGAGCTTCACTGTTAAGGTCGTTCCTGTTGTAGCCCCAAAGATGATGATGGCTGTCCAAGTCACCGAGGAACATAGTTAGATGTTGCTGAGGTGGTAGAGAGGGGTTAGGCCAATTAGTTAACTGTAGTAGTAAAGATGTCATTTTCAGAGTTTACTGACAGCAGCTGATAATTTGTTATATAATTCTTGACGTAAGTTGCAAGGCCGTAATGTTGATGGGATTCTTTGCAACTGTAGTTCATCTGCTGTGTGCGTTTCTTGGAGCACGATGACATCGACTGCATATTTCTGTGAGATTCTGGAAAGATATTCACATTTCGCTTGACTTATCCCTTCGATGTTCAGTTGACAGATACGCAGAGATGGTCCAATTCTGCGAACTTGAGGGTCCTGAAAAGGACCACACATATCCTTCTTGTTCGTTCTTTGACCGAGAGGTCTTTTCTGACGGTTCGGTCTCATCTTATCGCTGCTGCTTTCTTAGCACCACCCGGGAGATACGTGTAGGGTAATTGAAGGTTAAACCTACGGACGTGAAGCAACGTAGCCGATAAACGAGGTTTATACCAATCGACGGTCTTAAATTCCCGAGAACGGCGTAAATTTCTCAATATTATTCGGTGTCATTTTCGAGTTGGTAGACGAGATTTACACTTACTCTACAACCTCAAATTTGACGTCGCGACATATTGTGGTCGGCGCCATTCTTTAGCCAGTCGACTGGCTCTACAGGCACAAACTCGGGAGAGCGGTGTGAGTTTTCGACGAAAATATCGCGATATTATGCGGTTAGTGCCTCTTTCGAGTCGGTAGACACGATTTCCACTAGCTCTACGGTCGCAAATTCGCGAAAACGACGAGCATTTATGGCGAAAATATCGCACTGTCTTTCTTTATTCGTATCAGGAGCACCAATCACAAATATATATCACAAATGGTAAACAGTGAGAATCAAATTCAAATAAAAAATAATAATGATAATTAATAAAGACACAAACTATTCTAGATCTAATATTAAGTGAGGACATAAACATACAAGTCAGTTGTACAACACACAAACATTTGACTGCCAGGTAGCCCGCAACCAAATTAAATGTTCTTTGTCCAGTAACGGGCGACGTCAATAGCATTCGGGTTGGCAAATGTTAAGTCTTCCATTGTGCATGTTGCTGGACATAGTGGGCACTGGTAAAGATGTTGGATTGTCTGTAGTTCCCCACAATCACAGAGGAGAAAGTCACTCGGAAAACCCTATTTCTGCAAGTTCATCTTGGTTCTTCCAACTCCAGTCCGCGGTCTGTTGAGCGCCTTCCATGTTGCCCAACCTTCCATATGGCCCGGAGGAAGGCTTTCTTTTAGGATCATCCAGCCGGACACATGACCAGTTCTTTCCTTCCACATTCTTGCCCTAGCAGTGTCAGCATTGCCTTTAAGGCTGACTGTTGTCCGAAGGAAGTTTTTCCTAGATTTAAGGCGAGTTCGGGCGGGGGAATATCCAAATAGTGGGTGTGTTTGTGATGTGGATGCCTTAAATCTTTCCTTGTTCGCTGCTACCTCCCTGCGTATCTCCCCAGGAGCAATACCAGCTAAGCAGTGGACTTTCTCAACTGGAGTAGGCTTCAAGCAACCAGTAATGATTCTGCAGCTTTCGTTGAGTGCAGTGTCAACTTGTTTAGTGTGTGCTGATTTATACCACACTGGACTGGCATATTCGCCCGCAGAGTAGCACAGAGCTAAAGCTGATGTTCTAAGGGTTTGTGGCTGGGTTCCCCAATTAGTTCCCGTCAACTTGCGAAGAATGTTGTTTCTTGCGGATACCTTTTGCCTGATGTTTTTCCAGAAGTACCAACTCTATGAATCACTTAAGGTCATCGCATTGTTATTCGATTGGAAGTGGATTCCATATTATTAAGAACTAGCAGGTACCCGCGGTTTCGCACGCGATGAATACAATGGAGATGATGCATTATTGCTGATAATTGGTATATTCTATTACAGCAATCTCGGATGGGTGGGTCCATTTCAATTCGGAAAATTCTCATGCCTACAGTAGCCAATATTAGTATGAGCCGCAAAATGGGAATTCCATAGAGTTGAGAAAGTTAAGTTGTTACCCTATATGAACACATTTTAAAATTACGTTTTTGGTTTTGGCATGTTTTCCTGAGACATAACTATTTTGTTGTCTGGATATCCGTGAGCACGCAACATAGTCTACAGTTGCCCATGGGAAAAAATTGTTTTGTCTAAATGTACACCTGCTGTTAAGTGTGTCATTGCACTTTGTTAATAGTAATTGCGAATATTGTTTGAATAGGGATCTGCACCGTTGCACACTGGAATGGCAAATCTATCGGAATATGGGAAATTAAAAGTATTTTTTCTTAAGCTATTCAGGGTGTAATTTTCCCACATTTATTGATGATTTGAACGTCAACATGTCGCTATTACTGTAATAGACCTATAGTAAAATATCTCTCATCTTGGCGCTTGGCCACTGATGTACATTATGCAGCCTCTTCCAGTTACATCCCAGCGATTGAAATTCTACAACAATCCTTTTACCTCACATACCTCTCTAATGAAAATCCCTGATTATTGTGCTTTCAGAGGTCTTTGAAAGAGGTTGCCCTCGCACATGGTGTAGATGCATTGCCAAAGGAAAACATTCCATCTTACGAACATGCACCGTGTAACCTGTACCGAAAGCTTCTGCAGATTTAACACCAGACCAATTCTGAACAACAGTTCCTTGAACTCAGATTTGCCAATATTTTATTGTATTGTTCTATGTGTAATATCTCTGTACCTCAACATACAGTAGAGTGCTTTGAAAATCATGGCCTGTGTAAATTTTGGAAAAGGTGGCGAGTGTGGATTTTGGCGGAGTGGATACTCGCTCATGGAAATAATTTTCAGTAAAATAGACTGGCTCACAATTCTGCAAGTGCACATTGAAGTATGTGTAGGAATGCCTTAAGTGTTACGGAAACGCTAATAGCCACCACACAGCTTCGTTGCTACTGACCAAACGACCAGATTGATATGTTCGTACTTAGGATACGGGATTTGTGAAATTGAACGTAGCTTGATCAATACCGTTATTTAATTATATTTATACTAGCAACCCACCCTGGCTTCGCCCGGGAAGTTACGAATGCATTACGTGATAACCGCTTTTTTTTTCCGATGTCAATGAACTACGACCTATAGCCGTTTTCCGTATCAGCATGATGGGTTAAAATCACTGACTGGACTATTAGTTATATTATCATGGAGATATGCATGTTTCATGACGAGGTGCATGAAACACAAATCTCCCTTCCGTCCAATCTTGACTGTGTATTTTGCGGAACGAAACGTTCACAGGCGAAATGAAGAAAAGCCGAGTTGCACTTCCATGGAAACTCCAAACACAACCACTCTTCCCTGAAGTCTTAACTCAACACGACTCGACAGTTTGCTGCTGGCTGTGTCTAGGGTAATAGGCTTGCCCGCTAGCTAGGCTGTAACTGGGGTGATAAGCTCGCCCCTAGCTAGCTCGTAAACTGTCGCCTCAGTAATTGAATGGAGATTGTTGGAAGAAATGAAAACGTAAGAACACTTATAGTGGGCGATGTATTGAAGATAGAGATATGCTCTCGGGGACTTTTTTGTAGAACTTTCCACGCTGAACAATTCTTACACTCATAGTATATTGATATTTTTAACGGTCTGCCCAGCGTAAGCTTAAAAGGCGCACGGACGCCAGGTTTCTTTTCGACCTTTCCACTGAAATCGTTACTGCTTGGCTTCCTTTAATCATAAATAAACTATTTTCTACAGAAACCATCCTTCAAGATATCCTATACAGAATGGTGAAAACCGCATCAAAATCCATCCAGTAGTACTCGAGATTACCCGTGACATCCAAGAATCTGGGACTTTGTTTTATACTAAGTAGAGATTTTAACACTAGAACCGCGGCTGGGTCATTTGTGACCCAGCTGTTAGTTGTTCTTCTCTATCTTCTCTGTGTCTCTACCTGAAGTGCTAGATTTTTATGACTTTTCATAAATAAGGGTCTTTAACAACCACACATAATTATTTTTTTCGGGGGGGCAACCCCCTGTTTAAAAAATCCCGATTTACCTAGAACCGCGGCTGGGTCAGATTAGACCCATCATTGATAATAATATGTTAACATCTGTTCTTCCATTTAGCTTCTTATACTTTCAGTCCTTGTGTCACGGGGATTCTCCAAGCATATACTGTGCACAAACTGGCAACATCTCATTGGCTGCGGAGGAAGGGAGAGGTACGAAACCGCTTAGTCACATCTGAACAATCGCGCAGTTAGGACACTACTCACGCTTTGTTGTGCAATAGGTTGCTAGTTTTGCAGCATCGGTGTATACATAGTGTGTGAATGGTTGAAAATGGCCGTGCGTCGACGGCTTACTACTGAACAGAACATTATTGATGCCATAAATGAAATTTCCGATGGGGAATCTGAAGGGGATCCCTTGGATTTTTCGTCTGATGATGGATCACAGCTTGTACTTTCAGATTCGTCATCAGAAGATGATGATTGCATGCCATTTGAAGCTGTAGCAAATCCTGATTGGGCAGGTATGTATTTCTAAACTTTCATTTCATTATTTATGGACTATATATAGATTCATTGCAAATTTCAGGCCTAAAAGTATTTAGTTGACAGTTTCTTTATCACTGTTATATTTATGTTCAAGCTATTAGGTTTATATAGCCCGGTGCATTTTTACTTGCTGTAAATATTATTTTCGGGTGTAAAAACTAAGACAAACATTATCTTTGTATCTAATCAGGTCTTGCAATGCCAGGGACTTCTCGCGGTCGTCAGAGGAGGCGTGGCCAGGAGCACTCTTCCGTTCCTTTATCAGAAGAGGAGGCCATCGCTAACAGTCAAGGAATTGCACAATTTGACGACAACAGAGAGGATGCGCCATCAATGAAACGAGGCAGGGTTTGTGTTGAGAGCCTGGTTCAGCTTGCAGCAGGTACAGAAATTGTATCTCCAGATGGCACGACCTGGAAAGTTGGGGTAATTGGTGATGTTGCAGCTGGTAGACGTGGAGCTCAAAATGTGTTCAGAGATCACGCTGGATCTACTGCACATGCTAAACGTAATGTGAATGAGACTTGCGTTAGTGCTTGGCGACTTATGATCACGGACAAGATTTTGAAACATATTGTGACTTGCACTGAGACGGAGGCACATCGTGTAATGATGTCAGATGATTGGTGTCTAAAGAATGAGGAGATGAAAGTCTTTCTTGCTATACTGTACATTCGAGGTGCCATAGGAGCTAAAGACCTAGAACTGGACTTATTGTGGTCAGAGAAGTGGGGCAATCCTATTGTAAAAGCAACAATGACTCGTGATAGATTCAGAGAAATAATGAGTTTCTTGAGATTTGACGTTAGGTCTACAAGGTCACAAAGAATAAAAGAAGACAAATTTGCATTGGTATCAGAAATCTGGTATGCCTTCATAGCAAATGCCCAGTGTAGCTATATATACCTGGGGCATATATAACTGTTGACGAACAGCTCTTCCCTTCTAAATGCTGCAGTAAATTTATGCAATTTATGGTCTCGAAACCAGACAAATATGGGCAGAAGTATTGGATGGCGGTGGACAAAGACTCCAAATATGTTGTGAACGCCTTCCCGTATCTCGGAAAAGATGATGCTAGGGCAAATAACGAGCGACTTGGTGATTTTGTGGTAAAGAAGTTGATGGAACCTTATATGAAGAAGGGAAGAAATGTCACATGTGACAGTTGCTTCACCTCCTTATCTCTCTCCAAAACATTGAAATCAAATGCAACAAGTCTTGTCAGTACCTTGAACAAGGCTCGCAGGGAAGTACCAGTAAGTGTGAAAAAGGCAAAACACAAGTTGCACAGCACAGTGCTACTGAAAAAACATGATACTTCGTTGACAATTTATCAGGGAAAGAGCAACAAAAATGTTCTCGTTCTCAGCACTATGCACCCTGATGTGAATATTGAGCCTGGTAACAAAAAGAAGAAGCCAGACACAGTCACATTTTACAACGGCACAAAATATGGAGTAGATGTGGTCGATCAAATGGCTCGCAAATACTCAACCAAGGCACCATCCAGGCGCTGGCCAGTTCATACCTTCTACAACTTGCTGGATTTGGCAGGAATAAATGCCTGGGTAGTGTACAACGCACTGAATGAGAAAAACTGAAACGAAGGGACTTCATTCTGCAGCTGGGTGAAGAGCTCGCTGAGAAATATGCATCAACTAGGATTGCAAATGCCCGCACCATTATTCCAGGTGAGATTCCTGAGAGACAGGAAAAGCGCACGCGTTGTCAGGTAAAGTCCAATTGCAAAGGAAACAAATCGTTTGTGAAGTGCCATTCCTGCAAAAAGACTGCTTGCAGCAAGTGTACAGCCAAGGAATATTGTGTGTGCTCAATGTGTGTCGTGTGAATTGCCATTCCTACAAATAAACTATTGGCAGCATATTGTACATCCTTGACATTCGCCACTAAAGGTACACAATTGCCTAAATGTTCCTTATTTGTGTTCTTACTATTCTAAATTTCAAATACATTATCTAGCGCATGTATGGTATATTCATTAGTTACTACATCCCCATCAATTCATTAATAATCACAAAAAAGAGAGGTGGGTCATAAGTGACCCAGCCACGGTTCTAGGGGGTATATAGATCGCCGCGGTTCTAGTGTTAAAGGGCCTAAATATAGGGAATACAGTGGGCTGTCTGAAATTCCAAGTGGACAGTGTTACTCGTCGGGTTCCAAAGTACATTTTGGTCCAGATCGGTGAAACGGTGTAGATTTGTGCCATAGGACCTAACTACGGCCTTTGAGCTTTATATATATATGGATGAAGGACAGCCTATGTGTTAATCCAGGGAATAAGCTATCAGTGTAATCCGCAGTGTTCCAAAAGATAAGTACGTAAAATTTGGTTCTGTTCGGTTCAACGGTGTAGATTTGTGCCAAAGGGCTTAAATGTAGGGAATGGAGAGGGCTGTCCGAAATTTCAAGTGGACAGTTCTACCTGCAGGAGTCCAAAGGCTAAGTACGTAAGATTTGGTTTAGATTGGTGAAACGGTGTACATTTGTGTCAAAGGGCCTAGATGTAGGGAATTTCGGCTGTCCGAAATTTCAAGTGAACAGTTTTACTCGCAGGAAACCACAGGGTATGTACGTAAAATATGGTTCTGATCTGTGAAACGGTGTAGATTTGTGACAAAGGGCCTAAATGTAGCGAATGCAGCGGTCTGTCCGAAATTTCAAGTGGACAGTGTTACTCGTCGGGTTCCGAAGTGTAAGTACGTAAATTTTGGTTCGGATCAATGAAACTGTGTCAACTTGTGCCAAAGGGCTTAAATGTAGGGAATGGAGAGGGCTGACCGAAATTTCAAGTGGACAGTGCTACCTGCAGAAATCCAAAGGCTGAGTACGTAATATCTGGTTTAGATTGATGAAACTGTGTACATTTGTGCCAAAGGGCCTAAATGTAGGGAATGTAGCGGGCTGTCCGAAATGAATATTGAGTGGAGATACATATTAATAATATATGAATGACACAACATTATACATCAGTATAAGCGCAAGCAGTTTTCATTTTTCAATTTTTATCTTTTATTCCGGAAAATATTGTGTAATTTTGTAAGAATTTTTTTATAATAGTTTTCTTTTTATCAATACCTGAAACTTACCAAACCTGAAGTGTAAGAATTTGGAAATCAAACATACTTAATTTATTTGTAACTCAAACCGCATTCATTTTGTGTCCTTCTAAACATAGCCAAAATATTCAGAAATCAGCCAGCACGCGGATGGGAAGGAGCATCCAAGGCATCAGCAGGGTAAGTGTTAAAACATGATTTTCCGGGCCCTTCTTGAACCAGCTGAGTATTCTTTTCTCACACCGAAGGGATCAAAATTAGCTTTGCCTCTAGCTTCTACAAAACTTTGAAGTTTTGCCTATTATAACATATATTTTGAATGCATCCTAAAGGTCCCAAAACAGTGCCTTTGCATACTCTCCAGTTTATTTTAATGGTCGAAGATTGAGCTTCATCAAACACAGCATTCTGAATTCGACCCTTGAGAAATGACCGTAAACATGCCAGTACATTCCCCCTGATGTTGAGCTGAATTTAAAAAAAAAGTTACAGAGTCCAAAGCCATGCAGTCTACTTGAACAAGAAGAACTACCACTCATCAATAACTTTCGTTAATAAAGTATTACAGGATCTTCCTGGTAGAAAACCATACTATCGTTTAGCGAATTACTTTCCTGGAAATACAGTAGAGGTGAAGTACCAATAATCCATGGAGTGTTGGGTCAGGACATTTGCTATACAGTCTGTTAGGTTGTCAGCCCGAAGGCTGGTTGGATCCTCAAAAAGTACCACCGTTAGGTTAAGTGGGTAGATACCCACAAAAACCCAAGGCAGCGCTATATTGAGACGTACTAGGCAAGAAGAGGAGTGAGGTAGTTTGCCATTGCTTTCCTCACTGAGTCAGAACAGCAGTACTAACCCTATGAGTAGAACCTTTCACAGCATCCACAGGCACTGACTGTGCCCTGAATGTCATTACCAAGCACCACCCATACCTCAGTAGCTTCCATATAATCACAGCCATTAGTGAGGCTGAAACATCGGTGAAAAGCCACAATTTACTCTAGCCTGTGCCAACAGACAAATGCAAATGTATTGCATTCATCAAGAGATGGCAAACAGGCCATGCTATACAGTATGTCCATACAATGATTAACGAAATACGGTATTATTTAATTTTCAAAGGCTTCTAACTGAAATTCTTAAAATTTGCAGTTTGTGATGTGGCATCGTGTTGTGCTGTGTTGAGTTGAAGAGTTCATATTGTGGTCGTAATGTGCAGTTCTCAAAAAAGAAAGAAAAAAAGGCCCTTATTTACAACAATGGAAACAATGTCAGTTGTCTGTGCAAGCATTGGATTCCACTACTTTGGACTCAACCTTTCCGCTGGACTACAAAGTCAGTCGTGTTCCTCGATCACAATGCAGATCAACGGTCCATCGTAGCAGGCAACCATGTCAGCATCTTATGAGTAGGCCTCAGTAAGGCAACTTTTGTCCATGGCCAGCGAGGAGGGACCTAAACTATAGATGACTGAGGATGCTAACAAGGACATGTCACAGAACAGCTATCAACGACGGCACTGGGATGTTCCAAAGAAGGATATGCAGAAGTAGTGTTGGAGCTAGGGCAATTCAGCTCTTGCAGTTCTTTCGATAGCTGAGGTGTGTTCACTCCTGAGGGTCCTGTGGCTTCCCAATCCTGTGCAAACAAGGTTCATGTGCCTGTCACCATGCATCATGCTCAGTTTCATTGGACAAGTCAGTGTGCTCCCCATGCAGGCCACTGGTTCTGCATGCGAACCACTCCCAGCTCAGAATTCAGACACTTCCTACTAGGTACCCCATGGAGACTCTCAGATCCTAGCACTCGTAAAGTAATTGCTTGGTAGCCAGCAAGACCTGCGCTCATCCCAGTAGGGTCAAGACTGACTGATCCCTGAAAAACTTACCTCAGTGAGGGGATGGAGAAGCACCTGAACCATATGATACCTTTTCCCATACTTGCTTGTGATATCTGCAATATGCTAGGTTTTACATGTTAGCTCTCTTTCTGCCTGTGGAGTTTTCCCATGACACTTAACTTAACCTTTAACTATATGCACTTACGATGCCCAGGTATTCAGTACTGGGGAAAGTGAAAAGCACCAAAAGGCTGTTCCTATCAGAACCCTAACTGGTACTTATCAGACCGTTTTCAATATTTGGCAGTAAGTGAGCAGTAAGGATCCAGGATGTTTGTACATCAAATGAATTTAATGACAGCACCTCAAATTTCAAAGAAAATGGTTTAAGTTACTTCATCCAGCTAGTCCGAACTGGTTTGCCAGCATTTTGCCCCAGTGTACCATTTCCTTTAGGAAATAGTTTCATTTCAATATGAAAAGCCTAGGCAGATAATTTTTATCCTATTTTCATTTTAAGAAAAAATAGGCTGATGAGATCACCTTTTGTCCGTGTGCGTGTATGGGTGTATGCGGGTGTGTGTCCCTAATAACTTCTGAACGGCTAGAGCGATTTCAATGAAACTCGGTAAGGTCATAGTACTATTTTGGCCGACCCCGACCGTGCCCTTCAAATTTTTTACGACTCACCAATCCAACATGGCAGCTGTGTGAAATATTTCACCGGCATTCCATATCTCCGAAACTATTAGTGATATCACCCTGAAATTTTGTTCGGTGATAAAGGGCACTACTAGAAGTTCACCTATGGGACTTTCAAAAACTTGTTAACTACAAAACGAACATGGCGGCCAAGCGAAGTTGAAACTTTAAAATAGACTTTTCTCACAATTCAACCATCCAAACGCAATTAAACTTGGTACGGTACAGCAAATGTTTAAACACATTGTAATGCATTGGTATCTAATTTAGTTCAATTGTCAACATAACCTCAAGATGGCTGTTGTGTAAAATATTTCACCGTTCGAAACTATTACTGACGTCACCCTGAAATTTTGTACGGTGATAAAGGGTACTACTAGAAGTTTAGCTATAAGACTTTAAAAAATCTGTAAAATACAAAATGAACATGGCGGCCAAGCGAAGGTGAAACATTTTAATAGACTTTTCTTGCGATTTAACCATCTGAGCGCAGTGAAATATGGTACACTAAATGTTTATACACATTGTAATGCACTGCCATCTAATTTAGTTCAATTGTTCACATAACCTCAAGATGGCGGCTGTGGCAATTTTAAAATTAAGTTTTTATTTCTCGTGTTTTACCAGTAATCATGTAATCGAAGTGAATGTTTGAATAATGAACCTACACAAAAATCGTCATCTAATAATACATAACTCTATGGCCTACATATATATAAATCCAAAATGGCGACCAACCAAAATATTTAGACGGTTCTCAATTGCTATCTATGATAGCAATGAAACTGAAATTTTGTATGTTGATAGAGGCTATGAACATACATTCACCTATAGGACTTTCAATAACCTGGTGAGCACAAATCCAAGATGTCGGCGACGCGAAATATAAATATTTAAATGGACATTTCTCGTGATTTAACCATCTGAGCGCAGTGAAATATGGTGCAGTAAATGTTTACACACATTGTAATGCACTGCCATCTAATTTAGTTCAATTGTTCATATAACCTCAAGATGGCGGCTGTGTGCAATTTTAAAATTAAGTTTTTATTTCTCGTGTGTTACCAGTAATCATGCAATCGAAGTGAACGTTTGAATAATGAACCTACACAAAAATTGTCATCTAATAGTACATAACTCTTAAGACCCACATATATAAAAATCCAACATGGCGACCATCTGAAATATTTAGACGGTTCACAATATCTACGAATGTATTACAGCAATCAAACTGAAATTTTGCATGTTGATACAGGCAATTAACATAAGTAGGATATATGAAAATAGACTTATAGTTCTCCACAGAACTACTTGTTGTGTTTAAGGGAGCACAGCTCTCATAGTGCATTGACACTGCTCGTGGTTCGTAGCAGCCTTGCAATGGACTTCAAAGTATGTACTAGTCAGTGTCGTGATGAGGTGTACCATAACAACTGACAAGTCCAATGGTACACTGGGGCGAAATGCTGGCAAACTAGTTTGAACTAGCCAGATCAATTTTTCAAAGTATATCACTTTCTTTGAAAATGGAGGCGTTATCATTAAGTTCATTCGGAGTACAAGCATCCTGGATCCTTTGTGAAACAGTTTCATTTCTATCTATATTCTATGTGAGTGCTCTCAATTATGCTCTTACTTGATAAGTTGTAGATTTCAGACTACTTTCCTTATATTGCACTGTAGAATACAATACAGTATTTGAACTAATGGATTAAGCTCCAAACACAAAAAATAAACACACATTCAAAAGGCAAAATAAGTAAAATGAAATGCCACTTCATTAAAATTTATTATATAGTAACGATTCCAAACTTAAATATTATTCAACAAAAATCAGCAATACACACTAATTCTGGTTTACTGAATATACAATAAATACTGTGTGTACCTAAACACTGGAATGTGAGCAATACAATGACAGACAATGATAAGGTGTAGCATAGAGGAGTATACTAAACATGTTTGTGTGCATCAACTTATTTTTGCAACAACGTAATAAAACTTTCAAAATATATGCGACCACCATCATAGCCATCATTGAGATAAATTAATATAAATGAATATTATGATAGCAGTCTTCAGAACTTGATTCTATTGAATAAATAATGAACAAATACATTGTGAATGAATAAATCAGTGTGATGCTTTGAATGCTTGCACTGTGATGAATAAGTAAATAAATTTTATTTAAAAAAACCTTGCCGATCTAAACATCCACGTCCACTTTCAAATACACATCACAGAAAAACCACATAGCATAATGCTAGAAACAGTTTCAAAGAAGTAAAATACAGGTTCTTCATACAATTTTTCTAAGCAGCCATTAATAGGGGATAGAAAGACCATTTCCAACTTAACAGATGGCTTTCCTTACACATAAAACCAACAAAAGAACAAATAACATAAGAGAAAGAAATGGCTGTTTGTAATAAATTTCTCTAGACAGTAACATGTGAGATTCCAAATAAAGACAGAAGTGACTTTAAATAGTACTGTACAATACAGAGCATTAATGTTTGGCAAAAGCCAACTCCATACAGGCCATGGAAGCCCTGGGAGTAGTGGAAGGTAGAGGCTTCCACTTTTTGTGACATCGGCACTAGATGGGATGGAGTTGTCAGCTCCACGCCCGGCCGCCTTTGCTTCCAGGAATCGCCCTGGTACTCATTTCTGGTGTAGGCTGAGTAAACCCCAGGGCCATTTGCGTTTCCGAAAGTGGTAGTTATGTTTCTAAAATCCACTACCTGGGTGGGGATCGAACCCACTCCCTTTCAGTTAGAAGCTCAGCGCCTCTACCGACTGCGCCACGCAGCCCCCAAATGTTTGGCAAGGCAATTAACAAATTAATGATATATTCAGAGATATCACATGATATCAGAAATTTCAATGATAAAACAGATTACATTTAAGAACATTTCTGATCAATAATTAAGTACAGACAATCATGAAGGTAGAAAATAAGTCATAATCCTCCTTACATAATTCTGAAAACATTGGCAATTGAGAGAGGAATGATACTAGATGTCATCACTGGATTCAAATATAGTGCATGGAAGTCCATGTTGCACACAGTTAACTCAAATATTTTCATCATGTACTGCCAAGAAATTATTTACAACATGACATTGAAATAATTCAACATTTTAAATACCTTGGCAGCGTTTTGTCGACAGATAACAGGTTAACCCAAGAAACCAGCAGTAGGGTTCAAGCAGCTGCAAACTTTTACAACTCTGTTTCACAGCTTCTATGGGACAAAAACTTTCCTCAGGAAGCTAAAATATCACTGTACAAATCCTACTTACTTCCCATATTGACCTATGGTCTAGAAGCTGCTACAATGACTCCCCGGGACAACAGCCGGATACAAGCAATCGAGATGAAATTTCTAAGATCTAGTATTCAGAAGACCAGACGAGACAAAATTAGAAATGAGTCAGTCCGCCTAAAGCTAGGGCTGAAAAGAAGTGTGCTTGACATTCTTGAGGAGTCGAGATTGAAATGGTTTGGTCATCTGATGATGATGATGCCCTCTTGTAGAACACCTCAAGCCTATTTTGAAAGGAAGATAATTGGCAAGAGACCAAGAGGTAGACCTCGAGATAGGTGGATGAAGCAGGTCCACAGAGCGTTGACTAAGAGGAGTGTAGAATAGAGGACAGTGGTGGAAGAGAAGTGATGGCAGGACAGACAGCTGTGGAAGGGGCTTGTTCATTGCCACACCCGGTCTGCTGGAGTGGAGAATCGATGATGATGATATCCATACAAAGAGACTTGGTGTGGAGGATACAAATTATGAACAGAAAGTTCAAAATAGTTCTTGAATAGGCCCCATTGATCCAAAATAAAATAATAGAAATGGCTCAAAAAACTAGAACAATAATATATATACAGATGTGTTGGAAAATGATGTTATATTTCTTAAGTTGTTGAATTTAATGACAAAATGTAGTGGTATGTGCTTTTATTCTTCTAAGGTGCAAATCCTTAAGTGTCAATATCAGATGAAGACTTCAAGGTGTCTTGGTACTCGGATGACTGTTTGACTTAGAACATGGCGGTTAACGGTCGAGATTTTTCTCCGAGCGAAAAGTTCGAAAATAACGAGTGTGTGATGTGTAATGGATGTAAAAACGATAGTAGGGCCAGTCTTGAAGTTTGTGAAACATGCGTGTTTAAGAATGCGTTCGCAAGTGAAGTGCCAAATTCGGAAGACGATGAAGTTTCAGATAACCTCACTTCGACCGCATCGCATCTACGGTTCAGAATAAAATCTCTGGAGCTCGAGCTATTCTCAAAAGACGAAATAATCAAGATGATATCAATTGATTTAGAAAATGCTCTCCTGGAACTGAAGGGCTTAAAGGAAGGTAGGGCAAATATTAAGATACCGGGAGAACATGGTAGGGATTATACAGAGGTTAAGTCTAAAAATCTTAGGCATACCAGGCCTCATGTAACAGGCAATGGATCTTCACATAAAGGCATCGCAACAGCGAATAGATTTCAGATCTTAGGGTCAGAAGATGACGTAGTCAACACAGAATGTAACCTTCCTATGGTCTCGGAAAGTCAAAGGAAATCCCGTCGTCGATCGAAGCGTAAACATGCCCGTACGGTAATAATAGGTGATTCAATGGTGAGGAATGTTGGGCCTGAAATTGAAGAAGGAATCACATATTGCTATCCGGGCATGCAAGTGGGACAGCTGACAGCACATGTGAACAATAATAAAATAAAGGAAACACCCGAGACGTTAATTATCCACGTTGGTACAAACGACATTCTAAACTCAACAACACCCAGTGATATAATGGCCGAGGCTGATACTCTTATTGCGACAGTAAAAGTGAAGTTTCCGGAGACAAAGCTTTGTCTCAGTGGAGTGTTATATAGGAATGATGTCGACTACCGCTATGTGGATGCTGTAAATTCCACACTAGACTGGCTGTGTCGCAATGGAGACGTCCTTTTTGTCGATGCAAATGGATGGCTTAATGACTATGATTTTAGTACAGATGGGTTACACCTCAATAGGAAAGGGACCTCTAAGTTCGGTAAACTGCTGAATAGGATATCTAAGAAAATGCTTTCGGGAAACTAATTCAGAAAATGGGGGGCATAAATGAGTCCACTGGAAAAGATACAGTAAATCGGTACCACGAAAAACAGGACTCGAGTCAGGGGAGCAAGGGATTACTAATTGCACACCCACAACATCAAAATTTGAAGGGGGAGGGGGGTCTAAGATTGCTCTTGGTAAACTGTCAAAGTGTAGTAAACAAGCAAATAAAACTCAGTACAGCAATGGAAGCATATGAAATTGAAGTGGCGATAGGAGTGGAATCATGGCTGAGAGAAGGGGTAGGAAATAGAGAAGTATTCCCAGAAGGGTATGTAGTCTATCGTAGAGACCGAGGAAATAAGAAGGGAGGGGGGGTGTTTATACTGGTGAAGGAAACTTACTGCTCACATGAATGGTTTACCGACGAAAAGGATGAAATATTAGGGATAAAATTAGTTTGTGACAATATGAAGGAGGTGGGAATTATAGGAATATATAGGCCTGGGAGAGAGAAAAGAGACATGGAAATATTTGAGAAACTAATAGATTACACTCATAAAAACAATAATGACATGATAATAATTGGGGGGGATTTAAACTTGCCAGAAGTTGATTGGAATGGAGCTGCAACAGAAGCCCATGAACAGAAACTTGCAAATAAATTAGTTTGGGAGGGAGGATTTACACAAGTAGTGCAAGCACCAACTAGTCTCAGCAATTTGCTGGATGTATTCCTGATAAAACCAGGGGAACTTGTTGATAAAACCCACGTAATTGAAGGAATAGGTGACCATAAGGCTGCAATAATGGACGTTGGTCTGGTACCAAAAAGGCTTAATAGGAGGGTCACACAGGGCAAGAAATTATACAGAAAAACTAAATTCGATGAATTTGGAGCTTACCTGAAATCAAAATTTAATTCTTGGATAAGTGAAGGGAGTAATGTGGATACACTCTGGGCAAATTTTAAGGAAATCATTTGGGAGGGTGAGAAGATATTTGTACCTATTAAGAAGGGAAAAACAACCTCAGACCCTGTTTACTATACAAAGGACATACGAAAATTAAAAAGGAAATGTAGAATGGTAAACAGTCAAATCAAAGAGGGCAGGGGAAACAGAGAAACCAGAAAGCAGCTAATAAAGGAGCTCAATAGGTTGAAAAAGGAAGCAAAGGAAAATTACATGAATGGCATACTTCATGAGGGTAAAGACCACATAGGGAAATGGAAAAAGCTGTATTCATATATTAAAAACCAAAAGGGAAACGGAATCCCACAATGGAGGGAGAAGAGGGTGAGCATTTATTTGCAGATAATGAGAAAGCAAACCTATTTAGTAGGGAATTCATAGATTCAGTGGATGATTGTCAGGAGTTGGAAACCGTAAATGAGACTGGAGAGGGTGAAACACATAAGGACACAAGAAGCTTCACCTTTACAAATGAGGATATTTTTAGAGAAATCAAACTGCTTCAGTAAGGAAAAGCAGCAGGGTGTGATCAAATTAATGGGGAATTAATAAAGGCAATGGGGTGGTACATAGTGCCTTATTTAAAGTTTCTTTTCGACTATGTCATGAACAATAGTAGAATACCAAAAGAATGGAAGGAATCTATAATAATACCAATTTATAAAAGAAAGGGAGATAGAAATAAACCTGAGAACTACAGACCAGTAAGTCTGACCAGTGTAGTTTGTAAAATCTTGGAGAGTTTAATAGTAAAATATATTAGAGGGGTATGTGAAGATAAAAATTGGTTCCTGAGGAGCCAGTATGGATTTAGAAAGAAATTTTCTTGTGAGGCACAACTGGTGGGATTTCAGCAGGACATATCAGATCGGTTGGATCTAGGGGGACAGTTGGACTGCATAGCTATAGACCTTTCCAAAGCTTTTGACAGAGTGGAACATGGAGTATTATTAAAGAAAGTGGAGAGAATGGGATTGGACTCGAGGGTTGTACGTTGGATAGGAACATTTCTAAATTCAAGGGTTCAGAGAGTCAGAGTAGGGAATTACGTATCACAGGAAGAGAAAGTTAAGAAGGGAATTCCACAGGGTAGTAAAATTGGTCCATTGCTTTTCCTAATATATGCAAATGATTTAGGGAACAATATAGCATCAAAAATAAGATTGTATGCAGAGGACATTATCATCTATAGGGAAATAAATAATATAGAGGATTGTAAAATATTACAAAGGGACCTCGACAGTATCCAACATTGGGTTGAAGAGAACCACATGAAGGTTAACGGAGGCAAATCAACTGTCACAATATTCACAAACAAGAGATTAAAAACTGAATTTCAATATACATTGGATGGGGTAATCGTACCAAAAGATGACAAGTGCAAATACTTAGGTGTGAGATTTGATAGTAAATTGCACTGGAAGGGTCATGTTGGAGACATTGTTGGGAAAGCATACAGATCGTTGCATGTCATTATGCGACTACTTAGAGGATGCAACAAAGCAATAAGAGAGAAAAGTTACCTAAGTTTGGTTCGTCCAATATTGGAATATGCAAGCAGTGTATGGGATCCGCACCAGGAATACCTAATAAAAGAAATTGAGTGTGTTCAAAGGAAAGCAGCAAGATTTGTGATAGGGGATTTTAGGAGAAGAAGCAGTGTATCAGATATGTTAGAGAAGCTTGGGTGGGAAACATTAAGTAAGAGAAGGGAGAAAAACAGACTTGTAGGGTTATATAGAGCATATACAGGAGAGGAAGCATGGGGGGAAATCCGTGAGAGGCTCCAATTGGAAAGTAATTATATTGGCAGGGCAGACCACAAATTCAAAATTGGACGGCACTTTAGCAGAAGCGATTGGGGTAAATTTTCATTCATTGGGAAGGGTGTGAAGGAAGGGAACAGTTTACCAAGGGCGGTGTTTGATCCCTTTCCAAAATCAGTCCAGTTATTCAAGAGCAGAATAGACAAAACCAGGGAAAAGAAAGAAGTGGTATAACTTAGTGCTGTATTCCTAGAAACATTATACGTGCTATGTAATTCCTACAGCAGTTGTGAGAGGGGAGTTCAATCAATGTGTGAATAGTACATTAAGTTACTGTATTCTTTTAATATTGTGTAGTGTTTGTTACTGTATTCTTTTGGGTGTTTGTTACTTTATTCTTTTAATATTGTGTAGTGTTTGTACATTAAGTTACTGTATTCTTTTAATATTGTGTAGTGTTTGTACATTAAGTTACTGTATTCTTTTAATATTGTGTAGTGTTTGTAAATTATGTACCTCATTTGTCACCGAGGTTGACACCTCATTGCAAATAAAGTGATTTTGATTTGAACAGTATCTAACCTACTGTCGGTTATCTAAACAACAATTGGAAAATCTCCCATATGATATCAGCTAACCCAACACACATACTGTGGGCAAATATTTATTTTTTGCAATGAAGGAAGTTGAAGAAGTAAATTAAACTCATTCTTTTTAAATACATAATTTATAATAAACTGCCACTCAATTATAATTGAAGGTCGCAAATTCAAACTACAAAATCACTCTTGTAAATGCTGGTATCAGGCTTATGGGCAATGTTCTGGTGAGCATAAAATAGAAATAGGAAAGCTTCTGCAAGCACGAGTAATATGTGAGAGTATGTATTGCAATCTTTGAGTAGGCACAAAAAATCAGCAAGAGTATGTTTTCGTGGAAAACTCTACCATAGCTGGTCTCAAGCCCATGTAGAGAAAGGAGGAGGGAAGGAGCTACAACCTGGAGGGAGGAAAGAATTCTCGTCCCAGGGAATAACAAGAGTATTGACCATCGAATTAATCTGAAGTAGCTCTAGGGCAGCCTGTTGCCCAAGGTGGCAGCCCCATCATCAGGCTCGGGGGCTGTAGGCTAATAACCTGCAACCCTTAAATTTACTTATTACTGAAACAAGAGCAAACCGGGTGGATCTCACAACAGAGTTCACTAGAAAGCTCTTGTGGAAGCCCTTTGCTCCTTGGAGGAGCTTGAAAGGACATAAGTCATGTTTTCGTGGGCATGGGTAAATGGAGAAATTACTTATGTACTTATGTATTTTCATACTCAATTAAAATGCATTGCATGAGAAATAAAAAGATGGTAACATTTTGTGAATACAAATCAATTAATTATTGCAGATCAACAAACACTAACACCTCTAATTACATGTACTCTCCTCAAAAAATGTTCTAATACACCATACAGGACTAAATGAGTGCATCACAGAACATACCTCTTGATTCACAAGTAGACTGAAAACAGTAAGTTGTTGTAGTTTCAGTTAGGAGCTTTGAGACATCATTGTCATGTAGCCCCATATCCTTGGATGCATGTAGAAATTGTGTGATAACCTGTGTCACTATGATGTATGTATTAGTGTGTGTATTTATAATTGGGGTTAGGATTAGATAAGAGGTGGCTGGATAAGAGGTACCATTGTAACATTTTCCTGCAGAAGAAGTGAGAAACCATTGAAAACTACTCCTAGAATGGCTGAAGTATGAACCAAACCAACCTCTTTTCAGTTCTGCCTCATGAGGTTCAGTGTGCCTCATTCCTCAAGAAAGGAAATACAGAAAGCCAAATACTAATTTGATTGCAGCAGCTTGAAAACTTGCCTAGGTATCCAGTAATGTATGGTTGAAAAGAAATTCAAGAAACTTCCAGGTATAACCAAGAATGAAACTAAGATTGTGAGATTGTTAAATGAAATGCTATTCAATAACTACAGCACATTGCATACACAATGTACACAACACAACTGAATTTTCTTAAACCACCTTGGACATTGATGTGGTTACAAAATTCCAATTCTTGGAATGCAATAATTATCTTGTTTGATGGAATAACTGTGGATGAGCACTACACCTCTCATCACAATCATTATATCATTCTTCATAAACAGAAAATACACTATGATGACGAAAATAGTAATAGTAATAATAATAATAATAATGTGGAAACATTTTACTTAACTCACTGCTGACAGAAAAATCTGCTGTGTAGGAATGCTGTTACAGCTCTATCATTTGCTCTGGCTAGACGCCAGCTACCTGCCATGTATTGAGATATTAAATTAGTTGTTTTAAGGGTGGAACAGTGAGGTCATCTGCCTATCTTAACATAGATAAGTTGATACAAATTTGTATGGAGATACTGTTCTCTACAAAGTGGTTAAATAAAACAAGTTTACACTTGAGTAGTTTTAAGAAAACATACTTGAATTTAAAATACAAAAATAGCTTTCCTAAGATGATTCTTCTAGGATGGATTGTGTGACAATGAATCAAGATATAAGAAAATTCAAGATGCAAGATCCAACTGTAGTAGAAGTAGTAGTAGTAGCAGCATCAGGCACCAAATGTGACACCAGGGATCGTTTACATGCTAACTTATATGATAAGGAGGGTCACAGATTTTCACTTTGTTCAAATCTGCAATTTTGAGAACAGTTCATCCAGTTCAATAAAGCTACGGTTTCAGATTATGTACTTACATTATTTGCTTGACCTTTCTAGAGTAATTTAGAGTTTCAAAACTATAAACTTATGTTTTGTACACAAAGCCGTAGTAATGTTTGTTACAAGCAGTATTCATAAATGTAAACAAGTGGAAAATGATGCTTCAATCGACTCCTTAGCTACAGCACCAACTGTTCAAGCATACAACAATTTATAGTGGACGTATTATGTTTGATCGGCTCATATAAAGACAATATTTGGCACAACTGATGTACATGTACTTCAGTGAATGCCATAGTCGCACTTATATACCAAACCATTACAAACATACTGAAAGAGCTTGTGGGATTAACTCTTTCCATACTTCCTACATACAGAACAAACAGCTTAAAGAATTGTTCTGCACTCTATTATTGCTTTCCATATTAATCATATGAAAGACAAATAACCCTGTACTTATTTTAAAAAAATATCAAAAGATTTAAAGCTTCTGAAGGAAATTACCAACAAAAGGACACTGAAAATTGTCCTCACTGATATCACCTTGGAACTAAGTAGCTACCTTTCAACTAGTCATATTACCACATAATCTTATAATATAATATGTTGATAATAATTGTAGAATTTTACACACAAGTATTTGTTCGCTCTGTGAAATATGGGAAGTACAAATCAATACTTTATTTTAAGTATGTCAAACACTTTAAACCTAATAGAAAAGAAAAATATATACTGCCAACACTACATTTCGTTCTTACATAAGAGCTGAAATATATAAACATCTTGGCAACAAGTACCTACTGTACACAGAAAACGCTCAAACAGTCATGCACATGAATTAATTAATTATTAATTCAAATTTGAGTTGTAATACCTATAACATTTCTCAAACAAAACCCTGTCTAAAAGTAAAAATGAATTTGTTATATACAAGTGTCTTGAATGTACTATCCCATGTTCATAGGAAGAATCACTAGTACTTTCATCCAAGACTATGTTGCATTTGAGCATATCACATTTCAGAAGGCTTGTGACCTTGAGTTTAGCCCCTAAAGTGTATAAATTAAAGGAAACAACACAATATTATAAGAGTTAATCAATTGAAACAAAATATGTATTGGACAATATACACTATCACAAAGACAGCATACAGTTCACGGAAGTCTGCATATATTAATCTCCAATGTTCAGGCATCTGTCTCCCAATCCTAGGAAAGTTTCCTATTAGTCTCATGATGCTGTGAAAGAGTGGTTTCACCAGCAATCAGTGTCCTTCTTCATGGAGGATATAGAGAAACTAGCCCAGTGTTGGGACAGGTGCCTCAATAGTGGACTCCCTTGAAATGACATATGTATGCTGATGTTACGATAATGTCCAACACATGTTGTGTTTGTTTCTAGACATCAGTCTATGTTTCATTCGTATAACCCTATGACTAGCATTCAATGAGCATAACTTCCTTTCATAAAATAACTTTCTTGTTGGTGAAGGGCGAAACCAGATCCTCACTGATGGTGCCACCCTTTCTCCTCTGCAGCATTCCAATGCAACCACCTGGAACAGGTTTAATGATTGCAGTCACTCAGAACTAATTTGAAACAATGACAATGTATTGACACTAAATTGCAAAGGAAAACAAAAACAATAAGAAAATGGCAAAACTTGGTAACAGCTATCTCACATTAACACCAACTAAGGAATCAAAACTTGCAGACCAATAAGCCTTGATGATGAAAAGGCATTGTCCCTTACATTTGCAAGAAGAAGAAAAAAAAGAAGCGATAAAGTATACACTTAAAAGCTACACAATAGCTTGCTATTTAACTGCTTGTAGGATGAGAGTTAACCTTGAATTCTATATTTGAGTAGCCCAGATGCAAAGGCCGCTAAGTGCACTTTTTGTTGATTTTGAGTTGAGAATACCGTCACGTTCGTCTTTCAACTGGCTACACGATGGAATAAGTTTCAGGGTGCATATCCTGCTCAAAACCGTTGAAAATGGCCAACAAAAATCGCATTCGTTTACATAAACCGCTAAATGCATGTTGGATACGGTTGCAAAGCCAGTTTAATGTTCCACATGTCCAAAGACCGCTAAGTTCCATAAGTATGGTGTCTGCCTTGCCACATACGGCTGCAAAACACGCTAACTGGTACAAGAACAGCCAATATTCCTCCCACAGAATTTCTTTACAATAAATAATTATTTATTTCGATCGGGAAGGATAGTTTCGTGTTTCAGATTTGAGTTGGCTGCACTATCGAGGAAGCGTACACAACAATGACATGCTGCCTTGTCGAAATACACCGTTTAAAAGCACATTTGATCGACAGGTTGTTTCTTGGTTGTGGGCATTTCAAGCCAGAAAAACGAGTGCTCTTGTTGATTTAAGTGATAATGTAATGTTATTGGTTTCACGTCCCTTTGTGGACAGTAATACTATTGTGAATGTTCCAAATACGGAGAGAAGAACAGAAACGGCAGAAGTAGTGGGAGAAATAGTGCAAGTTGAAGTAGTTTAACCCGTTCATATTGGAGTTGAGAACAACTTCTTACGTCTGGTTAGAACATCAACATGCCAAAGGATCAAACCAAATAGCGTCGACACTTCTTCACAAACTGGCCAGCATAAATGTTTAAGGTGCAAAATATTTCGGTTATTCTCTGATGGCTGTGGGGGTCAGAACAAAAACAAGACTATGAGCAGCATGCTATCTCACTGGTGACTGCTAGAAGCTCCCGCATGTCTAGAGGAAATGCAGCTATGGTTCCCAATTGTGGGCTGCTCATTTATCTCACCTGACAAAGAGTTTTTGGAAATATTGAATGGCAACTTCGCAAAGTAAGTGTCTTTGAAAATCCTTCCGGATACATCAAGCATATTGAGAAATTTGCGACAGTAGCTCGCCTGGAACAAGATGAATGTCCTGTTAGAGATTAGAAAGCGTATATGGATGGCATGGTAACAAAATCCGGGTAGTAAGCATTTCCAATTCCAAAAAATGAAGAAAATCGTGTTCAGAATTGTCAAAACAAAAAAATAACATGTCTGTTCCGAGAGGAGCCATTCTACAATTTTGAGGTTGGTCAGGGAAAGAGCATCATGAAAAGTGGAACGAATAATAACAAACATCCGGGTGCCTCACCAATTCAAGTAGGTGTTGCACTCAAAGAAACTTAACCACAAGACGCCTAACGGCTTTTAGAGCTGTATTTCGGTAAAAACTGGCCAGCGAATGGCAACCTAAAATTATTCAGTGAGGTCTTCCAGGAGCAAGAAGCCATTCGCAACAATATCGTCCGACCTCAAGAGGAAGAAGATGAAGAACCAGCAGATTTTGAGCTGATGGACGGTGTCGAGGATGACCTGACCTAACTTAAGTGCCATTTTTTCTTGTTTTGTGCACTTTCTTAATTTGTAAATTTTTATGCCATCTAAATGGCATTGCACGGTGTTTAAGATGTATTTAAAAAAAATTCTTTTTATCGCACCCGATGGTCTTTTTTTTTTTTTTCTTCAAAATATATTTTTTCCTAATAAACCAAATTGAAACTAAAATAGTTCTTTATTAAAAATCTCATCCAAATGGCATTCGTAAAAAAATAAAATAGCGGGTTTTGCAACCTAAGTTTCATCAAAGACTCTCGTCATCACGGGTGCAAATGCCGTTAACTGCACGATACGTGTGCAAAAACCGGTAAGTCAATATTTTAATTTATGTTTTAGGACAGAAGATCCAACCATAGATTTCACAGATTTTAACTGAATAATAAATGTTTTTATGTTGATTTTCAGGGGTAAGAAATATGGTATTAGCTTAAATAGTTTGGTCGTAGCAGTTTTTCATCATTTACTCGGTTTTGTTTATAATTCACTTAGCAGCCTTTGCAAACGGACTACTCATTTATACTAGCAATACCCAGCATGCGTTGCAATGCCAATCAAAGACAGGTAGAAAGAAAGGAAGATAATAATAATGTTATTGGTTTTATGTCCCTTTTAACAACTGTGGCTTATAGAGACGCGCACCCTCAAATGCCAGCTGGCTGCGCCAGGATTCGATCCTGCAACCTCGGTCACAGCAGGTGAGATTACCGCTGAGCCACGCTGCCAGCACAAGAAAGAAAGAAAGAAAGAATAAAAGGAAGTGTTTGAATTGTAATTTGGTTTACTGAAGTGCCTTTGGATAAACTATATTCTTTATTTTTCTGTCAGGTGCGTATATAAATAAATCCGAAGGCTTTTCGACGCGTGAGCATGCCACATACAGCTGACCATGTGAGCATTTGTTGAAACTACTCGTACACCATTTAATGTAAAATGGATTTACTTATTCAGAAACAATGGTGGGAGTGTGAACAACAACTCACCAAAGTTTCATCACAATTGGCGGAATCGTATATCAATGCTTCCGGGACTCTCCCGAAACGATTTGCTGGTCAACACTCATTTGCTGAAACTACTCATATGCTACCAACTATCAAATGTTCTTTCTTATTCAGAAACCTTTGCGGTAGTGTGTACAACAACTCACCTACATTTCATCGCAATCGGATGAATGGCAAATGAACGCATACAGGACTTTGTTGAAACGATTCGCACTCCGTCACTCATTTGTTGAATCTACTCGTGTGCTACCTATTGTGAAATGGATGTACACAACAACTAACCCAAGATCCATTACAATTGGATGAATGGTATACGAACGCATATGGGACTTTGTTGAAATAATTTGTGCGCCGTCGCTCATTTGTTGAATCTACTCGTGCGCTACCTATTGTAAGAACCTTCCCTGGAGTGTGCACAACAATTCACTAAAGTTTAATCGCAATCGGATGAATGGTATATGAACGCACAAGGGACTTGAAATGATTCGTGTGCCGTTACTCATTTGTTGAATCTACTTATGCGCTACCAATTGGAAAATGGATTTACTGAGCCAGAAACCTTCCCTGGAGTGCACACAACAACTCACCCAAGTTTCATCGCAATTGGTGATGGTATATGAATGCATAAGGGACTTGAAGCGATTCGCACACGATGACCGTATTCGAACTGGCAGCCAAGCTGAGTTCAGTTTTAAGAACTGCACTATACCACTGACCCATGCCAGCTGGTTAAAAAAAAAGAGAGAGAGAGAGAGAAGAAGATCGGTGTGAAGTGATTATTGATAGACAATCTTACAGGCTTCATTGAGACACATGCATTAGAGCTGTGATGAGACAGCATGTCACCTCACATGAATCAGCAAGTCATTCTCACACCTGGCACTGGGGTGTCATAAGTATACAGATTGTGTAGTTGGGGTACTATGGGATTTAAGGGTTCCTGTTAAGTCCCTCACTCTTTTGTGTTAAAAAAATAATTTGTAGCAAGAAACCTTCCCTGGAGTGCACACAACAACTCACCCAAGTTTCATTGCAATCTAATGAATGGCATATGAACGCATAGGGGACATACATACATGCATACATACATACATACAGGCAAACTATCACGTAATATTGATTTTTATATATATAGATGTGAATCAAGTCTGTCTGTTAGGTAGTCAGCCCGAAGGCTGGTTGGATCCTCAAAAAGTACCGCCGTTACGTTATGTGAGTAGATACCCACAAAAACCCAAGGCAGCGCTATTTTGAGGCGTTCTAGGCAAGAAGAGGAGTGAGGTAGTTTGCCATTGCTTTCCTCACTGAGTATAAACTGTAAATTAAATCAAGCAGCTCTGATATGATGTTGGAGGTGGTGTCTGTAGGAGGAATCTGACACGCAGACAGCATGGAGCCATTGCTCGCTTCAGTACACCATGAGAGGGCAAGAGATACACTCATCCATTGTGCAGCACATCATAATCAAGTTTATCGCAATACAAGTCCCACCAGAGATGACGTTGGACAAACATCAGTGCAGACAATTTTTGTGTAGTGTATGACCTCACTGAAGAAATCGGCGCAAAACAATTTCCAAAATTGCTTCAGTGGTTCGGACGTGCCATTATCATTGATGAACTCCAACTGGCAGCGCACACGCCCTACTTCTTCTTCTTCTCTTCTCTTTTTTTAAACGGCATCAAGAAGTTGGCAATTCAATAGAAAACTGTAAAGAGAAGAAGCCTGGAGATAGCCCAGGTATATGCCCCTCAAGTTGGATGTACAGCTCAAGAGAAGGAAGACTTTGAGGAGGAGCTAACAGCAGTTAAATGGTCAGAGCATCATTGTCATGGGAGATTTGAATGCACATGTAGGAAGTGAAAGGCAAGGATATGAAAATGTAATGGGATCAGAAGGATGAGGCAGCAGGAATGAAGAAGGGAGAAAGTTGCTGGATTTTTGCAAGAGGAACGGTTTAGTTGTAGGCAACTCCTGGTTCCGGAAGAAGAAAGCCACAAGGTAACGTGGTACAGCAATGATTTAACAAAGAAATCTTTGGTAGATTACATGCTGTACGACTGGGAAATGAAGAGAAGTGTCAGAGATATAAAGGTAATGTCATCAGAGGCCTTAGATAGCAACCACAGAATACTAGTAATGGACCTGGGAGTTGTTAAGGATAGCAAGAGGACAGAGTACCAGGAAAGGAGAATCAAAGTATGGAAACTGAAGGAAAAGGAAGTCAAGGAAGAATTCCAGAAGATAATAAGGGAAAGGATGCCAACAGACAATCCTAAAACAGGGGCAGAGGAATGGAAGCAATTCAAAAATACAATGGTGGAAGCTGCAGTGGCAGTATGTGGAAGAACAAGCAACAGAAAGCAGTGTAAAGAGACACCATGGTGGAATGAGGGAGTAAAAGAAGCTGTGGGAAGGAAGAACAAGGCTTTCAGAGTGTGGTTCCAGGAAAGAACTGATCTAGCAAGGGAAGCTTATAAGATAAAGAAGAAAGAAGCAAACAAGATTGTCGCAGAGGAGGGGAAGAAGTGGATGGTAAAGTGGATAGAGATGATGGAGGAAGACATCAGAGGAAATAAGAAAGTACTTTATGGGATGGTCAAAAGTAAGAGAAGAGGTCTGCGAGAGGATGTGGTAATGGTGGACAAAAACGGAAATGAGGTACACAACAAAGAGACACTCAAGACAGTGTGGAAAGAGTACTTTGAGGATTTGCTGAATCCAAATGGTCATAGGGAGGAAGACAACGTATTGGAAGATGGAGAAGACAACACAGGAATGGAAAAGGACCTGACTTGGAGAGAACTGGAAATGGCTATAGACGAGATGAAAGGAGGAAGGGCACCAGGTGTGGACGAAGTGAGTGTAGAATGTGAAGGCAGCAGGGGAGGTTGGGAAACAGTGGCTGTACCGTGTGATGAGGGTGGTATGGAAGGAGAAAAAGACCCCAGAAGATTGGAAGAAAGGATTAATTGTCCCAATATTTAAGAAAGGAAGCAGAAAGGAGTGCAGAAATTACAGGGGAGTCACACTCATACCACACTGTGCCAAGATATATGAAAAGTAATGAGGATTTTTGGCTGACAAGATGGCTGCCGCGTATGTAGACAAAGTATACCGCTCTCTTAAAGATATCGAAAATGTAGACGAGGACAGTTCCGTAATTAACGCCAGTGATAAAATATCGTGTAGGAAGACACCTAGTATGTGTGACATTGATAGTAAACCACCAGAGGTACATTTAGGTGTAAATACGAGTGATATACTGTGCACGCTGTGTGGCAAGGCATCGAGTGAGAGTGTGAAATCTCTACAGTTAATCATCGACATTTTGAATAGGGACCTTAAGCACACCCAAGAAGAACTATCTAAATTAAAAGCCGAAAACAGTGTACTCAGACATAACGTAAACGACCGCAACAATCCCCCGTCATCGCCGGACTCGTGGAATGTGGTGGTGGCAAATCGCGGACGCCAATGTAGGCCTAAACCACGTGTGCGGGAAACAGTTAGCCAAGCTGTTCCCACAAAAAATATGTACGATGTTCTTGCTGAAACTGAATCCGTCTCAGAAGAAACACCACATACAAGGGCATCAACAAACTGTAAGCCGGAAAAAGTGCGGAAGTTAGCCACGTACATAACCTCAAAAAGGAAAGTACTCCTCCTCAGTGACAGTCATGGGAAAGGATGTTCAGAAGAGCTCAATTTAAAAGTATCAAGGGACTTTGCGGTAAGTAGCGTCACCAAACCAGGCGCTAGAGTTAAAAATGTTCTGGAAAATTGTGTTGAAATGTGCAGAAACCTTACTCATGAAGATTATGTTGTTTTGTGGGGGGGTACGAACGATGTAGCGAAAAACGAAGCGAATGATGCAATACAAACCTACAAAGATAAGCTCCCACTACTTTCAGGTACAAACGTTATACTCTTAGGCATCCCACACAGACATGATCTAATGGAAGAATCGTGTGTCAACAAGGAGGTAAAGAGGATGAACAAAAAGCTTAGAGCACTATCCAGACTATATCAGCATGTTCACTTTCTTGATATTGATGTACCAAGAGAACTGTTTACCCGACATGGTCTTCACTTAAACACCAAAGGAAAGCAACAGATCTGTTCACAAGTAGCGGAGGAAATCAACAAAAAGTTCCACTCCCACGGACCAGTCATCCCACTACCGCATACTGCAAGTCCGACTACTGTAGAATCAGTGAATTCACTCGGTGGCGAGAGTTTTTTAGAACAGAGGTAAGTGCTCCTGCAAGAACTATAATCCCCAAGCTTAACAACAGTACAAATGCACAGAGTTCCTCAATCAGAATATTTCACCAAAATGTACAGTCACTTAATAATAAACTAGTTCATATCGATATGCTTCTACAAACATCACTCAAAGATATCCACATCCTGTGCTTGTCTGAACACTGGATGAAACCTGAACAAATCAATCATGCTGTCATACCAGGGTTTACTTTAGCTAGCTACTACTGTAGATCAACATCAGAGCATGGAGGTGTATGTATCTATATCAAAGGAAACATAGAATTTAAGCCTATACCAATTCCCGATGACTTATGCATAGATAAACATTTTGAGGCAACAGCTATTTCTATCCCAAAAGAAAATTTAATTCTCATCTGTATATAACGTTCACCAGGAAATAGTGCAAAGTTATTTCTGAATAAACTAGAAGTGATAATAAATAAAATAAATAAATTTAATAAAAAAATAGTTCTTTGTGGAGATTTCAATATTAACTTTTTAGAGGAAAGTACGGAGAGAAGGGAATTGCTAAATTTGTTAAGCTCCCATCATCTAATTCACACAGTAACAGTACCCACAAGAATAACAAAAACTAGTGCAACCACACTTGACCAGATAATAATTAATGACAATGTGAACTGCAACTCTCTCGAAGTAATCAACACAGGTTTCAGTGACCACCGAGCTCAAATAATAACTCTAAATATTTCAAACCCAGTTTACAATGCTCAGTTTGATAAATGTCGAAGCTTTAGTCAGCACAATATAAACTATTTCAACAACTTGTTAAAAGGAGAAACTTGGGAAGGTGTGTACAAGTCAATAGATACAAACAAAAAATTCCAGGAATTCATTAATATTTTCCTGTATTATTTTGATATTGCATTTCCTTTGAAGAGTATCAGACTGAAAGTTTCTTCTCCATCAAAACAATGGCTTACTCTTGGAATAATTACTTCATGCAAAAGAAAGCGTTTCCTCCACGATTTTCAAAGTACGCACGAAACCTCCAATGAATTTAACATGTATTTCAAGACCTATAAGACCATACTTAACAAAGTTATAAAATTAGCAAAGAGAATGTCAAATGATAATTATATCCTGGAATCTAAAAATAAAACTAAGGCTATGTGGAATATCATAAAAAATGAAACCAGGCAAACAAAACCGGCAGTAAATAACATAACGTTATCAGAAGACTCCAAGAAGATCAATGACCCACAAAATGTCTCAAGAATTTTTAATGAGCATTTTGCTACCATAGCTGAAAAACTACTAAATGTAAACAATATACAAGCAATAAAATCAACACTCGCGAATATAACATTTAATGGAAAATCAATGTTTGTTGAAAATGTTACAGAAGCAGAAATCCTCAATATTGTAAAGAACCTACAGAATAAACATTGCTCAGGAGTTGATAACATTCCTGATATACTAATTAAAAAATGTATCCAAAATATAATTACCCCCTTAACACACCTCTGTAACCAATCTCTCATGTCAGGAATATTTCCAGATATCTTTAAAATTGCAAAAGTAATTCCATTATTTAAAGGGGGAGATAGAGAAAACGTAACCAATTATAGACCTATTTCTTTATTGTCGATATTTTCAAAAATTTTAGAGAAGATAATGTACTACCATCTAATTAGCTTCATAAACAAATATAAATTGTTAACTGACTCTCAACATGGCTTTAGAGAAGGAAAATCAACAATGTCCGCAATTTATGAATTTTTAAATCCTGCTTTTGAGTCACTTGATGAAAGGAAGAGAGTATGTGGCCTGTTTTTGGACCTGTCTAAAGCTTTTGATGTGATAAATCATCAGATACTAATTGATAAACTCCATCAATATGGCATCAGGGGTATCGCTAGTAAGTGGTTTCAGTCATATTTAAATAATCGCCAACAGATCGTCGAACAAAAAAGTTTAGAAAATACCACAAACATATTTAAATATTACCACTCAGATCCTATGTTTTTGAAGTATGGCATTCCGCAGGGGTCCGTTCTAGGGCCACTACTTTTTCTCCTTTACGTAAATGACTTGCCATCTCAGATACCTGCATTTAAAACTGTACTATTCGCAGATGATACAAGTGTTTTGATGAGGGGTGAAAATGACACTGAACTTCAAAAATCAGTAGAGGAAGTAACAGGTCAGCTGTCCTTATGGTTCAACAATAATGGATTCCTTATCAACACTAGTAAAACAGTGGTTCTTAACTTTCACACAGCTCAGAATAAAAGTATTAATTCTCCCTCCATAATCTTAAATGACCTTAAAATTGGTAACGCCTCTTCTACTAAATTCTTAGGCCTTTGGTTGCAGGATGACCTAAAATGGAACTCGCATACCACTAAACTTGCCAAGAAACTAAGCTGAAGTTGTTATGCATTAAGAGTATTAAGACAATCGACTAGCTGGAGAACTGTTCTTAGTACTTATTTTGCTTATTGCTATTCGCTTATGAAATATGGAATCATATTTTGGGGAAATTCACCTGCTGCTCACCAAATCTTTATTATCCAGAAAAGAATAATTAGAACAATGAAAGGAACTACTAGATTGCATACATGTAAGCCTCTGTTTAAACAACTGAAAATTTTACCTTTGCCATGTATTTACATCTTTGAACTTCTATTATTTGTCAAACAAAGCTTAGGAAATGAGGATATCTTTGAGATGAATTCAAATATACATAACTACCAGACCAGACAAAAGAACAATCTTCATGTACATGCTGCAAATACAACACTATGTAAAAATGGTGTATTCCATGCAGCTATAATGCTGTATAATCATTTGCCAAATAATATTAAAAGTACAGCAAATTACATCAAGTTCAAAATAAAAACTAAAGAGTTCTTGCTGGAGCACTGCTTCTACTCAGTTAAAGAGTTTTTAGAATATCAATAGTTATGTTTATGTATTCATAGGACTAAATGATGTAAGGTTATCCTTGTGTAGGCCCATATTATTATTGTGATTGTAAATTAGTATTAGTATAATTTGTGAATTGACGTGTCCTATATCATTGTACAATGTACATTATATGATTGAATGGATGAATAAAAAATACAATACAATACAATACAAAGATATTAGAAAGTAGAATACGAGCCAAAGTGGAGATTTGAGAGAGGAGCAGTATGGATTCGGACCTGGGAGATCAACAGTGGATCTCATATTTTCAGTGAGACAGCTCCAGGAACACCACTACGAATTTGTAGAGGATCTGTTGATGGCCTTCCTGGACATAGAAAAGGCCTATGATAGTGTGTGCAGGGAGAAGGTTCCCTTTATTGTGGTTAAGGACGAGGTAATGACTCGGGTAGCAGGAAAGATAGGAGAAGATAAGATGAAAGCAATGGTGTTTGCAGATGATCTCATGGTCTGGGGAAACAAGGAGGAGGAAATTCAGGAGCAACTGAAGGCTTGGGAAGAAACAGTGGGAGAGTACGGATGGAGGTTCAACATCAGTAAATGTGAGATCCTGTTAACGACCAGGAAAAGGGACAGACCAATGAGTGGCATAACACTTGGAGGTGGACAGCTGAAGAAGGTGGAAAGTCTCAAGTACTTGGGAAGTATAGTGGAGGAAGATGGGAGAAATGACAAAGAGATTACGGAACATGGCAGACAGGCAGAAACATTTCTGAGAAGCATTAGGAGCTTAGTGTGGAATAAAGATGTCCCACAAAAAAGCAAGGAAGTGTTATACAGAAGCTACTATATCCGGATATTGACCTATGCATCAGAAACGTGGATAAAGAAGAAAAGAGGCATAAGCAGAACACAGGCAAGTGAAATGAAGTTCCTACGAAGTAGGATCGAAGTAACAAGAAGAGACAGGTTGAGGAATGAAAAGGCCAGGGAAATAGTGAAAAAGGAGCCCTTGCAGGGTAGGATTGAGACATCAAGACTGAGGTGGTATGGAAGAGAAGAAGATTCCCAAGAAGATACACAAGATGCAGATGCAGAAGAAACGACCAAGGGGAAGACCAAGAGATAGATGGCTGAAAGGAATGGAGGAATGTGTCAAGAAGAGAGGCGAGGACTGGACTAGAGTGACAGCGGAGAGGTGGTGGGAAGAAAGGACTAAGTGGTGAGGCTTATGTTCCAAACAGACCCAGCCTGGGGCTGGAAACTGTACAAGATGATGATGATGAGTTATTCAACCAGAGCAGTCCTTGGGCTAATTAGTGATAGAAAGTGTCCTGGTTTGTGTAAAAATAAATAAATTTAGAAATAAAAAGAAACCCTATTACCGTAATACACAGATATAGGTAAACAGAATCTTCAAGTTGGTGTTTACATTATAGCTAAATTATGGTAACATTGGAATATAATACCTGTCTTTAACAACCACTATTTCACATCTCCACGGCGACGATCCACCTCAACATCACCCACTTGTGGTTCTTCCCGTACAACAGCTATCATTCGTAGCATAAGAACGGCCAGAACTTTATCCAGTGGATCCATGAACCCACGTTGCATCCACTTGGGAATAGTGGTACGAGCGTGAGAGAACCCCAGCTTCTGCAGGATGTAATCAACACCATATGGTTCAATGCTCTTGCCCGCCCATGAGAGCAACCTGGAAAGAATTACAAACTTTATTCCACTGCCAGTTAATAAATGCATAAGAGAAATTTGAATCTTAAAATGGATGGATATGATGTATTTATGATTATATTTTGCAAGAATTTGAAAGTCTCAATGAAAAACTTCTAAATAAAGAATCCCTTTCTAGCTTATGGGTTAGCAGGTCAGGTTTCATGCTATCATCTCTGGTATAAAAGATGACAGCACTGTGGAAAGTCTCGTCCAGCCAAGAATGCTAGCCGCTAAACCAAGAGGTGGACAAGGTAACAACAGAAAACATTAGTTGGAGATTGGTGGAGCAACTTTAAATTGTATAAAGAACAAACAAAGACATAAACACACAGGTCCTCATTTTTCAGGCTGATCCATGTTATCAGTTTCATTTAGGTTGGATAATTGGGACTTGTCCATATTAATATACTGTACTTCATAACTTTTAACTCATTTAAGTAATGTAACAAACAACTTACCTCACGGTAGGCTCCAGATGCCAAGTTTTACAATGATAGTTACGCCAGTCTTTGGTGAACATTTCAGCGGGATCAAATGCTTTACGTTTGCGTTCATCATCAGTGGCACTACCAGTGGTGAAATTTGTTCCACGTCGCTCGTGATCTGGACTGTGTGCTCTCATTCCACTCTGTGGAAGATTTCAATTAATTCCACTTCAAGTTATTTTTGAAATAAAATGCAAAGAAGAATTAATATTTGGAATGAGAATTTTAAGTAGTTTGGAATGAAAATTGGTAAACAGTAAACTGTGGTAATATACTGTGGAAAGGAAAATAAGAAAGTTTGAATCAACTTAGATGGGGAACAGTTAGAGAATGTGGAACTATTTACATATTTTGGCAGTGTTATTAACAGGAATAAATTAATACAGAAATTAACAACAGATTAAGTAAAGGTACTTCATTTTATCATCAAGTTCGACAGCTGTTATGGAATGTTAACATACCACAAAGAACAAAATTAACATTATATAAACAATATTTTACCCCAACTGTAACCTATGGCCTAGAAACAATGGTTACTAACAAGAGGCAAAATAGTAAGGACAAAATCCGACAAGACATGTAACATTGGACTGGATGTGGCAGAAGTAATGGAGCAAAAGAAGTGGAAGAATAGACAGGAGTGGAAGAGGCTAGTTTACAACACCCGGGTGACTGGAGTTGGACACGGATGATGATGATGATGAAGTGATTTTTGTACAATATATTTAGTGCATTAAATTTAAAAACATTACAGTACTATTGCACACAAAAACAAAAGAACCATTAGATGAAGAACCACACTGAATGTGAGTATTATACTCCGTATTACCAATAATGAACGCTGATGTCTGTCAAAGCTGGCACGTGGAGAAATGCTGCGTTGCCACTGAGACTCATAACATTCCAAGAGGCTTGCAGGAAGACACAAATACTGGCGGTCTAACGCCAGTGACGAGTCAAGGCACAGTAGAACACTGCGTACATTGCAACACTGCTCGCTGTTGCCATGGAGACCGTTACCCCCTCATCTCCACTCCTCAACTCACCCTTCAAGCGGACGACAGACTTCAGCGTTCACCTTTCGTAAATCAAGAGGAAGAAATAGGGCAGCAGGTATTTGGGCTAGGAAAGCAAACATATTTAATGAGGAACAGATGGCACACACTAACATATTTATTTGCATATTTGTTCATTATATAATATTATATCATATAATCGCTCAGATTATACAAATACATTAATTTTATACAGGAATCTGTATGGGATAGATAGGGCTATATAAAAGGATGGGAAGAACAACTTTAAAGAAACAATTATAAAAATTTTGACACGTATAATTACAATTATGAAACTACTCACCACACGCTCTTTCTCCTTCACATACGATGTAATGAGATCATGCAGGAAAAAGAAGGCTTCAGCATCGACTGTCACGAAGATATGATCCTCAAACTCTGTGATGAAACTACATTCCACGACTGGTTTATGGCCTGGAACAGTGTAGCAACTTAGGGCTGGGAAGATTTACATCAAGTACATTATAACATGGGGAGAGAGAAGCAATCACCCACCATCCTTCAGACTTCCATTATCCTCCTGTATTTGTCCAAGACTGCAGTCAGAGGAGAGTTGGAGCAGATATCGTCTGCACTGGCTTAATTTTTGCCCTATCTGGACACAACTCTAACCCATGTTAATAACAACTCCATAATTATGTGACTGTTCCGGTCACAATGTTCCCAAACCCTTATTTGGTTGACTGCAAGAGAAGTCAGGTTAGGGTAATTTGTTCATACCATTTCTTTTCTTGTTCATCATCATCATTTAGGTTGTAGAATTTCATTTTATTTAGTGTATATATATCTTGTGTATCTCGGGGACTCAGTCAGGAATATTTCATTTAATTTGTATGGGAGATGTCAGTATACAAGACAGCGGATTGTGTAGGTAAGCTACAAGATGTTGCAACAGCAGGAAACTCTAGGCCAAATTTAGATTGGGCCGAGAATAACTTCCCTTGTCTTGAAGAAAGCTTTGTGTAAATTGTGTAAGGTTCTGACGTCAGAGAAGAGTTTCGCGCCACGAGTTGTAAGAAATATACATGGGTTCGAGATTATTGGTGTATTTTGTATGGGTTGGAGGGTATCATGACCCTGGCGGAGAAAGAGGAAAACATGTGTTTACAAGATGAGAGGTGGGATTTTCGTGTATAGCGGGGCTTCACTTCTATTGTAGCGTCTGATTGGAAAGGTCGCGTTCTCGTAATTTGGCGTAGGCCTATTTGGAGAAACAGTTTTGTTGAAAGCATGGCTTGTGAATGTACTCGAAACGGCTACATATCACAACGATGTTATCTCTGTTAGCACAATTCAAGTTGGGTACGGAAGCACATTCATTTCTCTCGCAGAGATGTGGCTATGTAAACCAGTAAACATCTCTAACCTCAAACCACGTGTGGAAAATCTTAGAAATGCTGTGGAGAAAGAAATAGGCATTATGCTGAATCAGGGTATTATTGAGCCTTCAACTAGTGCATATCTGAATCCCTTAGTTGTGGTTGGGAAGAGTGATGGCTCGGTCAGGTTGTGTATTGATGCCAGGCAGCTCAATTGTAGGATATCTGGGGACCAACAGAGGCCAGAATGTGTTGAGGAACTGGTTCAGAAATTCAATGGTAAGCAATGGTTTTCCACTATGGATCTGAGTGCATCATTTTGGCAGGTACCGTTGAGAGAACAGGACAGGAAGTTGACTGCGTTTAGCTTTAAGAGTGGTTTGTACCAATTCAGGGTCGTTCCTTTCGGAACAAAGACCAGCAGTTCAGCGTTGATTAGGGCCTTAAATCTAGTGTTAGGGAGGGACACACACGAGTTTGTGACAATGTACATAGATGATTTAATTGTTGCATCTTACACATTAAAGGAACACCTGGATCACTTAGACATTGTTTTGGGGAAATTAAGGGACGGGGGATTTACAATTAAACTTAAGAAGTCTCTGTTTTGCACAACATCAATCACATTTTTAGGGCATACTATCACAACATAGCACCTCAACGTGGGGCAAGAGTAGGGAAACCTAGCAGGTATCATTAGGGCACATATGCACACAGCCGATAGACACCTTAGGAGTATTAGGGTTCACAGTAATTTGTTTTGTTTTAAGGGGTATGTCCACATCAGACAATTTAGAATTAAGGTCAAGGGTTGTGTGTAAATCAAACAGTAAAATGTCAGGTAATCAGGAAACTGGGGGAAGTGGCAGTGAGGAAGATGTGGAAAAGACAGTGGGAACATATGTTACCATTGTTACTACTGAGTCGCAGCTGATCGCTGAAGGTAGTAACTTAAATGTAAATGGGGGGGTTATGAACGATAGTTTGATCCAAATGCTACTGAGTGAAATAAAAGAGATTAAGAAGCAAGGAGAAT
This sequence comes from Meconema thalassinum, assembly GCA_946902985.2. Lineage (NCBI taxonomy): Eukaryota > Metazoa > Arthropoda > Insecta > Orthoptera > Tettigoniidae > Meconema > Meconema thalassinum. The sequence goes on along the minus strand of OX336390.1, from coordinate 514,689,585 downwards.
CTATGAGTAAGGAAATTAAGGAGCAGGTAGGCTCTGTAAATGAGAAGGTAGAGTCAGTGACCAAACAGATAGTAGAAGTGAAGGAATTTGTAAGTAAGGAAATTCAGGAGAGCAACAGGGCCACGAACACAAGGATAGAGAGTCTCAGCAAAGAAATACGGGACCATAAGTCTGTCCTTAATAGTAGAATGGAGAGTATGAACCTGGAATTAAGTGGGAAAATTAGCAAACAGGGAGAGGAAATCAGGGCAGAAATGCAGGGGAATCAGGCTGGGATCACAAGTAGGCTAGAAGGAAAGGAAGGCCATCAGAACCAGCAAGATGTGGAAATAACGAAAATTAAGTCAGAGATAGCTAGTTCAAGGGCAGAAGTACAGAATGTAACGGGAAAGTGTGATGAGATATGCAACACTGTAAGTGGGAATAAGAGGGAATATTTAGATAGAGTAGGTGCCGTTGAAAATAAGTTGGGAGAGATTGAGGGTCTGAGAGGGAAGCAGGTGGCATTGACCGAGAAAAACGAAAAGCTGCAGGAAGAGCTGATAAAGGTCAGGAGAGAGTTGAAAGAGCGACCGATGAGTCAAAGGGTTGTGATGCCATCTAGTTTGCTACTCAGGGACCCTGGTCTGCCACAATTTAACTCAAGGCAGTTCAACCCTATGGAGTTTTTAAAAACCATTGAGAAGAAATTCAGCAAGGATCTAGAAGACGGGGTTGTCGAATGGGAAACAGTGTTGGAGATCTTGTCTAACTCATTTCAAGGGGATGTGAAAGCATGGTTCCAAATATACAGGCCTAACATGAATAGTTTAAGGGAATTCAGGGATAAATTCAAAGCTAAGTTCTGGGGGGAGGGGGTACAGTCCAGGGAAAGGGAAAAATTAACTTTTGGGAAATATAAGGAGAGAGAAGGGGTATCCCTGACAGAATATTTTTTGGCACATGTACTTATTTGGAAGAATTTGGATGGGCTGACCTCTGACAGTGATGTGGTTAGGGTCATGTTGAAGCACTTCCCACCTAGAATTCAGGAGGCAGCTTGTATGCAGAAGGTAAGGACGGTAGAAGAGTTGGAAGAGCTTCTTACGAGCTTTGACGTTTTAGGCAAGCAGCACATGGAGAGGCCAGAGGTCAAACAGGAATTTAGGGGCAATAGGGGGAATAATCAGGAGTTTAATAGGGGTAGATTTAATCAGGAGCAAAGAGATTATCAGCAGAGGCAGGAAAACTATCAGAGAGGTGGGGGGCGTCAGGATAATTCACAGCGACAGGAAGGTAACTATCAGAGAGGTGGGGGGCGTCAGGAAGGTGGTAACGAAAGAGTACAGGTGAACCAGAGGAGAAAGAAATAGGCATTATGCTGAATCAGGATATCAGTCGACCTTCATCGAGTGTATCATTTTGGCAGGTAAGTTTGAGGGAGATGAGTAGGAAGTTGGCAGCTTACAGTTTTTGGAGGGTTAAATTCAGTTTTTTTTTTGGATAGGCGATCAGGTGTGTTTCAGAGTTCTTATCTATCTTCAGTTTAGGGGTTGGTTTAGTTTTTTTTTCATCTATTTCAGGGGCCTTTTAAGGTGGTTAAACGTATTGGTGAGTGTGCCTATAGTTTAACGGACCAGGATGGTAAGTCTGTCAGTACACATAATATTAGGAATCTCCGTAGATATCACTCTGTAAAATAATATGGCATGGACTCTTAGAGAATCAGTCAACATAACGTGATGGCATGACAAAACTCAAGAGATGTGACGAAGAATGCTAACCAGCAAAGTGGCATCGAGTGTTAGATGGATAGATGGTATGATAAGGCCTGTGCAGGCAAATACCATGGCTTGTGAAGCGATAGGGTCTCATGATGAGACGAAGAAAATGAAGTGGTAGACCTAAGACACTTGAGAGAAATCAGTGAGGCTAGGAAATGGACACAATAAGACATTCGAGAGAGTGAGAATGTGTGAGAATTTGACAAGTGTGTATGTATATATGTCTTCCAGGGTTTATTTATGTAATAGTGTAATTCTTTGTGTTTTCAGTGCGTTGCTTGTTTGAGTGTTTGTGATCCACACTTGTTTCACCCGTGTGAATCACATGGGGGCGTATTGTGACTGTTCCGGTCACAATGTTCCCAAACCCTTATTTGGTTGACTGCAAGAGAAGTCAGGTTAGGGTAATTTGTTCATACCATTTCTTTTCTTGTTCATCATCATCATTTAGGTTGTAGAATTTCATTTTATTTAGTGTATATATATCTTGTGTATCTCGGGGACTCAGTCAGGAATATTTCATTTAATTTGTATGGGAGATGTCAGTATACAAGACAGCGGATTGTGTAGGTAAGCTACAAGATGTTGCAACAGCAGGAAACTCTAGGCCAAATTTAGATTGGGCCGAGAATAACTTCCCTTGTCTTGAAGAAAGCTTTGTGTAAATTGTGTAAGGTTCTGACGTCAGAGAAGAGTTTCGCGCCACGAGTTGTAAGAAATATACATGGGTTCGAGATTATTGGTGTATTTTGTATGGGTTGGAGGGTATCATGACCCTGGCGGAGAAAGAGGAAAACATGTGTTTACAAGATGAGAGGTGGGATTTTCGTGTATAGCGGGGCTTCACTTCTATTGTAGCGTCTGATTGGAAAGGTCGCGTTCTCGTAATTTGGCGTAGGCCTATTTGGAGAAACAGTTTTGTTGAAAGCATGGCTTGTGAATGTACTCGAAACGGCTACATATCACAACGATGTTATCTCTGTTAGCACAATTCAAGTTGGGTACGGAAGCACATTCATTTCTCTCGCAGAGATGTGGCTATGTAAACCAGTAAACATCTCTAACCTCAAACCACGTGTGGAAAATCTTAGAAATGCTGGGGAGAACTGATCTATCGAGCATGTCTCGTAGATTATCTGCTAGATCGTCGATGAGTGAGTAACAAACATCTTTATATTCCAACATTCATTTTGGGTCACATGTTTTCGTCATTGCCGAGGAGAGAAGATAGTAAACCATAGTCTGTTCGACGAGAGTCCCCGCCATATGTTTAAAGTTGATATTAATACACATATTTTGAAGGTTATAATTAGTTTTCTTTATAGGGAATTACACCTAATAGTTGAACGCCCAAATGATACCAGTTAGGTTGACCAAATGTGTGTCCAACACTCCACGACCCTGCCATTTCAATTGTGTGGTATATGATGAAGTACTTCCGATCAAAAATAGGAGGATGATTTTGGGAAGTTTTAAATCAGTCGCCCAAGAAGGGCTGGTAAAAAGTTACAATTAGACAGAAATTAGTTAATAAAGTATTATATTAATAGAAGAGTTCGAAATAAGGGTCTAGTCATCATGTTTGTGGATTTTAAGAAAGCATACGACAGTATCCATCGTGAATCATTACTGAAAAGCCTTAAAGAATTTGGCTTACACCAAAAACTCGTTAACCTCATTAGTATGACTTTCAAAAATACGAAAGCAAAAGTTAAATTTAGAGGTGAATTATCAGAATCATTCAATATAAGAACTGGACTCCGACAAGGAGACGGACTTTCACCATTGTTGTTTAATTGTGCATTGGAGAAGGTTATGTGTGAATGGAACAAGAAATATCAACCTACTATCAAGATCGGTAGAAATATTAAACTTAACTGTCTTGCTTTTGCGGACGATTTAGCATTACTTGCAAATACAACAGAAGAGGCTAAATTTCAAATTGAACAACTAGAAATTATAGCAAAAAAAATGGGTTTACAAATTTCATTTGAGAAAACAGAAATGATGCCAACTTTTAAAGTTGATCTACCAGTTGTTCAACTGAACAATAGTAAAGAGATTAAAATTGTTCAGAAATTCAAATATCTTGGGGAAATAATAACATGGAACACAAATGAAAAAGAAGCAATAGAATACAGAACAACTAAATTTACACAAGCACAAAGACTTACCTGGCCCAGGGGCGGTCCCAAGGGGGGAGCCAGGAGGGGGCATGCCCCCCCCCCAAACGGTCTTCAAAAATAGAAAGAAAGAAAGAAAAAGAAAATGAGAAAGAGAAAGGCAGAGGAGAGAGAGGGAAGAGAGCAAAGGTTTGACTTGACAGTTCCAATTTTGACATCACAGGACCTGCCTGTGAGAGTGAGACCAGCCCTCCAGACCCCTTAGAAAATGAAGGAAACTTCCGTGAACTCCTTCGGTTTCGAGTCTAAAGCGGCGACGAAACTCTTCGTAGCCACCTTGAAATGCATCAGCACGGGCTACGTATATTAGTAATAGAACACAAAATGAACTGATTAAGTGCTGTCGTGAGGAAATCCAAGAAGACATTGTTCGGAAGGTGAAAGTAGCAGGCATGTTTTCCGTCATGTTCGATGAGACATCAGACATTTCCCTAAAAGAACAGCTTGCATTGTCACTTCGATACGTCCACGAAAAGAAGGTGCACGAAGATTTTTTGACATTTGCGGACGCCTACGAGTCTATTAGGGAGGACGATATTCAAGGCAGGGAACCAAAATTGTCAGGCTTTGCTCTTGGTCACGTTGTACAAGATCTCACTACAAAGCTCTCACTCAATCTTAAGCTTTGTGTTGGGGTAGGCACGGATAACTGTTCGGTGATGTCATCGGAAACAAAAGGTGCAATACAGGAACTTTTGAAAGCGGCACCTTGCGGTTCTAGGTGTCCATGCTACAATTACGCCCTTAACAGCAGCTTAGCGAAAACTTCAAAAGTAGTGCCCACTCGTAATGGTACAGCATTGATGAAAAATACAATTAACTTTGCTAGATCATCTCCTAAAAGATACAAAGTTTTTTTTGTCAGTTTTGGGCGAAGACTTTGGTAAACTGTGTGAAACGAGTTGGAGTGAAAAACATGATGGCCATTTACAGTTCAAGAGACTCTTAGTTAAGATAATTCGAGCTTTAGAAATCATAGCAGAATGGGAGGCCAGCGACACATTGAGTGCAGCCGAATCCCTCATTCAATCATTGTGTGATACGCAATTTGTGGTTTCAATGTTGTGTCTGTGCGACGTCCTAGGTAAAACCCGGCCTTTGAGCCTTCTTCGTCAGGACGACTCATTGGACTTGGTGGTGGCTTCCGCGGGTGTCATGGACACCATCGAGGCGCTTTCGACTGCACGTGAGAAGGCTGAACCGTACTTCGAGATAATATTTTGCAGAAGAACTGGAGTTTGAGGTGGCGTTGCGCCGAAGAGCAGGCAGGAGGAAGCGGTCCAACGTTCCAGCTGACATTGACGCACCCGAAGAGTTCTACCGCCGAACTGTCTTCATTCCGCTGATCGAGCATGTGGTGCAGGATCTCAAGGAACAATTTCCAAAAGAATCTTTGGCCGCATTCGACTTGATGCCTGCAATCTGCGTTGACAAACCGGCTGAAGACCCAACAGTGGTGCAATGTTTGGAGGCTCTTCGTATTATCAGCCTTTGCTAATTTCCGACGGGCGCCACTTGCAGGGAGAGTATGCTGTATGGAGACAGCGATGGTTGAGATTGAAGTCGGCAGGGAAGAAATTGCCATCAACTGCAACTGAGTCAATGGTAGCAGCTTCTCAAAGCTTGGCACCTACAGTCAACACTCTCCTGCAGGTTTTGGCGACGTTGCCTGTGAGTAACGCCACTCCCAACATTGCGACAGCTGAAGGACTGGCAACGGTCCCGAATGCCGGAAGAAAGGCTAACCGGACCGGATCTGTTACATTGCCATCGGCCAACGAAAGTCAGTGTGGAGAAAGTAATTGATCGGTTTGCCAAAATGAAGACAAGGCGATTGGATTTTGTTCTTTGATCAGATACCTACACTAAACAGATTTCAATTTTATTATGTGTGTTCTCTTTCTAGAGTATTCGACCCTCTCCTCGATTTTTATAAAACTAATAGGTTATTATACGAATTTCAGTCCTTATGATATTATGCGACATGCTACCAGTAACAATTAAATATAGACTACTGTGTATAAAAATAGGACGGATGCCCTCCTTATGGGCTTAAGGCCTCCCCCAAAAGTTCTGGCTGCGACCACTCCTGACCTGGCCAACCTATAAAAAGAAATCTCTTTCGATAAACACTAAGCTGAAACACTATAATTCCATAGTGTTACGTGCCACCCCTAGTGGCACTTTCGTTAACTGGATTACGGTGGGTAGAAGCACAACACAATTGTTCCTTTAAAGAAATGTTAGGTTTATTGCAGGTCAGAAATAAGTTACAGTACACCATAAACACTTGGAAACCAATGGGCAGTCTCAGTCAGGTCCCTCCCTTATGGAGTTCACTCACCTCCTTTTCACTCGGCCTTGCAGTTAATCCTCTTACGAATGAGTCCGGTGTTCTCGACTAAAAGTAACGGCACTCTCCCTCAAGTAAACAAGCCACACTCACTTGTTCCGAATGTACACTGTCTCGCCGTCCGCAGGCTAGGAAAACAGTCCACAGCGTTTCGCAATCCACACAGCACTTTACCGCACTGCAATAGCCTCACTTGGGTTTCGTAATTTCGCACGTCACGTCACCAACTATTGTCGCACTCGCTCAAAAACACTGTTCGTTCCTCACTGGTGAGGCCGCTTTATATAGCGAGGCTGGTGACTCGATGGATGTTTCCAGAATTGACCAGGGTTCACACCTTCTCGAGAATTCCAACACCAGTAGGGCCACGAATATTCGAGACGGTCTCTTTTGTACTGCCTGTCTTCAATGTTGCGCAAATCGCTGGTAACACACAGTCAGGATTGCCTGAGTCACGCGCGGGGCGACGAAGCTGTCTAGCATTCGTAACAATAGTTAAACCAGAGGCAACTTATGCGAGTGAAACTTTATTCAAATTGAATGTAAAAACTACAACAGACAAATTACAGAAAACTGACAGAAGAGTTATTAGAACAATTATTAACATAAAACACCAAGCTGATGGACAGTGGAGATTGTTGCCTAACAACATCGTCTATCGTGAATGTGAATCAATAATAAGTACAATACGTAAAAGAAGAATTTCCTTTTTCTGTCACATATCAAGACTGCCAGAAACCAGGATATTGAAACATTTGATTACTTTTTGAAAAATAAAATCAATAATAATTGGTTCAAAGAAGTTCAGGATGATTTGGAAGAATTGGGTATAACTCGCCAACAAATCAAAGACAGAGAAGAGAAGAGGATTTTGAAGAATTAAAGCATAAGTCTCAAACTAATAACAGTTGAACAGAAACAATATACTATATCTGACACACAAAGGGCTTCCAGGTCGGAGAGGATGAGAAAGTTCTGGGAGGAGAAAAAGAAGAAATTTACTCAAATGTATTGATTTAAGTGCTCCAATGTGGGCGTAAAATATGGAAATAAATAAATAACAGATATTTGTGATAACGTGTATTATGAGTGGATGAGCGAGTCAGTGAGCGGTCAGTATTTTGCACAGCTACATTGTGTGTATGTACGGTATGTGAGTGACTGAGTGTTCAAGTATTCTGACCAAGATTACAAAGCATCCACTCAAGTCCCAACACTTCACACCATTATCAACCAAACCAGCTCCAACAGATTTCTCTCCACCAAGCTAGGAAAATTTGTTGATAATAATATATTGTTTCTTCAGCAAGAGCACCTGCTGCAGTTCCCAAAATCCACTTAAACATACCATGCTGAATCAAAAGGATTGACCTCAATGGTTTCTGACACTTCAAAGAGTGGCAGTGGCAACATATCCCTATATATATATTATAATTGTGAAAATCTGTGTGTCCGTGTGTGTGTGTGAGTGTGTGTGTTAGTTTGTTACCTCTTGACACTAAAACGGCTGGACGGATTTGGATGAAATTTGAAATGGAGACAGCTTATACCATGGGATAACATATAGGCTGCCTTTTGTCCGGAAATAAATCATTGTTCCCGTGGAATGGGCAACATAACTGAAAAGTCACCAAAAATACTCAACCAGGACAAAATATCGAAGTTGTCGCATAAAGACCGGACAAAGCTCATTTTACTCCCCTCGATGCAAGAAACAATACTCGGTATGTCCCTACGGGACGCCGAAAACTACATTTTAAGGCTCTAAAACCAACAGTTTCAAAGATATTCGCAGAAAACTATCTTCGCTCTGATTGATGAACTAATCGCAAGTCCGTTTCCATGGCAACACTACCTCAAGGTATGACATCCGATTTTCTATATATCCCTCTAGGAGGCAATGCCAATTCATTTATTATCTTTTTTAAGATATATATAAACACAATAAGAACAGTGTAGCGCGCCTGCCTCCCGTCCGGAGGCCCCGGGTTCGATTCCCGGCTCCGTCAGAGATTTTAGACACTGACGTGAGGGCTGCAACGGGCTGAACTCAGATTCGTGAGGACAATTGTGTAGCTGTGAGGCAGCGCGCCGGTCACGAAGAACAAGATTAACGGCAGAGGGGACACTATGCACTGACCACGCGTCACCACAATATCTGCAGGCCAAATGGCCGATTTTCTATATATCCCTCTAGGAGGCAATGCCAATTCATTTATTATCTTTTTCAAGATATATATAAACACAATAAGAACAGTGTAGCGTGCCTGCCTCCCGTCCGGAGGCTCCGGGTTCGATTCCCGGCTCCGTCAGAGATTTTAGACACTGACGTGAGGGCTGCAACGGGCTGAACTCAGATTCGTGAGGACAATTGAGTAGCTGTGAGGCAGCGTGCCGGTCACGAAGAACAAGATTAACGGCTGAGAGGACACTACGCACTGACCACGCGTCACCACAATATCTGCAGGCCAAATGGCTGGGAAGCGGTCGCATGATAGGCCTAGACCCTTCATGGGCTGTAGTGCCAGGGGTAAAAAATATTAGGGGAAGCGCCTTCTAATACCACCTTTAATTTTTAAACACTACAGTAGCGGCTATTAAATAAAGGTAGCGATATAGCTACGTTCAATTTCATAAACACTGGGCTCACAAATCCCGTATAGTTGTACAAATATCGGTCTGGTCATAATTTCAATAGCAACGAAGCTCTTAGGCGGCTATTGCCGTTTCCTTAACACTTAAGGCATCCCGCCGTCATATACCTCAATGTGCACTTACCAAATTGTGAACCAGTCTATTTTACTGAAAAGAATATCTACTAGCGAGTATCCACTCCGGCAAAATCCACTCTCACTACATTTTCCAAAATTTACACAAGACATGATTTTTAAAGCACTCTTCTGTATGTTGAGGTACAGAGACATACCACATGGAAAGATACAATAAAATGTTGGCAAATCTGAGTTCAAGGAACTGCTGTCCAGAATAGGCTTTCGGTACAGGTTATTCGGCCCATGTTCGTAACATGGAATGTTTTCCTTTGACAATGCATCTACACCATGTGCGAGGGCAACGCATTTCAAAGATCTCTAAAAACACAATAATCAGGAAATTGGAGAACAATTTAAAGTCGGAGTGAAGATTCAAGGAGAAATAATTTCATCTCCGAGATTTGCTGATGACATCGTCATCTTGGCCAATACGCCAGAAGATTTGAACGAGTTTTTGAATGGTATGGACTCCGTCTTGATGAATGAATTCATGATGAAAATCAATAAATGTAAAACAAAATTATTGGAATGCAGCCGAAATAAATCAGAAACCTCTATGGACATCAAATTGGCAGGTGAAACGCTACGGGAAGTAGGAGACTTCTGTTACCGGTACTTAGGAAGCAAAATAACCAGTAATGGACGAAGCAAAGAGGATATAAAAAGCAGGTTGGCTCAGGCAAGGAAAGCATTTCTACACAAAAAGGAATCTCTTGACATCAAATATACATTTAGGTATTAGGATGTCATTTTTGAAAGCTTTTGAGTCACTATAAGGAAGTGAAACTTGGACTAATGGTGCTGCAGTAAAGAGGAGAATTGAAGCGTTTGAAATGTGGTGTTACGGGAGAATGATGAAGATCAGATGGTTAGATAGGGTATCAAATGAAGAGCTATTAAGACGAGTGGGAGAGGAGAGATGTTTCTGGCGACTGCTAATGAAGAGAAGAGATAGGTTGGTACGACACATATTAAGACACCCAGGAATAGCAAGCTTAGTTATGGATGGGAGGGTCAAGGACAAGAACTGTAGGGGTAGACCAGGGTTATACAGATTGCGTCGGATGTAGGGTGTGGTAGCTATGTAGTGATGAAACGATTAGCTCAGGAGAGCGAGGCATGGAGGGCTGCATCAAACCAGTCAAAAAACTTAAGACTCAAACAACAACAATCGGGAATTTTAATTACTTAGAGAGGCATGTGAGGCAAAAGGGTTGTTGGAGAATTTCAATCCCTGGGATGTAACACTGGAAGTGACTGCATAATGTACATCAGCGACCAAGGTGAGAGATATTTTACTATAGGTCTATTAATAGCGACATGTTGACGTTCAAATCATCAATAAGTGTGGCAAAATTATACCCAGAATAGCTTAAGGAAAAATACTTTTAATTCCCCATATTCAGATAGATTTGCCATTCCAGGTGTACGTTTAGACAAAACCATCATTTCCCATGGACAACTGTATGTGGCGTGCTGGCGAGTATCCGGACAACAAAATCGTTATGTCTCAGCAGAAGCTGGCAAAACCAAAACTAAAATTTTCAAATGTGTTCACAACTCTATAAAATTCCCACTTTGCTGCTCATATCTATATACTGTATGTATCAGAATTCTCAGAATTTGAATCTACCCACCTGTAGCCGCGATTGCTGTAATAGAATAAACCAACTATCAGCAATAATGCATCGTCCCCATTGTCTTGATCGCGAGCGAAGCCGCGGGTACCTGCTAGTATATATTATAATTGTGAAAGTCTGTCTGTGTGTGTGTTAGTTTGTTACCTCTTGACACTAAAACGGCTGGACGGATTTGGATGAAATTTGAAATGGGGACAGCTTATACCCTGGGATAACATATAGGCTGCCTATGATCCGGAAATAAAACATTGTTACCGTGGAACGGCAACATAACTGAAAAGTCACCAAAAATACTCAACCAGGACAAACTATCGAAGTTGTCGCATAATGACCGGACAAAGCTCATTTTACGCCCCTCGATGCAAGAAACAATACTCGGTATGTCTCTATGGGACACTGAAAACCACTTTTAAGGCCCTAAAATCAACAGTTTCAAAGATATTCGCAGAAAACTATCTTCACTCTAATAAACAGATGAACTAATGGCAAGTCCGTTTCCATGGCAACAGAGCCTCAAGGTATGACATCCGATTTTCTTTATATCCCTGTAGGAGGCAATGCCAGTCCATTTATTCTCTTTTTCAAGACATATATAAACACAATAAGAACAGGGCAGTGCGCCTGCCTCTCATCCGGAGGCCCCGGGTTCGATTCCCGGCTCCGTCAGAGATTTTAGACACTGACGTGAGGGCTGCGACGGGATGCACCTAGCTTCGTGAGGACAATTGAGTAGCTGTCTGATAGTGAGGCAGCGCCCCAGTCACGACGAATAAAATTAACGGCCGAGGGGACACGATGCACTGACCACAGGTCACCACAATATCTGCAGGCCAAATGGCTGGGAAGCGGTCGCATGATAGGCCTAGGCCTTTCATGAACTGTAGTGCCAGGGGTTAAAAAAAATAGGGAAAGCGCCTTCTAATACCACTTTTAATTTTTAAACATTACAGTAGCGACTATTAAATAAAGGTAGCGATATAGCGACGTTCAATTTCATAAACACTAGGCTCACAAATCCCGTATAGTTAAGTACAAATGTCAGTCTGGTCGTTATTTCAGTAGCAACGAAGCTCTGTGGGGGCTATTGCCGTTTCCGTAACACTTAAGGCATCCCGCCGTCACGTATCTCAATGTGCACTTACAGAATTGTGAACCAGTCTATTTTACTGAAAAGAATTTGTACGAGCGAGTATCCACTTCGGAAAAATACACACTCACTATCTTTTCCAAAATTTACACAAGACATGATTTTTGAAGCACTCTACTGTATGTTGAGGTACAGAGATATACCACATGGAAAGATACAATAACATATTGGCAAATCTGAGTTCAAGGAACTGCTGTTCAGAATAGGCTTTCGGTACAGGTTATGTGGCCCATGTTCGTAACATGGAATGTTTTCCTTTGACAATGCATCTACACCATGTGCGAGGGCAACGCATTTCAAAGATCTTTAAAAACATAATAAACAGGAAATTGGAGAAAAACTTAAAGTGGGAGTGAAGATTCAAGGAGAAATAATTTCATCTCTGAGATTTGCTGATGACATCGTCTTCTTGACCGATACGCCTGAGGCTTTGAATGAGTTTTTGAATGGTATGGGCTCCGCCTTGAGGAAATAATTCATTATAAAAATCAATAATTGTAAAACAAAATTATTGGAATGCAGCCGAAATAAATGAGAAACCTCTTTGGACATGAAATTGGCAGGTGAAATGTTACTTAGGAAGCAAAATATCCAGTGATGGACGAAGAAATAGGATATAGAAAGTAGATTGGCTCAGGTAAGGGAAGCATTTCTACAGAAAAGGAATCTGTTGCATCGAACGTACATTTAGGTATTAGGAAGGCATTTTTGAAAGCTTTGGTCTGGAGCGTCACACTATAAGGAAGTGAAACTTGGACTAATGGTGCAGCATAAAAGAGGAGAATTGAAGCGTTTGAAATGTGGTGTTACAGGAGAATTATGAAGATCAGATGAGTAGATAGGGTAACAAATGAAGAGGTATTAAGACGAGTGAGAGAGGAGAGATGTTTCTGGCGACTGCTAATAAAGAGAAGAGATAGGTTGGTAGGACACATATTAAGCCACCCAGGAATAGCAAGCTTAGTTATGGATGGGAGGATCGAGGACAAGAACTGTAGGGGTAGACCAGGATTAAACAGATTGCCTCGGATGTGGGGTGTGACACGATTAGCTCAGAAGAGGGAGGCATGGAGTGCTGTATCAAACCAGTCAAAAAACTGAAGACTCAAACAACATCAATCAGGAATTTTAATTACTTAGAGAGGCATGTGAGCCAAAAGGGTTGTTTGAAAATTTCAATCCCTGGGATGTAACACAGAAGAGATTGCATAATGTACATCAGCGGCCAAGGTGAGAGATATTTTACTATAGGTCTATTAATAGCGACATGTTGACGTTCAAATCATCAATAAGTTCGGCAAAATTACACCCAGAATAGCTTATGGAAAAATACTTTTAATTCCCCATATTCCTATAGATTTGCCATTCCTGTGTGCAAGAGTGCAGTTCCCTATTCAAACAATATTCGCTATTTCTATTATCAAAGCGCAATGACACACACTTAACATCAGCAGGTGTACATTTTGACAAAACATTTTTTTCCCCATGGGCAACTGTATGTGGCGTGCTCGCGAGTATCCGGACAACAAAATCGTAATGTCTCAGCAGAAGATGGCAAAACCAAAAACGTAATTTTCAAATGTGTTCACTTAATGTAACATCGTACACTGCAGACTTTCACAACTCTATAAAATACCCACTTTGCTGCTCATACCATTATACTGTATGTATCAGAATTTTCAGAATTAGAATGGACCCACCTGTAGCCGCGATTGCTGTAATAGAATAGACCAATTATCGTCCCCATTGTCTTGATCGCGAGCGAAGCCGCGGGTACCTGCTAGTATATATATATAATTAATTTCCTTTGATTTCGGAATGAAACTTACAGAAAACATGAAGAAATAATAATTGAGATGGTTTTAACTGTCCAGAAAGGTAAATTTTGCTCTAATTTTCTTGGTAGAAAACATCCTCTGTCATTATGTATTTAACTACAATTTAAATAAGTCGCACTTGCATCAGACGTTTTGTCAACTTCCATCTACAAGGCTTGCACTATTTGTGCATTACACGACCTAATAACATAAAGTCTTCATCATTTCTTAACAATGTGGTTGTGAGAATCCAATTCTTGGAACCTATAGATAGCCTGCAGCGGGCAACAACAGGCGCGGATCTAGAGTTTGGCTTTGGGGGGGGGGTCACAGAATCGAAATTGTTAAGAAAAATGGTATCACTAACAATGTAATCACAAAATAACCAAACGTACAAAACCAGACCAATTATTTTGCAAGCTACATGGATAGAAATTTGATGCGTTTAGCGCACCAAAAATATTCGTACAAATTGCTCGGCGTGTTTTGCGACTTTTACATTGAGCTTCGAGAAAAGTATCAAGGTACGTTACAGTTTAGGCAAGTCAAGTTGGTACCGACAAAGGGAGAAAGTCATAGCTTAAATTTCCAACCAAGCTTGCAGTTTGGACGTTGGCAAAATTTTTGGTGCGAAAAAAGCCCCAAATTCCTATCCGTGCATTGCTGCACATTCATCGTGACATCACTATAGACATCGATCCAGTAATCACAAGATTTGCCTAACAAAATAGACGAGTTGATTTTGTTATATAAATAATCGTTTTTATATAACAGGCATGAAGTTGTAAATATGTACAGTTGTAACAGAACATAATAATTGCAATAATAGTACATTATGCAACGGGCCTATAATGGCTATAATTAAGACACGAGTATTTTTTATAAAACGAGCGTATGCGAGTTTTATAATTTCCATACGAGTGTCTTAATTACCATTATAGGCGAGTTGCATACGACTGTTTATGTTCGACGATAATTACAACTTTATTATATGTTTTAACATAAATATTCATAAATATCTGTTGAGATTGTCACTAGAATTTTGTGATCGGGTGCTGCGCAGGGTAGGATATCTCTGATGTCCAAGCTCACTGACCAACCGACGCATGCGCTCTGTGAGCTTCAATGCCGTATGTGCAGATTGAGCATCAGTATTCAGTAAAAATGTCACCGAAATCGTTTGAAAACAACCCGCTGTGTAGAAATTGGATTTAAGGATATTAAGGTACAGTGTCTCATATTCACCAGTTTATTTACGAGAACATTATGGACGGTGCACTTTCGGTAATTTATATAGACATGTTGGATTTTGAGCGCACGCGTTAAGGTATCGTTACCTAATTGGTTAATTGGTCAATGAACGAGCTCTGATTGGCTGGAGAAACTGTATCATAATGAAAAAGAGTGTTATAATGACCATCATTATGATACAGTTTCTTGACACATAATAGTGGGGGTCGAACATAAAGATATTTTCAGTATTGAATAAAATGAAAAAAACTGTTTTTCAGTTAAAATTCGTTAAGTTTTATTTGTCTGGTTATTGTGTTTCCATTTTTTGAGTTTGCAAAAAAAAATGGTCTCCGTTTGGGGGAGGGGTCAACCTGGGCAACAATCACAGTACGATTGGCTGGCGCATGTCAGTGTCATACATGCATCATTGCCCAGAACACCAGTGTACAAAGCTGGAGGTCGCGGGCTTGAGTCCCGCTTGGGTCAGATATTTTAATTCTCCAACGTCCAGCTACTCGGCTTGCATTATCTGTGTATTACACAACCTAATAGCTAAAAACTTAAAAACTAATACAGCCATCACAATAACACAAACTAATACAGCCATCACAATAACACTGGTTATCAGACAAATTCTATTTACACACTCACTCATGTACACAAGGGTAAATTACCACAATGTCTACAAACAACCCTTTCCCACATCTGCACAAGCCCATAATTCTACCTTTGACAGGTGAGATTTTCGAAATGAAATATCTCGTCCTGTGTTTCGGATTCCACGTATAAATAGAGGTCCTGTGGCTCATGATCACAAGATTAACGGTCATATAAAACTACAAGCTTCATTCATTCCTTCCTTCAGCTTTGATAAATATTTCACAGTCAGATCATGAATAGACTTCTTCTCTCCTCAGGTTCTTTTTGTCAAAATGATTAGTTTCATTTTGTAATTGTATAGAACAAAAGTCATTGTAAATTGAAATATGAAAACTTTTAAGCCAAATAAAATATTGATCGAATGACCCTAGCTGAGATGATACAAGACAACTACAGGAAATGGGTGCAAATCTCTCGGCTCTTGCCAAGATAAGTACAGCCTCATGATGTGGGATTCAATAGGATCAGCGCAAGGCAATAACAGATTATCTTCTCCCCACCCAAAAGTCAGGTAACAGGCAGCTGGTGAGCTTCATTTCATCATTCGTTTCTTCCTAATTCAATTGTGTACACAGGCGGATCAGAACATCTTTCGACTTTCATTCACTTCGCACGGACCATGGATTGAGTCAATGATGCTACATTAACTCCCACTTTAAACAGGAGTATAGAAGATTGATTCTTTTCCAAACTATTTGATGTTTATTGCTGTTTCACCCTAACTCTACTGGTTTGTTTTTGGCAAAGGATGTGCCAACGTTAGTAAGTAAATTACTCTTCACTCAACATCGAGTTACTATAATTAACTCCACTATCAGTAATTTAGAGGGGGAAGGCCTGTCCTCCATATTTTTGTCATAGAACTTTTCTTTCTTTACTTTGATGACAAGGGCATGATCTAGAATTTCTCCTCATAAACAGTCTTCCTTTACTCCATGAACCCAGCAATGATAAGTAATTACAGCTAATGATTGCTTAAAATGGATCATAAATGAATAAAAGTCAACACGACACTATTCAAAAGTCCAGTTACCCATTCTGCCTTACACAGATTAATAGATCCTTACAGCAAGCAATTTGAAACAAATCTGTTATGAGTTACCATAAAACGCAGATTCAATAAGGCAGTGTTCAATTATAACACTACCATTAACCGATATTTAACACATGGTGATGAAACCATAAAGTGGACATAAAATGAAGAAATTCTAGAAAATTCTTTATGTGCTGTGAACACTCACCCCCTCCATCTGGTGTGCGGGCTGCTTGGAGATGCTCCGTCTTCAAGTGGAGCTGGAGAGATGGGAGAGCAAATATAACTTCACGTGTGTGATTGTGGTCCTGCAACTTACTGCTGCTACTCGACCTCGCTCGCTGAGTCTCTCCACCAATCTCCGACCTCTCCCTCTCTCGCTCCAAGCTAGGGAACCTGTCTACAGCTGAACAAACATTTTCTCTTTAGTACAAACAGGATGAACAAAAGGTACAAACTAAGAAAGAGAGTAAAATGTTTGACCAGTATCCATAAAGGGATTACATTTTGAATATGGTATAGCTTGTATTTCTAGAATGAACTGAAAGATGTGATAAATTTAATAGAAAGAAATGTTATCAATCAGGACTGCCAGAGTTGTATTGGTCTACCATTAATTATTTCTGTTTCAACAGGGTTGGGGATGAGATGTAATAAATTTCTATGTGGCAGGAGGTTTCACAGTCAGATGCCCTTCTGACATAAAACTCATGAGAGGGGTTTAATTTGATTGATTTTATTTCCACGGCTACACTTAGAGCTTAAGAGCTCCTTTACAGTAGCGCCCTACATACAATAAGATTAGGGCTTATAAAAATAAAACATTTTACATACATTCACAATATAAATAATAATAGTCTAACAACGATAGTAACAAAAAGACAGTAATAATACAATAATAATAATAATAATAATAATGGAAAAACTATATACAAAAGAGTGCATACAGACACAGTATCAGCCTGAAAAACAAACACTATATACAAGAAAAGCTATTAAAGTAGGTAGGTTGTCAGCTATTGTCCTGATGTTATAATTGAACTAATAATAGAACAGAGCGTCCGCAAAGTCTCTCCGCAGCGGCGAACTATGCGGGTCTAGCCTCGCGAGACATGTTAGGTTGGTAGCACATTCATCTCGCTGTATATGCAAAGTCTCACCACAGCGGTTGGCATAAGCATGCACTTGTTCCGTGTTGACCTCCAACTGGAGTGATAGGGTGGGGAAAACCGGTTCATTATTGCCGACAGTAGTGCCTTGCGTGACAGTGTTGACGCTGTAAGTTGTGTTCTTGTCTTGTGTAAGCTGAGTCTAGCGGGAATGCTTACTACTGAAGTGGAAGAGGTTTTCCGTGCTGGTGAAAACTTAACGGAGCATAGTGTGATAGTGGTGAATACCGTATGTACGAGGGTAATTCCAAAAGTAAGGTCCGATTCGCCGTAAATATGTGAAAGCGGCGCCAAGGGCAAAACACGCAAGCGCGCCGACTCCTGGCATGCCTTGCTCGGCAAAAGCCGTCAGTAGCGTTGTTACTGTTGCTGTGTGCTTTTGATAGTGCCAGTTCACAATGTTTAAGACGATTAATCAGCCCGCCGATTGTGAAGTAAGGGCAGTGATACGGTTTCTGTCTGCAAGAAACATTTCTGCGGCAGAAATTCATCAGCAGATTACTGAAGTGTATGGTCCTAACATAATGAGTGACAGTAAAGTGTGCAAGTGGGTGCATGCCTTTAATGAAGGACGGGAAAATGTGCACAATGAACCCCGCTCTGGCAGATCATCAGTGATTTCGGATGAGTTGGATCATGCGGTTGACGACAAAATTCATGAAGATCGACGATTCACTATTTCAGGGACAATGATCAATAAAGCCGCCTACTGCGCTACCCTGACTAAACTTCAAGACGTGCAATCCAGAATAAGCGACGTGGTCTTTTGTCGTCTGGAGTGTTGTTGTTGCATGACAATGCCAGACCCCATACTGCGAATGACACACAAACTCTAATCAAGAAATTTGGATGGCAACCGATGGACCACCCACCGTACAGTCCAGACTTGGCGCCAAGTGATTTCCCCCTGTTCCACTACCTAAAGGAGTTTCTTGGCGGCAAGCCCTTCGACACAGATGATGAAGTGAAAGAAGCTGTTAAAGACTGGTTAGCTACGCAGGCGGCCGAGTTCTACGACTTAGGCATTCAGAAGCTTGTGGAACGATGTGACAAATGTGTAAATAAGTTTGGAAATTATGTAGAAAAATAGAGAAAGACGCAAGGAATGTCAATACAACGATTGTTTTGGAAACAATTTTGATTTTGGATGTTTTTTTTTTAACCGGACCTTAGTTTTGGAATAGCCCTCGTATAATTGTAATACTTAATTTAATGTAATTGTTTTCCTTGTAACAAGATAACATGAGTGTACTGCCAACCCAACATGTCCCGCAAGGCGAGATACGCGCTGCGGAGACACTTTGCGGACACACTGTATTTTAATGTAATGCAGTAATCAGATTGTGAGAGGTATACTGCTCCAAGTAACAGGATGAAAGACATCTTTTGAGAGCTGCAGTGCTTGCAATGTTGATGAACTTATATAAATCGAAGTTGTTGAAGAGACATGAGGCGGTGCAAACAAAAGATTTAAGGAACTTCATGGTTCGGTGTATAGGAATCTGCAGTGTTAATTTTTTGTATCTATTTTCTCGATTATGGACAGAATGCATTGGTGTAAAGGCATTGTAGAGATATAACGGGGTCTCGGTATTATGTATCAGAATGGCAACTGATAGCTGCCTGCGCTCGTGGAGTTTCAGCCATTTTAGCTGCACGTAGTAAGGTGTGATATGTTCATCTCGCCTTACATCCACAATGTACCGAACACATGCATTCTGGACTCGTAATTTGATGTTCTGTATTTCTGGTAAATCATTGTACTGAATACAGCAGAGCCGTAATCAATTATTGGAAAAATGAGAGTTTGGACGAAGAGCTTACGTTTGTTAGGAGGGGTGTACGAAACAGGTCTTTTCAAGAGATGCATAGTTGATACAACCTTCCTTACCACATTAGACGTATGGCCTGCCCACGACAGTGTTCTATCAAATATCACTCCGAGATTATTTACAGTGTTGCTATATTTAATATTATTATCTAGTACCTTGATGGGTGGTAGTGAGTTAAAATCTACTGAATTTAGAAGTTTTGTATATCCAATGGATATAAGTTGTGTTTTAGATATGTTGAAGTTAAGATTATGATTTAGGGTCCATTCACAAAGTCTGTCAATGTCTTCATTAAACAAATTTATACGATCGCATGCAGTGTTAGGCGTAAGGTGAAAATAGGCTTAGAGGTCATCAGTGTATATATGAACACAACTATTTCGGAATTCATTAGAAACATCGTTTATATAAATCGAGAAGCATTGTTAGTGATGTAAAATGTCTAGGCATTTATAAGTTGGGGCAAATGTCCAGGATAAATGTCCGGGCAAATGCCCAAAACCCATAAATGCCCAGGCATTTTGGGCATTTACCTCTTTTAAAGACATATTCATAATGCAACGCTTATATAAATATTGTTTTAGCCATACATGTATCTACATATATGTATTCTATATATTTATCCATAAAAACATGAGTTGAGGCCAAAATAGGCTGCGGAAGTTGTTGTAGGAATTCACTGAAAGAACTTGATTTTGGTTCTGAGGCTGAGCTTGTGCTTGGTACTGCAGATTTGTTGTTGAAATCATCCACTTCAATTAGTAAAGGTTCATAAGGGGGTTTTCTTTCGAAAAGGTTTTTCAACCACTGTAATTGTACCTAACTGAAGCACTTTTTTTAAGATCCTGAGAGCACTTAAAACACTTCTTTATGTGCTTTTCCATTTTGTTACAATGTGACTGTTAATAGTCCTTATTACAATATTTACAAGATACTCCTTTCCTTTTCAAATTAAAAAAGTTCCAAATAGGTCCTTTTTTCCTAAGCATTTTGTAATGATTTAATCTAACACTTAAAAATATAAATAGCCTAAGAAATCTCAGACTTGACCACTCAACAGACAGCTCTACTTCACACCTAACTGGGCTGGGCTGCTGGTGGTAGAATGCCTCACCAATCTCAAGGCCACAACCACCCTACCTCCATTCCAAGATCATAGCACAATGGCTTCCCAGGACCTAGCCCACACACCCTCCTCCCAAATCCACTATTCACACCATAATCAAACTCCTACCTAATTTTCCTAAATATAAATGAGTAGGCCTGCAGGCCTAACTCAATAATACAATGTTTTATTCAAACCAGATATACATAATTCCCATTTAGATGTTATTGACAACATTGACACAGGATACTTAAATTATTATTAGCAATATTCAGGCATTACTAGTTTATCCATGAAATGTACCTTTGATTAATGGTTTTTATTATGTTTTAGATGCTCTAGTAACAATCAGAAGTAGTAAAAAGTAAAAACAAGAAGTTTTCTTAAATGCCCAGATTTTGGGTGCTTAAAACTGCTTTGGGCAAATGCCTGGGCAAATGTCCATTTATAGATGTCCTGCCCACTGGGCATTTGCCCGGCCCACATCACTAAGCATAGTGGACCTAAGACAGATCCCTGAGGTACTCCACTTTCTACCGATTTCCAGTCTGAGGAGGAGCCATCCGCGAGGACCACTCTCTGTGTACGCATGGAAAGGTAGGCTTTGAACCAGGAAAGAGCACTCCGAGAGAAGCCAAAATATTTCAGCTTTCCAAGAAGTGTATTGTGATTCACACAGTCAAAAGCCTTACTGAAATCGAATGAGAGATAAGATGAAGATGAATGAAACTGGGAAAGTGTTGGAAGGAAGTGGTCGAGATAGCTTGGCCTAGTGCTGTGCCTTACCAAGCAAAGCTACCATGATGGGTGTATAGCAAAACAAATCTTGCCATTACAAAACTAAAACAAGTAGTTCCGTGAAGAACTAAATAGCCTATTTTCATATATCCTACTTATATTAAATGCCTCTAGCAACATACAAATTTTTAGTTTGATTGCTGTAATAGATTCGTAGATATTGAGAACCGTCTAAATATTCCAAATGGTCACCATGTTGGATTTTTATATATAGGCCTTACAGTTATGTACTATTACATGAAGATTATTGTGTAGGTGTTTTATTCAAACTTCAATTGCATGATCAGAACACAAGAAATAAAAACAAGATTTTAAAATTTCGCTCAGCTGCCATCTTGTGGTTATGAAAATAATTTAAATGAATTAGATGCCAGTGGATTATAATTTATATAAGTATATACCGTACCAAGTTTCACTGCACTCAGATGGTTAAATCGCGAAAAACGTCCATTTGAATATTTAAATTTTGCATCGCCGCCATGCTATGCCAGGTTATTGAATGCCCCATAGGTGAACTTATGTGCATAGCCTCTATAAAAGCGAAGCCATCTCCGTACAGGCCATGGAGGCCCTGGGAGTAGTGGAAGGTAGAGGCTTCCACTCTTTGTGACATCAGCACTTGATGGGATGAAGTTGTCAGCTCCATGCCTGGCCATCTTTGCTCCCAGGAATTACCGCGGTACTCATTTCTGGTTATATAATGCAAAGCAATCGTTTCCGCCTAGTCAATACTGTTTATTCCAATTGAGTAAGTTATTTACTCGTCATAATCATCATAATTCTATTATGATGTGTGAATAACTTACTCAATTGGAATAAACAGTATTGACTGTGTGATTATGACGAGTGAATAACTTACTCAATTGGAATAAACAGTATTGACTGGGCGGAAACGATTGCTTTGCATTATATAATCAAATTTTGTCAATACGGGAAAAAATGTATGACTCTAGAGTCCAAAATACTCATTTCTGGTATAGGCTGAGTGTACCCCAGGGCTATTTGCATTTCCGAAAGTGGTAGTTTTGTTTCTAAAATCCACTACCTAGGCAGGGATCAAACCCACTCCCTTTCAGTTAGAAGCTCAGCACCTCTACCAACTGTGCCACGCAGCCCCCTTATAGCCTCTACAGTATACACTTACAAAATTTCAGTTTGATTGCTGTCATAGATTAATAGTTATTGAGAACCGTCTAAATATTTCGGATGGTCACCATGTTGGATTTTAATGTATGTAGGCCATAGAGTTATGTACTATTAGATGCGGATTATTGTGTACGTTCATTATTCAAATATTGGTTGCATGATTAGAACACAAGATATAAAAACTTAATTTTAAAATTTTGCACAGCCGCCATCTTGAGGTTATGTAAACAATTGAACTAAAATAGATGTCAGTGCATTGCAATTTGTATTGTCATTTGCTGTACCAAATTTCACTGCATTCGGATGATTAAATCACGAGAAAAGTCTATTTAAATGTTTCAACTTCGCTTGGCCGCCATGTTTGTTTTGTACAGTGGAACGTGGCTAATTCGAACTTCTATAATTCAAAATCTTCTTTAATTCTAATTTTTCTCTTGGTCCCTAGCATTTTATATACAATCAATGCTAAAAAATCGTGGTTAATTCGAATTATATTTTGGATAATTCGAAGTTTTTAGTGTAATAAGCCAATCGGAAGCCAAACAGTTGGGTCAGTTACCGAAAAAACTGTTCCGAGTGCAGCCCAAGCAACAAACCACATCACAGAACTTGGCGTATGTTTGAAAGTAGAAATGACGTAAGTGGTTCTATTTTCCGTTCCTTAAATTTGTTAGATTCTTTTGTGATGGCTGAGAGACTTAATTATAGGAAACAGGTAAAAATCTCAAACTATTTTCAAAAACAGTAGATTTTTGTGATGGATGAGAGACTTAATTATAGGTTACAGGTAAAAATCTCAAACTATTTTCAAAAACAGTAGATTTCTCTAAGACTTAACTAGATTGCTGGATTACTACTGTCGTTAAATAGGTGAATAACTTAGTACATTTTGGTTTTATTTTTCATTTGAAACTATTGAGGTTATTCACGATACAGTCTTTATAAAGTACTGTTGTCTGTTAATCTGCTTTGTTGAACGTAAATCATTATGTAGGCGGCTTCGGTGGCGTAGTCATGCTGAGCTTCTATGCCCAAGATAGCGGGTTCAAACCCGTACGAAGCCGTCGGATTTTTTAAGAGCGTTAAAAATCCCTCAGTATGCCTTCCTTCGGAGGGGACTTAAAGCCGGCGGTCCCATGTCTTAGATTTATGGCATGTTAAGGCTGTGCGGTCAAAAATTGAAAGTTGATTTTTATTTTTATTCTTTATCTCTAATGTAGGTCTTTGTGAGACATTATATGCGTTTTGAAGAAAATAACGACGGCTCATTTGCCGAGGACATGGCTTCAAAGTGGCTATTTTGAGCGTTAAAGGTACAATCACCACGAAGAAACTAATAATCGGAAGACACCGAAATTTCTGTACAACAACCCCTGTAATAGTACCTGCAATAGGAACAATTCTTATTTCGAAATTCAAATTTTGTATTAACCACTTCAGATTTGAATTCCATTTTTAGTGAGACAAAATTGTCATATTAACTTCAAAGTTATATTAATTTGAAGTGGCTCTTATTCTGAGCAATAGAAAAGTTTGATAAAGAAAATTGGTTCAGCGATATACCCGTGGTGCATGTACTTTTCAGACTCTACAAAACGCTGGCTGAAACAGTCACACACACACATACACACACACAGCGGCAAGACAAGGTCTTGGGCAAGAGCGCGCTCGGACACCAGCCTCTCTTCCCCTGTCCTTCAACACCTTTGCTATCGCAGCTTCCGTCCCCCTCCCTCCCTGACTCATCCTGCCAGTCTACACGACCACAGTCTAGAGGAAACCGTAGAAGTGTTATTTTCTCACCCATTAGCGGCTTCGGTGGCGTAGTTGGTAGCATGCTGAGCTTCTATGCCCAAGATAGCGGGTTCAAACCCGGCCGAAGCCGTCGGATTTTTTAAGAGCGTTAAAAATCCCTCAGTATGCCTTCCTTCGGAGGGGAAGTAAAGCCGGCGGTCCCATGTCATAGATTTATGGCATGTTAAAGATCCTTCCACTAATTGCACCTGTGTGAAGCTAAATTGGATAGGTTAAGAATGTAAACAACGCTCTTAGGTTTCTACGTTCGTTGCCAAGCGCTGACTGCGGTGGCGTCTAGTAGCTAAGTTCTGAATTAGACCTAGTAGTCGTTGACGGTGGCGCTTGGCGGCAAAAGTAGGAACTATTTGAAAAATTATAAGTTGCAGTACTTAAAATTAAAAAACAGATACACACACTAATACAGTCATCACAATTAACACCGGTTATCAGACAGATTCTACACACACCCAAAGTACACGGGGCTACATGACCGCGTTGTCGCAGCCCCTAAACTTAAGAACCAACCAACCAACCTTTCTCACCCATTACTCCTTACAGAATGTTAAAAATTATTTATAAGTTACTTTATAAAATTCTGTAAGTTATATTCGCAGATTAAAACATGTTTATGATCAATAGAACTTTATGCGAGTTGTAATCTTCAAAATATATCAAAATAATACATATATATTACAATTTGCCTTACGTCGCACCGACACAGATACTGTAGGTCTCATGGCGACGATGGGATAGGAAAGACCAGGAGTGGGAAGGAAGCGGCTGTGGCCTTAATTAAGGTACAGCGCCCATTTGCCTGGTGTGAAAATGAGAAACCAGGGAAAACCATCTCCAGGGCTACCGACAGGGGGGTTCGAACCCACTATTTCCGGAATGAAAGCTCACAGCTGCACAACCCTAACCGCACGGCCAGCTCTCTCCGTCAATCATATCATACTACAGTATATCAAAATATAGTCATAATAGGCCTATATCATAATATAATCTTTTTTAATGGGCTGGACGGAGGGAGAGTCCCTATTCCACAAATTGGTAATTGGTAATGAAAAAAAAAAAGAAAAAAAAAAAAAAAGAAAAAAAAAAGTGTGTTTGATTCAGTCCAGCCCAAATTAAAATTGGTCCTCCGCTAAGTTGATATGATGGCAGAAATTCCAAGGATCGTCGAATCGTTCATCGAGTTTTTGGAAGTACACGACACTATGGGAAAGGGGTTAGCTGAGGTTTTAGAGAGAGTATTGGAGGATAATGATCTTTATATCATGGACTGTAGGGGACAAGGGTATGACAAGGGTGCTAATATGAAGGCCAAGTAGAAGGGAGTGCAGGCGCTAGTAAAAAATACTAATAAACGAGCAATGTTCATGGCATGTGTTGCACATAATCTTAACTTACTTTTGGGTGATATGGTTATATGCAATAAGGACGCTATGACATTTTTTGGTATAGTTCAGCGTCTGTACACTTTGTTTGTAGCTTCCACGGAATGGTGCGACATTTTGTGTGAACTATGTCCTGGCCTCCTCACACTATAATCTTTATCTAGCACGAGATGGGAATGTTGAATTGACAGTGTCAAGCCCTTCAGGTACCAGTTAGGCAATGTAACCGAAGCTCTAGAAAAAGTGGCAGAAACTACCAAAAATCCTGTTACCCGGTCAGAGGCCCAATCTTTGTTGCTTCATACAAGTTCGTATGAATTTGTTTTAAGCCTCGTTATCTGGAATGATATTTAATTTTCTGTGAACTCAACAAGTAAAACTCTCCAATCTGAGAAGACTTCGTTAGATACGGCTTTAACCGAACTTCAGGGCCTAAAGTATTTTTTTCAAAATTATCGCAACACTGGCTTTGACAGTGCAAAGTCCACCACTAGAAAAATAATGGAAAATTTGGGCTATGCAAATAAATTTTCTATTCGCCGTCAAGCAATCGCAAAAGGTTCCTTGATGAAATAAAACAGCAAAATGATCAACAGGTGGAAAAAACTGAAGAGGAACTTTAAAAAGAAGCTGAAAATAAATTTCGGGTAAATTACTTTTTGTCTGTCGTAGATACTGCACTGAGCTGCGTAGAAAATAGATTTAACGAAGTTGATTTTTTTCGGAATACTTTGGATTTCTCTTCGATCCTTCCAAGCTTTCCAATTTGGAGGAAAAGCAATTGAAAGACCATTGTCAAACACACTCTAATTTTCTAAAAGACGGGGAGCTTGAAGATTTGGATGCAGAGGATCTTTATCTGGAGCAACAATTATTTAGGTACGCTGTTCCGTAATCTGTAAAAACTGCTTGCGGTGCACTAGAGTACTTAGCCCCGATAAAGGAGTCCTATCCTAATTTAATGACGGCATATCGAATTATGCTTACAATTCCTATAACGGTTGCGTCGGGGGAAAGGAGTTTTTCCATTTTGAAACTAATCAAAACAAGTAGTTCCCTGAAGAACTAAAGCTATTTTCATACATCCTAGTTATGTTAATTACCACTATCAACATACAAAATTTCAGTTTGATTGCTGTAATAGATTCGTAGATATTGAGAACCGACTAAATATTTCGGATGGTCGCCATGTTGGATTTTTATATATATAGGTCATAGAGTGATGTACTGTTACATGAAGATTATTGTGTATGTGTAGCATTCAAACTTCAATCGCATGATTAGGACACAAGAAGTAAAAACGAGACTTTAAAATTTCACACAGCTGCCATCTTGTGGTTATGGAAACATTTGTATAAGGATTTACTGTACCAAGTTTCACTGCACTCGGATGGTTCAATTGCGAGAAATGTCCATGTGAATATTTATACTTCGCGTCGCCGCCATGTTGGATTTGTGATCACCAGGTTATTTAAAGTCCTATAGGTGAACTTAAGTTCATAGCCCCTATGTCTGTCTGTTAGGTAGTCAGCCCGAAGGCTGGTTGGATCCTCAAAAAGCACCGCCGTTAGGTTATGTGGGTGTATACCCACAAAAACCCAAGGCAGCACTATATTGAGGCGTACTAGGCAAGATGAACATTAAAAAATTCAGTTTGATTGCTATAATAGATTTGTAGATATTCAGAGCCATCTAAATATTTCAGATGGTCGCCATATTGGATTGTTAAATGTATAGGCTATAGAGTCATATACCATTAAAGGAAAATTATTGCGTAGGTCAATTATTCAAACTTTCACTTCGATCGCATGATTACGACACAAGAAATAAAAACTTAATTTTAAAATTTGCAAAGCCGCCATCTTGAGGCTATGTAAACAATTGAACTAAATTAGATACCAGTGTATTACAATGTGTATAAACACTTCCTGTACCAGATTTCATTGCATTTGGATCATTAAATCGCGAGAAAGGTCTATTTAAAATTTTCAAATTCGCTTAGCAGCCATGTTCGTTTTGAAGTTAACCGGTTTTTGAAAGTCTTATAGATGAACTTCCAGTAGTGCCCTATATCTCCGTACTAAATTTCAGGGTGATGCCGCTAATAGTTTCAGAAATATAGAATGACTGTGAAATATTTCACACATCCGCCATCTTGTGGTTATGTAAACAATTGAACCAAGTTAGGTGTCGGTGCATTACAATGTGTATAAACATATACTGTACCAAGTTTTATTGCGTTTGGTTGGTTAAATCGCGAGAAACTTCGATTTAAAAGTCGCAAATTCGCGTGGTCGCCATTTTGGTTTTGTAGTTACCAGTTTTTCAAAAGCCACATAGATGACCTTCTAGTAGTTCCCTTTATCACCGTAAAAAAATTCCAGGGTGATATCGGGAATAGTTTTGGAGATATTGAATGCTGGTGAAATATTTCGCACATCCGCAATGTTGGATTGGTGAGACGTAACAAAATTTGAAGGGCACGGTCGGGGTGGTCCGGAATAGTGCTATGAACTTACCGTGTTTCATTGAAATCGCTCCAGCCGTTAAGATTATATTAGGGACACACACACACACGAATCACACACTAACGCACACACAGACACACGGACAAAAGGTGATCTCATAAGCCTATTTTTCCATAAATGAAAACAGGCTAAAAAACTATTTGCGATCAACGATGGCGCAGGAGCATCTGATCGGTTTGGCTACTCTGTCAATTGAATGCGAAACGGCCAAAAAATTAGATATGAACGATTTAATGAGCACTTTTGTCCTAGCAAAGGCCCGCAAAGCACCTTTTACATAAATAAAAAGCTCTAAATACTAAACATAAAACAGTTTTTTTTATAAAAAATAAAAGGCTGCCTTGTAAACCATGTTATTTCTCGAACAAAGGGGCCGTTCAGCTGATATTTATCGGTGGAAGTAGACTTATAGCACTTTTAGTATAGTTTATGAAAAACTGTATAGCCGAAGAAATGTTGAAATATGTATTGCGTATTATTATTAATGATGTGCGTTTGGGTAAGAAAGTACATCAAGCACATGCTTCGTTTTCCATAATATATTATTTATGCCAAAAAAATCACCTGTGTTAGCTCATTATATCAGGTTTCCATTGATATAGCTTGTTGCTTTTATCTGATCAGGTGCTTCCTGTATCCAATTGTATGCTTAGGCCTATCCTATTTGTTGAAGTTTGTTTAGAAACTAGAAATGTAATTAAATGAGTTTTAACTAGCCTAAAATTGTGATTTCTTTTAAAACATCACTCTCCATACAACACATCAACTTACAGTCTAACGCTATCAGTGAGAGAGAGAAGACATTGAGTGACTAGGAGAGGTAGGGGAGGAAGGAGGTGGTAAGTGAAGGGTAGACAGAGAGGTGGTAAGTGAAGGGTAGACAGATCACTAACACAAATGCAGCGAATGACAAACGGTGATAGTGCTGCCATCTCTTGCCTTGCGATTGACGGCGGTACTGACCGCACAGCCTTAAAGAACCTTCCACTAATTGCACCTGTGTGAAGCTAAATTGGATAGGTTAAGAATGTAAACAACGCTCTTAGAATTCTACGTTCGTTGCCAAGAGCCGACTGCGGTGGTGTCTAGTAGCTAAGTTCTGAACTTGGCCTAGTAGTCGTTGACGGTGGCGCTTGGCGGCAAAAGTAGGAACTATTTGATAAATTCTAAGTTGCAGTACTTAAATTAAAAAAACAGATAACACACACTAATACAGTCATCACAATTAACACCGGTTATCAGACAGATTCTACACACACCCAAAGTACACGGGGCTACATGACCGCGTTGTCGCAGTCCCTAAACTTAAGAACCAACCAATTATTATATAAATGTAATACAATATATTTTCTCTACCCTTTTCAAAGAACTTTCTTAATTCGAATTTTTGGATAATTCGTTTTTTTTACTGGTCCCTTGAGGTTCGAATTACCCAAGTTTCACTGTAGTTAACAGGTTTTTGAAAGTCACATAGGTGAACATCTATTAGTGCCCTTTATCACTGTACAAAATTTCAGAAGATATAGAATGCCGGTGAAATATTTTGTACAGCCACCATGTTGGATTGATGAGACGTAATAAAATTTAAAGAGCACTGGTCGGAGTCGGCCGAAATAATACTATGACCTTCCCGAGTTTCATTGAAATCGCTCCAACCGTTTAGAAGTTTTTAGGGACACACACACACACACATACACACACAGACAAAAAGTGATCTGATAAGCCTATTTTATCATCAATGAAAATAGGCTAATAAGGGAATATTGCAAAACAATGGAGGATAGAATTATGTTTATAACAAAATGGCACATTAACCAACTACCTACTGTTTGTCGGCATTATTCCCAGGAACTGAAAAACGCAAGGTTTTCTGCCATCTCTGGCACATGGTAATTGTTAGCAAACTCAGCAATAGCTACTGCAAATAGCAACAACCTATGGTACTTACAACTTTTAGATACATAACCAGCAAAGCAGTTGGACTCATATAGTTGAATGTTGTATGTCAAGCATTGTACATACCAAAGAAGGTGTTTAATGATTCCATACTAGTTCATTTTGTTGTTTTACAGTTGTCTGTTATCTGACCTTGGCATTGAATGATGACGGGTTGAATAGTTTCGGAACCTCAACTAACTTTGACTATGAAGGTCTACAGTTATGGGCATGCTGCAGTGCTGTTAAGAGTTTCTTTACTAACAATGACCACTGCCTGGATAAAAATTTGAATGTGCCTATACTCTACAATAATCATCATCATCTTGTATAGTTTCCAGCCCCAGGCTGGGTCTGTTTGGAACATAAGCCTCGCCACTTAGTCCTTTCTTCCCACCACTTCTCCGCTGTCACTCTGGTCCAGTCCTCGCCTCTCTTCTTGACACATTCCTCCATTCCTTTCAGCCATCTATCTCTTGGTCTTCCCCTTGGTCGTTTCTTCTGCATCTGCATCTCATGTATCCTCTTGGGAATCTTCTTCTCATCCATTTCTCTTTAAGTGTCCATACCACCTACAATAATTACTCTACAATAATTTTTACAAAATGACCTTGAGGACATCCGCCATTTAAATCTACCTAGGAAAACACAAGTTGGACATATTATCAATCAACAATTGATTGACTGATTGTACTGTATGTTCATCTTAAATGCCCTGCACTGCAACAGTGGCATAACTCAAAATATGTTCGTGGGAAATTGCATTTAAAGATTTAAAGGCATTTACAAAACTGTTGATTATTTAAATAATGTCAAGGTTTTGATGCCATATTGAATAGGAGATTTATTACATTGCTTCAGATGAGTATAACAGACACCAACGCAATAGAAGAATCAATGTTCTTGATGTAATTGCAGCATTTTCCGAAACTGGCACCATGAATTATGTAGTCTCACGTTGGCAATAAAAGTGATAGAGTAGTGTCAATTTAATCAGTCGATAAAGAACATTTTTCAGCATTCAACTGAAGAAATAGTACATTATGCAACGAGCCTATAATGGCAATAATTAAGACATGAGTATGTTTATAAAATGAGCGTATGCGAGTTTTATAATTTTCATACGAGTGTCTTAATTACCATTATAGGCGAGTTGCATACGACTATTTATGTTCGACGATAATTATTATAACTATTTTATGTTCGAACATAAATATTCATAAATATCTGTTGAGATTTCGCCAGTTTTATGTACTGAACAGAGCGCATGGGACGCAGAGAATACCTTGTATTTGACCATGGCCTCCTTGATTACCCCACTATGACACTAGGCCACGCAGTGAAATCATAACGAATAGAATAAGAAGTGATATCACTGGCCTAGTACGCCTGGTCCGCCACAGCGCAGCGCTGGCTCCGATTTGTGATGTAAGTTAGCATTGTCACTTACGAGACTTTTAAAACCTTGCGACCTGTTTTACATGTTAAAACACCGCAAGATATCCTCATAGGTGCTAATAAGTTCGACATCTCCACTTACTTTACTGTGCCCAATTATAATTTAATAAGTTGTCTCCTGTAATAGTCCAGTTTCGACAATAAGCAAAGACAGAGAGCAAGTTCAAAATGCAATTCGTTTTGCCAGCTATCGGTAAATTAAAAAAAGAACGGTACAATTAACCTCGCTATCAGAAAGGATTTCTTCACATTGTTACACATTCTACATTCCCTTAACAGACTTGCAACACAGAAAGAAAAAAAAAAGCCGTACGAACGCAACTTTCAACTTTACCGTAGATTACTATGAAATTCAATAATAACCATAAATTTCACTCCACAAACACCAAAATCAGTAAACTACCATCATTTCAGAAGAACTTAACAATAAACAGACATAGAAGGCACAGTCATGACCCCTTCTTAGAGTAGGCTATTGCCTAAAACTGATCACGCCTCCTTCAGCATTACGGTACATTTAGGTTTTTTAACTCATTGTCTTTTTATTCTCTTCCTTTTCTTCACAGAAGGAGTCTTTAATGGCATCGAGAGCATTTTTATTTACACCATACTGGACAAATACTTAGGAAAATTCGGAAATATATGTGGAACAGAATAGTCTTTCAATCACCAGTTGGTTCTTGGGAGAGTAATACTTCCTTCCCTTCTATCACAAA